>VMOF01000320.1:16808662-17231162 GCA_011764245.1 Trialeurodes vaporariorum
TCTCTCGCCTGAACCAAAGTCATCGGGAAAGGAAATATTTAATACCAATCCTAGCAAGCCGGAAAGTCTAGTCTAGTTATTTGGGACTTCTATAAATTTTCCTCGCTTGAACCAAAGTCATCACGATGGAAATTCTTCGTCTTTAGGGTTTCAGCTCTTTTTGTCTCAGATTAAAAAATGAATGTTAATATTGATCAAATGTCATCCGACACTCATCAAGGCCCTTAAGGAACGTAATATGAACTTGAAAAAAGCTCATTCGATTTTTAAGGGAGCTTAAACGGTCCATGAGAGACGAAATTCGCGGATACAGAGTATCCACAGCTTATTTCAATGTTCGATCTGACAAGACCGTGCGCCTTTGAAAAATCGATATCTCGATAGTGAATCGATGTATTGCAATTCGGTTTGCACCGATCGAAAGCGCTTGCTTGTGACTGACAACCTCGAAAATTTCAGATCCATCCGAGTTTATTAATGACCTTACAGGACCTCTCGCGGCCGCAGTTAGACATTTCTTGTCAGAGTTACGCTAAAACGGGGAGTAGTTCCCCCCCTAAGATGATTTTTTTTTGGCTCGAAACTGCATTGGGCCCTCTCGGGACATCATTGGGACCCAAAAAAAAGCGGAACCGATATAATACGGCACACGACGGGTTTTCGTGAGAGACGAAATTCGCCTTTTTCCAGCCTCCAGCGCCCCTCTAAGGTCGATCTGACAAGACCGCGCGCCTTTGAAAAATCGATATCTCGAGAACGAATCGATGGATTGCGCACTGCGGTTTGGATTGGGCGGTAGCTTCAGCTTTTAGAAATTCTTGAAAAAAATTCAGATCCATCCAAGTTTTAAACGGATCTTATGGGACCTCCCGCGGCCGCAGTGAGACATTGTACGTGAGACTTACGCTGGATTTGGGGGCCACCCCCCCCCCCCCCGATATAGACTTTATCGGTCCGACATTTGTCGGGGCCCCTTTAATGAACTTCATGTGAACTCAAAAAACTCACATATGACTTCTCACGGCGCATGCTAGGTCCATGAGAGTCGAAATTCGCGGATTTTAGAGAATCTTAGATTTCTGACCCTATACCGCGCGCCTTTGAAAATCGATGTATCGCAATCCGGTTTGGACCGATCAAAAGAGTAAGCTTACCGGTACTCGCCGTTAAAATTTTGGATCCATCTGATTTCATTTTGAGACCTTATTTGAGTTACTTGGACCCCAGTTGGAATTATTTTTTCGGAGTTACGCTGGAAAGGGGGGCGCTCCCTCTTTTGGGAAAAACTGTGGAGGGGGCCCTTTGCTGGGGCATACATTCTATTTTTCATTTTTTTTTTTTTTTTTTTTTTTTTTTTTTTTTTTTTTTTTAATTTTTTTTTTTCTAATCTAAGTTGGGGGGGGAGGAGGAGAGTACCTGCAAGTCAACCGGCAATTTACTTTTGATAGTGGCTGCGGGTCGAGGGTGCGGATAGGGGGACTTTTAACTTGTTGTGGGGTTTACACGTGGCCGGGGTCTAAACTTATGAAAAAGAAGGCAACCACAGACCGGAAGAACGTTCAATTTCTGGTTCAGAGACCATGGACAAAGACATGGGCACCCGCAAAACAATTGCCCGGAGGGGGAACTTTTTGAATGTCAATGGAAGGTCTAGGGGGCTTCACTTAGAGACGGGCAAGTCTAGAGAACCCCCCCCCCCCCTTCCCCCCCAAAATAGAAAATAAAACAATTATCCTTCCAATGGTAGAAATTGTAAGTGATTGTAGCATGTAATTGTATCAAAAGTAATTCTATTTTTTTAAGTGTTTGATATTATGAATAAAGTGACAGCATCAGATGATAGAAATAGTAAAAAACTAAGTACAACTATTCCTTCTTTATTTTCATTGTCCTGATGAATTCTAAGAGTTAACCTATTTAAATTAACAAAACCAAACTCTTGTCTATACATTCTCTAATCATGTAATTATCGACCAGAGGATTCTGAATTTTCAAGGAAGTTCGCAAAATTCTCGTTGCCAACGGTAGTTGCCAATGTAGACACGTTCATACTAGTAATTTTTAAAAATTCTTTCGGCGAGGGGGATGACGGGTGGGAAGGATGATGTCGTCTGAATCAGGAGGGGGGGGGGTAAAAAACAGGGGGGGTCTAGATCTGGGGGGGAAGGAATCCTGAAAATGGGGGGCGAGCTGTATAGTGGCAAGGGGTGGTTGGGCACCACTGCTTGGGGGGGGGCTACTTCCCCCCCTGCCCCCCCCTAAATTACGCCCCCTATTAAAATTGTAAAGTAAAATAAGAATAAAATTTGTTAACTCTTACTCCTTTTGTTATTTTTTGATCTTCGAATGTTCCGATTCTTTTTTATTGTAAAGTTTTGATTTTTCTGAATTGGGGGGGGGGGGCCGCCCGCCCCTCGGGGGGCGCCCATTGACAGATAAGGGAGAAAGGGAAGTGTGGGAAAACGCACGGGAATCCGGCGTAGTGTGCCGCAAAAATTATTACCAATGGCGGATCCAGAAAATTCTTTTAGGGGGGGGGGGGGGTTCACGCCTATGAAATTTTTAAATTTGCAGAGAGGAATTTTTGGGATTTTTTCTGTTGAAAAAAGGCAAAGGCTACCGTGAGTTGGGGGGGGGGGGGGTGCCTTTCCCGAATCCGCCGCTGATTACCCTGTAACACTGGGCCACGATGACCGATGTCGCATAAAACCAGGTAGAAGACCCGTGGCGGGCGTGGCATCCGTGATGGCTGTGAAATTTGGGGTGAAGTAGATGGACACACATCATTCATGCAATCTGCACAACGCGGCAAGCAACTGTTGTAGGTATAGGGGCAGTAGTTCGTGGGGAGGGCAAAGGGGGCGGGGGTCGTCGCAAAACCATGGACGAAGATATACCTAAGGACTGCCGACTGTTGTTAGTCCTGTTTTGCTCTCGACCCCAGCGCTCCAAGCAGCGGTCAGCTGAACTACTCTTTCAAGTGAGCGATCCTGGCGATGTGTCCATGCTCACATGCTGTGCTACTGCTAAAACCGTTGTTGGAGTTGGTCTGTTATGGCATGGCTGTCAATGTTGTCGGCGACCCCAAAAGGATCAGATAACTCAGTATCTCAATGGAAGATCGAAAGCAAGGGGAAAATTTAGAATCAAATTTGGACAAGGTAACAAAAACATCAGCAAATTAAAAGAGTCGCCTGATCTCTACTAATAAAACAAATGTCTATGTACTCTTTCTTGTTTGATTCCGTTTTGAGGTTAACTGTGATGTATAGTATTTCAGTCCTTGATTAATCATTTTCGACAATTCAGGAATCTTTCAAGAAATACTCCAGACGTTTGCTTTTTAGCGGATTTTGCTTCCTTTTAATTCGCTGATCATTTGTTCCCTTCGTTCAATCGTGATTCAAATTACCTACACGGGATACATTTGCGGGAAGGCATGGAGAAAGGGAGCCGGAGTGGCCACCGCTGCAGCGGTTCGCTTTTAGTTGACCCTTATTGCTGCTTGGAGCGCTGCGGTCGCGCTCGAAAACCCGCTAACAGGTTTTAACACGGGCGGAGATAGGGAGTCGGCAGTCCTTAGTTATATCTTCGTCCATGGCTCGGAATGGTCTTAAAATTTTCCTTAGGATTTGATCTAGAACGCAACGTTCTTACATTTTCGAAAAGTTAAATCTAGCTCTCGCAATTAACGATTAAAGGCGGAAAAAGCATGGTTTCTGGACCGCGGAACAGTGACGTTTTTCTAGCGGATGAGAATCTTACTACAGGTCGCTGAGGATTCACCTTAAAACGCAACGCCGATCGCGTTCCCCAAACGAACTCTTTTAGCGGACCGAAACATCAACAATAACAGGATTGGAAATTTGAAATCATCTAAATGCATTTTAAATCGCAGAATACACGAAACATGGACACAATCCTCTGATATAAAACCCCAATATCTCATACAGAAGATTTCGTTGAAGTCTGATCCAAATTAGTAACGTAATTACATTCCCAAAATGCTTAACCTCAATCTTGGCCAAAAACTCCCGCCACAAAGAAAAAGCGACAAATTGGGAGGACACCGGATTGGCGGAATCACATGGGTCAATCGCTCCTCGAGGACCCGTTCTCGATACTGAAACCAAGCGATCCCCCGAGCGGACCCCCGAAACCCTGCCGTTCCTATAAGAAAAGCATTATTGACCTTGTAGAAAAGATTTCAATAGAGCATGACACTCATGCTCTAAAAAAAAAAATTCCGGATATTATGATTAAATTTAAAGACGATTCCTACGACTGAGAAAAGATCACAGATCGGAGTATTTTTGTGCATTTCAATCATACACTGAACTGAACCGTGTAATATTTTTTCAACCGGTGGAATCATCGGTGAATTGGAAAATGACCTTTAGTTATACGCAAAACGGCAGCTCTGGTTTTTTTTACAGTTAAAAAACAAACCCATCCAGTGGCGAGGCGTGCGATTTGGCAACGTTCTTTTTCCCCCCCCTTTAAAAACATTAGAAAGGTCGAAATGCCTGGTCATCGCCGATGACTGAAGCGCTCGACTATTGCAGAGATTAATCACTGTTGTAATTATTTTTTTTTTATATAAATCGCATGTTACTTGAGTGCTAAATTAATTCTTCCCCCTAAAGTTTTATTAATTTTTTAATTGGAATATATTATTTAATAGACTTTAAATAAAATAAAATTAGTAAGCGTATATTAAAAATTTTTAGATGGTGAAATTTTAAAAGGAGAAAATACATTGTTGCCCAAAATTTTAAGCCTCGTCACTGAAACTATCGAGAGCGATTACTGATTATTGCAGGAAATTTTACAATAAAACCAATGAAACCATTTTCAGTGGCGAAGCGTGAAATTCGGCAACAATGTATTTTCTCCATTTAAATTCACTAAAAAAGTCGAATGCTCCAGTCATTGGCGATGACCAGCTGCATTCGACCTTTCTAATGTGTTTAAATGGGGGAAAGGAACGTTGCCAAAACGCACACCTTGCCACTGACCACTTTCAAGTCTCAAACTTCTACGTTGTGTATGAACAAATATATGTATACGCATTTCAAGTCGCCATGCCATGTCCGGCCCCTTCCATTGACTCGCTCCACTGTGTGTGTGTGTGTGCGTGCCAGCGCGGCGCGGCGCGGCTGCCGTCTAGCCATAGCACAACAATAATAACTCCCTCCCAAGATGTCCCTTTATATTCTTCATGCCTTTGGAAAGACCCTTTCATACCCCGAACTATTATTAAACTCTCTTTTTATAGTACTCGTTAGTCATTCTTTTATTCAGTTGAGAGATCTTTCGAACCACGTGGGTTCAAACCACCTGGGTTCGAACCTTTCGCGACCAACTTACAGGAACACCTTTATTTGCCAGTCGCGTTTCGAGAATCTTAGAGTCACCACCTCACTCTTTTAAATCGCTCTCTGAAAATAATACGGTGTGTCCATAATTTTTAAGTCAAAATTCAAGTGTTGAAAACGTTTTTCATTTCAGTTTAATTCGTCAGAATCCAAGAGTCCAACAAATTGGCACAGTCGAAAAGATGTTCGAGGTAGGTTTAGTCATTCAACCTATTTCAATCTGATCATTTTCCTAGAATGTTTTGCTTGTTTTGCCCAATGTTTCCTTATTTTTCAACTTTTTTTCTTGTGTTTCTTAACTTTTTCGTTTTTTTTTTTTTCCGGGTTTTCCCCCTCATCAACATTCTACCCCATGATGACAACCGACGGAAATGTATTTATTTTGTTTATTTCTTTAATCTAAATAACTATCTATTTATTTAACCGAAAAATATTATTGAAAACTATGTTTAAGCCGATATGCTGTAGTTTTCCAATCAGAGTGACGTTAGAAACACAGTTCTATTATATTGCAGTGATCTATTTATTTATTTGCATTGGCGGATCCAGCGATCTGGCAACTGGTCATTCTTCCCACTTTAATGTATGATAATCAATCGATTCTTGAAGCAGCCACGTAACTAATCGATTGTGTCCCATGCAATCAGATGGGAAGAATATACTTGGCAACAATGTATTTTCTCCATTTAAATTCCCCAAAAAAAACGAGCGCTTCAGTCATCGGCGATGATCAGGCATTTTGACCTTTCTAATGTGTTTAAATGGGAAAAAAGGACGGTGCCAAATCGCACGCCTCGCCACTGATGTGAGTAAATCAGAATATACTTTGAGCCACTGTGCGCCGCGCTGCATCATAATAATACATCCATGGGAGTATAGGTTGTCCCAGGAATGATTGGACTTGACAACTGTAGCTTTGAATGAAAACATCAGCTTCCATCCACAGATAGGGCAACCTGATTGGTCAGGAGCAGTAAGAAGCTGATGTTTTCATGAAAACCATAGAAGTGTCAAATCCAATCTTTTCTGGAACAAGCTATACAGGGTGGTCCGAAAGTCCCGGGAGGGCTTCATAACTTTTGAACGGCTGCAGATAAAAAAACCATACTTGGGGAATGTTTATAACTTAATAGGAACTACTTTTTGGCGTACCCGAAAATTCCGGAGGGCACCCGTAAAGGGGGGGTTTCGCCCCCCAACTCGAAATTTTCAAATGGCAACCCCCATCTTGTGATACCTTGTTTGAAAGGGCATAAAATTCTAAGACTTTTGGCGCAAACCGGAGGTCGATGTCGTTTTTCGTCTTCGATATATCGATAGTCAAAGTTCGATTTTGACCCATTTTCCAAAAATCAGAACTCTCATTTGAAAAGTCGAACTTTAGAAAACTAGGAGTCAAAAATACTCTAAAAAGCAAGTCCTTTTCAGAAAAAAATACGGTTTTGATATTTGTTTAGTCTTAGGGCCCCTCAAAATTATTTAAAAAAATGACCCCTCAGGGGGGCTATCTCGAAAATTCCGAGCCACGACCCCTATCGAGTGATACATCGCTTGAAAGGGCACACAAAACTGAGCATTTTCGCGACAACCGCAGGTTGATATCGTTTTTGGTTTTCGATATATCGAAATTTGCCCATGAGTAAAAATCCAACTTTGTCATTTGATATATCGAAAACCGAAAACGATATCGACCTGCGGTTTGCGCCAAAATGCTCAATTTTGTGTGCCCTTTCAAGCGATGTATCACTCGATAGGGGTCGTGGCTCGGAATTTTCGAGATAGCCCCCCTGAGGGGTCATTTTTTTAAATAATTTTGAGGGGCCCTAAGACTAAACAAATATCAAAACCGTATTTTTTTCTGAAAAGGACTTGCTTTTTAGAGTATTTTTGACTCCTAGTTTTCTAAAGTTCGACTTTTCAAATGAGAGTTCTGATTTTTGGAAAATGGGTCAAAATCGAACTTTGACTATCGATATATCGAAGACGAAAAACGACATCGACCTCCGGTTTGCGCCAAAAGTCTTAGAATTTTATGCCCTTTCAAACAAGGTATCACAAGATGGGGGTTGCCATTTGAAAATTTCGAGTTGGGGGGCGAAACCCCCCTTTACGGGTGCCCTCCGGAATTTTCGGGTACGCCAAAAAGTAGTTCCTATTAAGTTATAAACATTCCCCAAGTATGGTTTTTTTATCTGCAGCCGTTCAAAAGTTATGAAGCCCTCCCGGGACTTTCGGACCACCCTGTAGAAGGACAAAAGTACATCTTAAAACTAACTTAAAAAACTTTCATGATAAATGTGTAACTCGCTGAGACGTATCGGTGAAATCTCGATTGTTGCACACTGGATTTTTCAACATAATTTTTCCAAACATGAAGAGTACGTTTTTTGTTGTTGTTGTTGTTGTTGTTGTTGTTGTTGTTGTTGGTGTTGTTGTTGTTGTTGTTGTTGTTTTTGTTTTTGTTGTTGTTTTTGTTTTCTTTGTTTTTGTTTTGCTCTAAAAACATCCAATTGTTAATATTTTCTTGCAAAAACCTTGTCATTAGAGTCATTATAAGCTCTTGAATGAACAATTTACAGTTACCTAACTGTTAATAATTTGTTTACAATCTTGACTTTTATTCGTAAAATCATGTCCGAGAAATTTCATATTTTGAAAACTTTCGATCGGCACACACTGGATTGAAACATGAATTTTTCCAGACATGAAGAGTTTATGTTTTTTTTTTTTTTTTCCTTTGAAAACATCCAACTAATATTCTCTTGAAAAAACCATGTCATTAGATTCAATTTAAGCTCTAAAATGAATGAGTTCATACATTTCTCAGATATGTTGCTGTTTATGAATTGTTTATAATCTTATAATTTTTATTCGTAAAATCATATCCGAGAAATTCCATATTCCCATTCACAGTGCAGCGGGTAAAACTCGTGAGTTTGAAATCACCGACGAAGACTATGAAATTTCAGTATTTCATCAATCAAAAGAACTTATTGTGTTCAACCCAAGGAAGGGCTTAATAATTTACGCGAAGAAAAGTAAAAAATCAGTTTTAGGTTACTCCGAGACCTCGCTTTAAAAATTCTAAAAAAACAAAAAAAAGCTGTCATATTATATTTGTACTTTTTTACTCCACAGCAGTCTGATTATGAACGAGAACGATCGTATTGTAATCAGATTGAGTTGGGTAAATGGGGGTGGTAATCGACGACACGATTACCAAATAATCGTAATCGTCGTTTTTTCGGAGGGTGATTTTATGGTAATCAGAGCTAATTTTTTACAAGCCACCCATCTTATTAGTTGCTTCGAAGTTACTATTAATCTGCGAAAAATACATTTAATTATCATCCAAAGGTTAGACGCTTGCCGATTACCCAGTAATCGTGTAATCGATTACACTCCTATTTGCAAAACTCCAATTGTGATGCTATCGAGTCGATGATCGAGTACGTGTTATTCTCAGCGGCGGCTCGTGCGATCTGGCAACTGCGCTCTTTTGCCATTTAAATCTATGCAAAAAGATCGATACTAGGTGAGGCACAACGCCTCACCAAAGAATCGATAATATTACACAGTTTTAAATGGAGAGAATCCATTGTTGCCAGATTGCACGAGCCGCCAATGGTTATTCTCATTGGTGCGGTGTCATTGCGATAGATTCTATTCCGATAGAAACCCTTCCATCTTTGCAGAAATTCGCCCCTGACTCCTGAGCTATATCGGAGAATTTCCACTGAGATAGAGGGATTTCGATTGAAATTGAACCTATCGCAACGACACCGCCCTTTCGAATTACATGCACGCGATTATCGACTCGACACGATTTTTCATAGTCAGCCTGGCAATCTGACAACAGTGTAGTCTCCCCATTTGATTGCATGAGAAATAATTGATTTGTCACTAGGCTGCAGCCCCTTCAAGAATCGATTATTTATCATACATTCAAATGAGAGGAATGCGCAGTTGCCAGATTGCTGGATCCGCCTATGATCAGTAGAATCTTAAGATTTTGTCTCTGATAGGCCAACTCAGGCGCGGATTTACAATTACGCAAAATACGCAGCTGCCTAGGGCCTCAGACCTAAAGAGGCGCCTCATTTCTCGAAGGAAAGAAAAGAGAAAAAAAGGACAAGAAGAAAAGGAAGGAAAGAAAGAAAAGGAAGAAGAGAAAAGAAAGGGATGGCAAAGGGAAGGGGGGAAATGACAGCTATAAAATGATTCGATTTGAGATTTTTTGAGGCCCCTCTCTCCAAACCCGCAATGACGATGCCCAGGCCCCTGAATATCTACCGTCACGGAGAGGCCTCCGTCGTTTGAGGAGTAATATACAATATCGCAAAGAGTCCGGCTTCTAAAGGCGGTCGTTGTTTGAAAACCTACCCCGTTTCATTCAATATCTTGGGTTCTTTTGATAGTCCGAGATGTCCTTCTCGGTAAGTAAGAATCGAAAAGGTGGGTCAATATACACCGTTTTTGAGAAATAAGAAGCGAAAGTTCCTCTGATTTTCAAAAATTGGAGGTACTTTGCGTTTGTGCCGCAAGAGGGTGGGAATGACCCACCTTCCCGATGCTGACGTATTGAGAGGAACATATTAGGCTTTCATAAGAACCGGAAATATTGTAGATAAAGTGGTAGGCTTCCCATCAACAACGATGACGCGCGAAAGGCATCGCGGCTCTTGTTGCGATCTTCGAGAACTGAAATTTATTAAAAGACCGTCTGAGAGAATCAAAATTTCCGGGAAAGGCCCCCAGACTCCTTTTTATTAGGAACTGAGCCGGAGAATCCGCATAGTATACAATACATTTATCCAGAGGCTGTTTTGCCTCTTCCCTCCCCCTGAAAGAGAATTTCAAGTTTACGCCATGGAGTGGAGCGGAATACTTATTACATTGATTTCAAAAAGGAGTTGTTCTCCTTTTACATTTCCAAGTGACTTTCAACTGTGAAGAGCTGTTTAACTAAACCTAATGAACCGTTACGATGCAGAAAAATATCAGCTTTGCCTTTTTGAAAGTAAAAAAAATTCCTTCATTTCTGAGAAACGGAGAAAATATTCGTAAAATCCAATATTGACTTCTGTATGTTCGGTGCAAGTGTTAAACTAAGAATTTGCTTTAGATACCGTCTAAGAGAACGTGAATTTCCCAATTATTTCCGAGGAACGATCCCCAGACTTCCGATAGAGCGTCTACATAGAGATGAAAAGCTACTAAAAATCTCAAGTTTACGCCACTGGAGTGATAGTATTATTGATAATACAGGATAAACACGCACCACTTTAGCTGAACAAACAGTTGAACATTGAGTCTTCAATATTATTGTTTTCGGGGGAGAACCTCCCCCTATTCCCCCCTCTTTGTGGGGAAAAATCTCCCAGACACCCCAACCCGCCTCTGTAGGGCCTCAAATCTAGGGTTAAATCGGGTCTCAAGAGATGTGAATCCGCCCCTGGACACCGCCAATGTAAGTTTAAACGAGAAAAAAAAATTACGAGCACACCAGCCATTTTAGTGGGTTTTTAATCGCTGACAAGGCGCAGGGCTCTCAAAATCTCCCCTCTGCTCTTCCGAGCACCGCCAATGTAATTTTAAATGGGAAAAAAACTAACGAGCACACCCGTCATTTTGGTGGGCTTTTAATCGCTGACAAGGCGCAGGTTTCTCAAAATGTCCCCTCTGCTCTTCCGGGGCACTGCCGATGTAATTTTAAATGGAAAAACAGACTTTCGAGGAGACCTGTTATTTTTCGTGGGCTTTTAATCGCTGAGAAGGCGCAGGGCTCTCAAATTCTCCACTCTGCCCTTCCGGTATACCGCCAATGTAATTTTAAATGGGGAAAAACAGACTAACGAGCAGACCTGCCATTTTGGTGAGCTTTAAATCGCTGACATGGCGCAGGGCTCTGAAAACGTCCCCTCCGATCTTCCGGGGCACCGCCAATGTAATTTTAAATGGGAAAACGTACTTACGAGCAGGCCTGTCATTTTGGTGGGCTTATAATCGCTGACAAAGCGCAGGGCTCTCAAAACGTCCCCTCCGATCTTCCGGGGCACCGCCAATGTAATTTTAAATGGGAAAACGTACTTACGAGCAGGCCTGTCATTTTGGTGGGCTTATAATCGCTGACAAAGCGCAGGGCTCTCAATACGTCCCCTCTGCTTCTTTCAGGGCACCGCCAATGTAAGTTTAAATGAGAAAACAGATTAACGAGCAGACCTTTCATTATGGTGGTGCTTTTCAATCGCTGACAAGGAGGAGGCTTCTTATTCCCCCTCTTTCTTGGGGACAAATCTTCCAGACACCCCATCATCCTGCTGCTAGGTGGCCTCAAATTCAAGGTTGCGTAGGGCCGCGAGAGATGTAAATCCGCCCCTGGACCAACTGCAATGCTTGAGTTCATTCTGACAAGTATTGCAGGTTGCCTACCTGAGTCTAAATCTAAGGCGTCGTCTGATATTATTTAATAGGCCTGTTTAGTGTGACGTCACGAAAAAAAATTGGTTCCAAACAAATGCTCCATCTCACTCGCTCTCGTGGGTTTTTTCCATAAAACACGGGATCCAAATTTTCAAATGCGAATTCGTGACAGTAAACAACAAGTTTTCTCAGATTTTATAACATCATCGGATTCATCGTACTTTAAAATATAATCACGCTACAACAACATTTGTGAATCATCACGCATTGATTTATACAATCACAGGTATTTCGAGGAAAGTTCTTTGTTTTGTCTTTGTCCCACTCACAGTTTCTTATGGGCACAGAATTCTGAGATATATGCTCATCGGCGCGGCACCATCACACCGCGTGTTACACCTCGAACAAGCTTCGTACGATCGAAGAGAGGTTAGGATGATTGAGTGTCATGGCGTTGATACGCCCATAAGAGACTGTGAGTAAGACAAGGAAAGAACATACAACATCTCTTGGTATAACTGTGATTGTAAATTTACTTGGGATCCTTCAGGAATTACGTCGGAGTGATTAGATACTTTAAACTACGTGGAATCAAATGGTACACTAAAATTTGAGAATCCTGGTTGATAACTAGTACGAATTTGCATTTGAAAAGGATCCGATTTCTTATGGGTAAATCCACGAGAGTGAGCGAGATGGAGCATTTGTTTGAATCCAATTTTGATCGTAATGTCATCACTATAAACAGGTCTATTCGTAGACTGTATTCTATGACCTTCAAAAGAAAGTACCATGGTCGAAATATTTACTCTTTTAAATCTTGACAATCTTTACACAATTGTTTTGACTGACATAAAATATAGTCCGTGCTGTTGTAAGCTTTTTCGGTAGACAAAATAACTATCGATTCGTAACTTAACTTGACACGTAACATACTTGAGTATTCCTGTTTTTAAAAAAGGAAAAAAAAAAAAAAAAAAAAAAAAAAAAAAAAAAAAAAAAAAATGGGCGGATACAAGAATGTACGTTTCTCTCTCTCCTCTCATTTGAACGCGTGCATTAGAAAAAGGCAGAGATAGGGACTAAAGCCACGTGATAGCCCCCTCTTCTATCCTTCTCTAACGCATGCGTTCATACGGCTTCAGAGGGAGAAAGACGGAGTCCTTTATTCTCTCATGATAGGAAAAGTATGGGTTTGTGTTTGTATTGAGTATAAAGTTCCTTCAATCATCGATGTATGCAATGTCAACGCAAAGGAATGACCGTGGCCAGCGGGTGGAGGAGAATGGGACAGGGGCCAAAGAATGTATAGTACATACATACGATACCGATCAGAGAGCTTGCGCATGTCACTTGACCGTGCGCAAGTTACGCTCGGGACCTAACATTCTTTGGTCCCATCAGGCATCACGCGAATTGATACGCATTAATTTTTATGAGAATGAAAATTGCGGATAGTTTTTTCTTGAAGCGTTTCAACGCAGGCCAAATTTCTTTCTTCAATAAAAATTTTCAGTTTCCATTTTAAAAAAATATTTTTGTACTAAAAAAATTTTCCCAACCTACAAACGTTCCTTTTTTCATTTTTTTGTATTTTCCATTCTTGTTTTTAACGAATTATTATCAGGGGCGTGCCGAGGTTTCCGGAGAGGGGGGGGGGGGAAAGAATGCAATCTTTCCGTCCCTTAAAATTATAAATTTGATTTTTTTTTTTTTTTTTTTTTTTTTTTTTTTTGCTCGCTACACACACTTTTGACGCCTTCAGTGACTCATTTTGAGGGTTTTTTTTTTTTTTTTGGGTTGTTCACTCTGATTTTGTCGCCCCGGAGAGTGCCAATCGAGGCAAGGGTATCCACCCTGGGGGATACCCCCCCTGGCACGCCCCTAATTATTATGGTGTGGAGGTTACACAACAAAGAAACTAAATTAATTTTGCTGAATAATTCAAAAAGCCATTCTGATCGAGGGTTTTATTTTGTTTGTTACAGATAATGTCTGCATAGAATAAAGAAGTTGTAGTTATCAGTCATAACAACTTGACCATGACAACTTTATTAAAAACGACACCAAAAAATTAAAAAAAAAAAAAAAAAAAAAAAAAAAAAAAAAAAAAAACCTTCCACGGGCGTCGATTATTATTTGCCACCTCTATAACAATAACTTTAGACGATACGATATTATTAGATTAGACCAAGCAATAACTGTAGACCAGACAATAACTTTAGACGAGACAATATTATTAGATTAGACCAAGCAATAACTGTAGACCAGGCAATAACTTTAGACGATACTATCACGATAGACGAGAATGCCGATGCCAGTACCTACTTTGACGCATTTTTAAATATTTCAGTGCCTTCGATATCAAGCTAATTTTTGATACAAGAGATAGAGGATGAAATAAACAATTTTAATGGATTTTACTTTGTCGCTTCATGAGACATTTCTACACCTCTCAAACAACCAGACTACGTTACTGAGGTTACGACAGACTTGTCTAACTGCATTAACTGACTTAACGATGACTTTTACATCGTTTCACACAGTTTCATATCGTCGCAGTTACCACCTAGCTGCCAGACTGACGCGACTGACGACGCATCGTATTTTAGCTGATGATCGATCATTCTTTGATTGCATCAATAATCAACGATGTGTTTTTACCAGACTCACCGATAAACGTCGGGAAGATGCATCGATTGCTCTGCTACAAAACTGCGAGGAAACAATCTTCCGCCTCTTTTGAATCATCCCCGCTGCATAGTAAGAGCAATCGTTTTAATTAATTCATCAAGAGTACAGGAATTGTGCACACTGGTACGGCCCTCGTCTTATAGGTGGTGCGAGGAACTTCACTCCTGTCCTCATTAAGACTAGCACAAAATAAAATGTCATTATTATGAATGCACTGGAATCGGCCATTATTTTCTTTAAAATGTGCCAACGACGATAGGTGAGCAATGTATGTAGGTAATGATACATATTATTTGAGGTATGACCTGCAATGTCAAAGTCGGCGAAGGACTTGTAAATACTGTAAATATTGTACGACTGTCGTTACATTTCTACTGACCTATAGGTACTAATAACTACGCTTCAATCCTGTAGAGGATGGTGCTGTCGGAACAAAATAACGCCAACGTGGAGATGGTATTTGCTAAAGGCGAGGTATAGCTAGGCGCTGATCCTATCCAATTTCGCAAGGCATTTGCAAGCAATGGAAGTTCTGTATGGCCTGCAGAGGAGTCGTTAACTTCCCAAGAAAGGCGCAGGGTAATAATGAAAAAATTATATTCAATAGTGGTCCTTCCATTGTATTTTTTATCGATTCCATGCTTCTCATCACTTTAAAAACTCTTTACTGAAAGAATTTAATTTTTAACCAAAAATAAAATTGAAATTTTAAAGAAGTGCACTATATTTTTATGAATATAGTATCCGAAAATGTCTGAAAAATTATGCCAATTAAGAAAAATATTGAAGAAGAGAAGTGCAAAACAAAATTGTTATGCTTGTGAATATCAAAAGCTGAAAAATAAATATCATAACATGATTTTTAAATAGGTAGTCTTGACATTTTTACGCAAAATTAATGAACAATTTCAATTTAAGTATCTGCTAAACAATCGAGACAAAACTCGAAAAAAGAGCTCAACTTTTATTATTGCAGGCGGAGAAATTGTTTTAGTACGTTATGAGTGATATTATACGTCACATAAATGTTACAGGTGGAGGAAAAGAGCCTGAGGCACCAAAACATCTCTGAACTCTCAATTTTTGGACGACGGTCCAGACATTCATCACGTCAATCTACACAATCTCAACTTCGGCACCATCAGTCACCATCTTCTTCCTCCTCTGGTGGTAATATTAGTTTAAGTTCCAATTTAAATTTTAGGGTGCTCGGAGAAGAAGCGAGAACAGGTGATAAAGATGTTAAAGATGTTCATGATATTATGGACATGAAAAACCCCAAGGTTAATGGGTCTGTTGCAAACTTTTGCTACAACGATTGAAAGTGTTTAATCTAATGTAAAATCGCCTGAAAAGTCCAATGGTGGCATCAGAAAGCCACGAAATGAGATAATAAACTCACAAGAAGCGTTTAATGAAATCCAAGATGGCGGCAAAATATCGAGCAATCCGTATGCATGCACCACGAACATTCAAGGATAGCCAACCTCACAACATCGATCACAACCAATCACAACGTAAACAAACACATAACCTCTACCTCCAATGAGGTTGTAAACGTTGGCAATCCTTGGATGATCACGGTGCATACATTCAGATTCCTCGATATTTTGCCACCATCTTGGATTTCAATAAACGCCTCTTGTGAGTTTATTATTGTATTTCATGACTTAATGGTGCCACCAATGGACTTTTCAGGCGATTTTACATTGGAATAATAACTTTTTATCGTTGAAGCAAAAGTTTGCAACAGACCCATTGTCCTTTTTCAACTTTTCATACGTTCTCTCAGAGAGAGAGAGACTAGCTTGCGTAAGAGGTTATTTTTGAAAGGCTATAAAAAGTACTGAACTCAAACTAAGAGTTTTTTTTTCTTTAATGATTATTGAAAAACTCAATGAATATTTACACGCGAATTCGTGTGTGCCGCGGTAGAACTGCAATAAATGTCTCCACAATCTAGGTACATAGATGAACTACATTGACGTAATACCTGTGGTGCTCTCGGAAATGTTTTCAGAGGTACCGCGGTTGTGTGAAAACATTCGAAACGAACACACCTTCGAAAAAGCGAAAAATATTTCCAAAGTATGACGTGTATTTCACAATATACATAGATCGGTGTACGATTTCCATTTCATCTTTAGGAATTTAGCGATCGATCGATGTCTGTTCTCTTTACTCCTCTGTTTGTAAACTGCTCCTATTACTGCATTATTGTAAATTGTAAAAAGACCTGTTTGGATGATTTCAGAATGTGTCAGAATTAACTGTACAGGGTCTTGTATTATACTAAATGACGTCAATTGGAGGGATCATACGATACTCTACCTTATAGAACTAAAAAGCCTCGTCTATCGTAAATAAATTCTATTTCCAACCATAAGTTAGTATAGGGTAATCTCTGAGATTCTCCTCTTAATACCTCTTTTTGCTGAGTTTCTTGGTTTTTGTGAAAAAGTTATGTACATTTAAGAAAATATCTTCAAAAATTTAAAACAAAAAAAAAATGAAAATTCAAAAATTTAAAAAAACAAAAACAAAAATGTAAACATCTTTGCGTCAACAATTTTGCAGTAAGTTTTTTCAAAAATTAAAAAGAAAAATGAAAAATTGAAAAATCTAAAAATGAAAAAATGTCAACAACTTTTGTGACAAAATAATTTGTAGTAAATAAATGAAACATACGATGTAAATATTTTTTCAGAAAGCAGCAATGGTTTTTTTTTAAGATATTTATTTTATTTTATTTTATTTTTCTTCTGTGATTTTTTAAGTGTATAGATAGATAGAATGTTTAAAAAAAATGTCTTATCACACTCCATCTCTCGTTTTTCACTTTATTCTATTATTTCTATTATCATTTTCTTTTAATGCGCCGATAGGGAAAACTTTGTTGCCAAATAGCCAGTGGCGCGGCGTAGCGTGCAATTTGGCAATGTTGCAGTTTGTCCATTTAAAGCCATGAAAAAGATCGAACTGTAGGGTGTTCGGTGAACACCTTCGCATTCGACCTTTTACATAGCTTTAAATGGACGAACTGCAACGTTGCCAAGTTGCACGCTAGGCCACTGCACGATCCGCTACTGATCTCCATCCTACTTTGGCGCATGCGTTCAAACAGTCGGTGAGAGAGAAAGTTGATTGCTGGATTAACCATAAGGCTGACTAGGCTGTAGCCTAGAGCGCAATATGTTTTGGGGCGCAAAATTTTCAGAGACCCTCATTATTGAAGCGGGGGGAAAAACACCATTACATGGGAAAGGTCTCAGAAATGGTAGAGATGCAAAAAACGAAACAGAAAAAGTTTCTCATTTTTTTTTTAGCCCCTCTCTTTCGAACCCACGGACCGTCCAGGGGCACAAGTAAACCTTTAGCCTAGGGCGCTAGGTAAGGTTAATCCGGCTCTGAGAAAGTTAGATTCCTAAATCCACTTCTTGATCTGAATCTGAACTCTTATGAATAACGTACCTGAACCCGCCATATAGGTGGATGTCCGAGCAGCAGGGTGTACACCAAGAAGCCTGCTACACTTCCACCGATGATGACCGGCTTATAACACAGATAATCCGTTATGAGGAAAACGATTACTACATTGACCAAACAAGAATAGGTTCCCCATGGATAGATGTTTGTGTGCACCTGAAAAAACAGACGAAAAAATTGGGTTTTTAGAAAGACGGAGTCATTGGCGGATACAGGGGGGGGGGGGGCGAAGGGGGCGATCGCCCCCCCCGTTCGGCTCAAAAAGTGGGAAAAGAGGGGAGAGGAAGGAGAAAAGCAAGAGCGAAAGCAAGAAAAGGGGGTCATATACGGGCGAAAATTCCAAAATCGCCCCCCCCCCGTTCGCTAGGAGTGGATCCGCCGCTGAACAGAGTCGACGGTTAAGAACAGTCGATTAGTAAAATGGTCATGGCCCCCTCAAAAATCGATTGTTTCTCATACGTGTAAATGGGATTAATTCGTGCACGCTAAGTTGCTGGATCCAAACAGAAAAAATATAAATGTTAAAATAGCAAAACATTGCTAAGAATCGGGAATACATTCTACACTGCAAAAAATTCAGTTTATGAGTAACTACATTCCCAATAAATATTGGTGATTTTGCAATATTTTTTGTTTCACTAGCAATTTTTTTGATAAACAAGTCATATTTTTGGCAATTTTAGCAATACTTTTTTCTAAATTGGCATTTTTTAATTGTAGTTTTTCCATTGTAAAGTGTACTCCCCGTTTTTAGTTAGTTTTATTTGAAAATTTTCACATAATAGATATTTTTACTGTGGCGTCTATGGCGTGCACTGCCATCGGGGGGGGGGGGGGGGGGGGGGGTTCTAAGATAATGTTTTGGTAAAGTTTCTCTGAAAGCGCAAAAAGTTACCTTTTTCTTAGGGCAAATGTTGGTGTCAATGGAGGGGGACAGACCCCCCTCCCCCCCCCCCTTGCCTACTCCACTGACTCCATTAAAAGACATGAAGAAGGTCGAAATACTGGGGGTGGACCGTGGATTTCTTTATTCTTTGAATTGATACTTTGCGTGGGTTTAAATGGACTAAATGCATGGTTGCCAGATTGCAAGCGCCGCGCCGGCGCCGCCACTAGAGAAAATGAGAAAAAGGCGAGGAACATGACTTACTTCTTTCTTTGTCAAATCCACGTACGGGCTGGTTAAAAAAGCCGTAAAGAAAGGCTCCACAGGTCGAATCTCCCGTATGGCGGCAAATACGGAGACCAAAAGGCATATTTTTGTGAACTCTTGCATTTTTAACGAACAGTTGAACTGAAAAAAGATGATAATAACTCAGGTGAAAAAAATAGCTCTTCATCGAATGACGGAATGTTTGCAAAATAAAATTATAAAAATAATATTTCTAGGTCAAGAATAATCTTCACGAGCACGTTTCGAACTGTAGAGAACAAAGAAACAGTGTTTAAGATACCACTATCAGCCATCACGAGTTGATGATTAATTGATTAAGCCTCCTCGATTAATTCACTTGTAGATTCACTTGTGAGCAAATAAACAGTTTTTCATAATGTCACCAAATATGCTTGTAATTTTTTTCAGAATCTTACATTAGGTTCATAAATTCTTTAAGCATTGGTTCGTAAAAAAAAAAAAAAAAAAAAAAAAAAAAAAAAAAAAAAAAAAAACTGACGGACCAACAGAATTGATTGGAAAATAAACTGTAGGGAATACCTTACAAATACATACTTTCTAACATCGTTTTAATCAGGGGGAGACTATCCATCCCCTTTAAAATTTCGGGGGAGACCCCCCACACCCCCTTTTATATGCTGGAGGAGACTTCCCCTTTATACACCCCCCCCCACCTTCAAAACTAACTTAAAAGTTAAAATTTCAAAAAAAACAAACCTCTGAGGAATCTAGAAAACAACATTACCTAGTGCAAAATCTGGATGCATATAGATCAACGGTTCAAAAATTATGTGAGTATATCGACTGACAGACAGACGGACAGACGCCACAGAATTATTTTGCATAAAACCTTTTAAATTTGAAAGGGTTAAGAAATATTAAAATTTGATGGAAGGATGTTTTTTTGGATTGTATTAGACATTACAAGAGGCCATTAATTTCCATACTTAAATCAAAATTGACTTAGTCGTAGGTGCCCTAAATACTTTTCGAAACAAAATACTCTGAAAACCTCTGCCCTATCGCAATACTTTCTCGATTTTTCTAACTTTGTTGGAGTAAGAAAGTAAAAAATGCCAGGAATGCAAATTAAAAGTTTTAAATAAGACTTTTTACACCTGCTTTAAAATGTTGATGAAATGTTGCTATCTTTATTTTGAACCCCTGATTATTAATGATTCCACAGCCTTTACCAAGGTCCGGCCAAAAGAGTATGAAGAGTGGCCCAACCAGAACATTGAAGGCGAAACTTAGCTCGTGAGAATCTCTCTATACTTAATCTTTAATTCGTCGATAGAACATTTTTCAGTGAATTATTTACAATTTTTACTTGAAGATAAAAAATATAGTCAGACGAACCGTCCATGCTGCCTCGTTTCGGAGGAGGACTTACAAGATGGTGTTACCTTTCTATAGATCAGTTGCACTGTCAACAGAATCTACTTTTAATGCTAGATTCTTATAGATTATGCCGAGAAAATAACAATGTTTTTTGTTCCATCGAAATCTGTTCAGAAATAAGCGAGATATGTATAGCCATTTGAAAATGACGACATTATTGCGTCATTTCGTCGTTTTCCGCGATTGCCCGTCACCCGTGTATCTTTCCACCAAGCGCGCAGTGATGCAAGAATGAGTCATTATAAAAATAACAACGATTGCCAAAGAAATTTCAAACTATTTAACGTTAAAATCCGTCAATTTACAGTGAATAAATGATAAACAATAATAAAACACATACACTGATAACACTACAGCCATGAGCTGGACACAGCAACAACTACGAACATAAACATTAAACAATGAAATGAAATATGGCGGCGAGCTTTCGTGAGCAAAGTGGTTGGCGGCACTGCACAGGTCTGCGTAGCTGTAGTGCGGAACGTTCCGCTGGTTCATTGTTGTCACCTAGGGCGCCGCCATCTTGCCGTAAAAATCGATTTTGAGGTTAAGTGTTGTAGGTTGTTTCCGGTCGTTTCGTAAACAAACTCGGGCATCGCCGGAAACGACCTACAAAACTTAACCTGAAACCTTGGAATCTACCGTCCAAATTCCCGCCAAATTCCGAACGACCTACAAAATTGAACCTCAAACCTTGGAATCTGCCGTCCAAATTCCGCTTTTTCCCGGGATTCCTTCTACCCTGTGTGGCACAAGGTGGACCAGCCCGCTGCCACTCTAAAGTTAATGCAAACATGCAAATCGGTCCAAACTTGACGACGAAATGACGCAATAATGTCGTCATTTTCAAATGGTTATATCTCGCTTATTTCTGAACGGATTTCGATGGAACAAAAACCATTGTTATTTTCTCAGCAAATCTGTAAGAATCAAGTAACAAAAGCCGATTCTGTTGCCAGTGCAACTGACCTATAGTTATCGCTCGTTGGTCATTCTTAAATTCACCGATTGTATATGAGCTATATAAATTACGGCACCTGCTAACCTAAGTGCATGTGAATTGATATTAAGGGTGTATACCACCCTAATTTTTCGATTTTTTTTATTTTTTTCATTTTTTTTTCCACCAATTTTGTAGAGGACAATTCAGGGAATACGAGGATATTTTTTTTTAATTTTTAGGAGGTCGGAAAGTATTTTTGAATTAATTTTAAAGTTTATGAGTCAACATTGCGAAATTGAGAACCATTTGATAACCATCTGTTTCTTATTTTTTTCTCATGTACTATTTGTTAATTTGCTTGTACTGAAAAATCAATTTTTCGCTTGTTTTTTCAACTTCAAAACAGCTTTTCTCGAGTACTATGATAGCTAGAGACTTCAGGTTTTTTTTTTTTAAAATGTGCAGAATTTCATGCTCTAGGTACTCTTGTATGGATTTGCCCTCAACCTAACATCTCAAATATCTATTAATGTTTAAAAAAAAAAAAACCACGAAAAAAATGTCACATCGAAGAAACATTAAGAAAAAAATGGATTTGCCCTCAACCTAACATCTCAAATATCTATTAATGTTTAAAAAAAAAAAAACCACGAAAAAAATGTCACATCGAAGAAACATTAAGAAAAAAATAATTCCTCTCGACAAAAAAAAAAAATCCATACTAGAGACCCTAGAGGACACTGATACCTTTCATTTGAGACCAAGACCAAGGTGATTGAGCAATTCTAACTCTAAAAAAGCTGTTTGAAAGTTGTCAACGTTTTTTCAGGAATTGTTTTTTTTTAAGGGGCAGGTATGCAACCAGCTTCACAAAAATTTCAGGATCTCTAATTTACATCAGTATGTGTTACCAAAAAAAAATTGAGGGCTCTAAGTCATCAGGAACGATTTTTTTTAATTTGGGTGGTATACACCCATCATTCCCAAGTATACTTAGGTAACAGTCAACGAGCTATACCGACAGACGGGCCATGCTTGTTATAAATCCTATCCCTGAGTGTGACAATTAGGACGATCTGATTCGACTGGTTTCGTTGCCTCATTTTTTTTTTTTTTTAAATTTAAATAAAAAAAAATGTAATTAATCCAGTGAAAATAGATTCTAAACGAAAGAGCAAGTATTTTTGAGTGGCTATCTGGACACAGAATTTCAATAGAACTATATAGGTGATAAATTTTTGCTTGTATCTGCCATGTGTAAGTTTCCTTTTCGTGTAAATCCTTTCGTAATATACAGTTAAATCAATTTCTGTGTCCAGATGCTCTAGAACACGTCCACTTTCGTTTAAACCCGATTTAAAATAGATTCGTGACAATTTTTTTTTTTTTTTTTAATTAAAGTTGAACAAATATGAGGCAAACAACGAGATTAGCGATAGAGAGGATTTTTGGGACGTGATACTGAGGAAGCATGTACTCATGTAGGCAGGCAAATAGGCAAATAGGTTCAACTGTTTCTTTTGGAAGGATTTGTACGATAAAGAAACTGCCAAAAAACAGAAACAAACCAAATTTTTCCCCTGGATAATGGGGCAGTTGCAAGGGTCTGAAATGGTGTTTTGTAAAAAGAAAATGGAAAGTACTTGATGAGCTGAGAACAAATATGCTTTTGATTTCTAATTAAGTCCCATTATCCCGGAAATGAGATTTTGGCCCAAAAAATATTGTTTTAAAAGGGAACTCCGCGTATATAGTGACGTCATGCTCCGCCTTGTCAACGATTAAAAGCGCACCAAAAAGACAGGTCTGCTCGTAAGTCTGTTTTCCCCCATTTAAAATAAACATTGACGGTGCCCCTGGAAGAGCAGAGGGGACGTTTTGCGAGTCGTGTACCTCGTCAGCTATTAAAAGCCCACTATAAAAAGACAGATTTGCTCGTAAGTCTGTTTTTCCATTTAAACTAACGTTGGCGGTGCCCCGGGAGAGCAGAAAGGACGTTTTGAGCGCCCTCTCCGCGATTCGAAACCCAGCAAAAAGACAGGTCTGCTCGTAAGTCTATTTCCATTGAAAATAACGTTGGTGGTGCCCCAAAAGAGCAGAGGGGACGTTTTGAGAGTCCCACGCACGTCACTATGCGCACACGATTTCTTACAACTTAACACGTGCGTATCTCCAAATAAACCGGGGCACTTATGAAGAAACCAAAGGCACTATTGTTCTCAGCTCATCAAGTACTTTCATTTTCTGTAAAAGAAATATGCAATCGGTCTGTTTCACACTTCGGCTACAGCGTTTTAAAGTATCAATTCCTATGTAAAAAGCCGAGAAAATAACAATGGCAGCATCAGAAAACACTAAAATTCAGTATTAAACTCACGAGTTGCGAAAAACACTAGACACTATTCACCCCTGTATCTTTCCACCGCACGTGCACGATATTTCGCGAAATTAGCGCGGCACATTTAAAATAATCACGGCCGACTTCATAAACAAATAAACAGTAAACACTGACGGCATCTGCTCGAATTCTTACGTTTCAATATCCTCAATTCCTCACAAAAGCTTGTGAAAGGTACGGAAACTGACATTTGTGTCGAAAACTTATCAAAGTGAAACAATAACACACAGGAGTTTCAAGCATGATGATCAAAGTTGGAATCATCCTTGGAACTCCTGTGTGTTATTGTTGCACTTTGATAAGTTTTCGACACAAATGTCGGTTTCCATACCTTTCACAACCTTTTGTGATGAATTGAGGACATTGAAACGTAAGAATTCGAGCAGACGCCGTCAGTGTTTACTGTTTATTTGTTTATGAAGTCAGCTGTGATGACAGTCGGCCGTGATTATTTTAAATGTGCCGCGCAAATTTCGCGAAATATCGTGCACGTGGTGGAAAGATACAGGGGTGAATGGTGTCTAGTGTTTTTCGCAATTTGTGAGTTTATTACTGAATTTTAGTGTTTTCTGATGCTGCCATTGTTATTTTCTCGACTTTTTACATAGGACTTGATACTTTAAAATGCTGTAGCCGAAGTGTGCAACAGACCCATTCCAGATCCAATTGCAACTGCCCCATTGTATTAAAAATCTGTGTCCAGATATAGCCTCTCTGAAACACTTCCACTTTCGTTTAAAAGCCATTTCGACTGCATCAATTATACAATTTTTGTTTTTAGGGTAAAAAATATGAGGGGGGAAAAAGAACAGAATCAGATCGTCCATGCTACCTCACTTTGGGACAGGACTTATTATAACATGTATCAGCCTCTCCATTGCTATACCTACTTGGAGGCAAACAAACCTAGCCTGCGTGAAAATGTCCCTAAGAGCAGTGGCGTCACGTGCCATCTGGCAACAATGATACTCATCCATTTAAACTCATTAAATATATCGAATTTTCCTTGTGCACTGTGCACCCCCTGAATTCGACCTTTTGTATGAGTCTAAATGGATAGCATGCTATGTTGCCAAACTGCACGCGACGTCACTGCCTAAGAGATTTCCATCATGGCTGTCTCCGTGATGGCTCAAAAGCAGGGGCGTGCCGTGGGGGGAGCAAGTGGGTACCCTTGCCCCGGGCGGCACTCTCGGGGGGCGGCAAAATCAGGGTGAACAACCAAAAAAAAAAGGTTATCAAATTTCAAAATGAATTTCAGAGGGCGGCACAATCAGTGTGTAACAAGCAAAAAAAAAAAAAGGTCATCAAATTTATAATTTTGTTCACGGAGGGCGGCAAGATTGCATTCTTGCCCCCCCCCTCTCTGGAAACCACGGCACCCCCCACAGTGTTTCCCCTCTCATGGAGAATGGGAAAAAACCTCATCGCACCTAGATTTTGCTTTAGATTTGAATAAAACTGCTTGAAAACGTGAACGAAAGGTCTTACTATTACCATAAAATTACCTGGTACACCTGTCACCAACCCTTTGTTACGTCAGGGGACCCCCCCCCCCCACCAGGCTCCGCAAAAAAACCGGCGCACCTGGCGCGCTGGATCATTCCGCTCGAAAATGCGAAAAAATTACAAAATTTAAAATCGTCATAACTTTTGAACTAAAAGAGCTAAAAATATTTCAAGGCCAGGTTCAGGTTTCTCGTACTCTCTAGTTTGTTATGCATAAGCTCAAATTTTCCTTTGGTCATTTTCCCACCCGTATGAAGAGTTTTTCCAAACCCTCGCGAAAACTGTTTTTTTGGAGCATGCACACCTCTAAAAAATTACTCAAACTTCTCACATCTCTTTGGGCAAAAGTAGAGATGGACAAAATCTGAGACATGCATTAGATTTCTCACAGTCAGGGCTATCGACTTGGTTACCTCAATTTTGTCTACAAAATTTTTAAAAGGTCGGAAAATGCACTTTTCCGAGACCATACAGACCGCTTCTGAATACACGGTTTACACATCCACTCAAACATGCGAAAAGATGATAAACGTTTAAATCGTCATAACTTTTAAAATTAAAATAGTAAAAAATATGTCAAAGCCAGGGTCGGATTTCTCGTACTCTCTAGTTTTTCATGCATAAGCTCAAATTTTCTTTCGGTCATTTTTCTGCTCGTATGAGGAGTTTTTCCAAACCCTCGCGAAAAATGTTTTTTTTTTTTTGGAGCACATCTCTAAAAAGTTACTTAAACTTCTCACATCTCTTTGGACAAAAGTAGCATAGATAGACAAGATCTGAAACCTGCTTTAGATTCCTTGGAGTCAAAGTTATCGACTTGGTTACCTCATTTTTTTTTAAAAAAAAAATTGTTCAAGGTCAGAAAATGCACTTTTCCGAGACCATGTAAAGACCGCTTCTGAACATTATTAAAAATATGCTGCAAAAAAAAACAGTTTTCGCGAGGGTTTGGAAAAACTCCTCATACGAGCAGAAAAAGGACCGAAAGAAAATTTGAGCTTATGCATGAAAAACTAGAGAGTACGAGAAATCCGACCCTGGCTTTGACATATTTTTTACTATTTTAATTTTAAAAGTTATGACGATTTAAACGTTTATCATCTTTTCGCATGTTTGAGTGGATGTGTAAACCGTGTATTCAGAAGCGGTCTGTATGGTCTCGGAAAAGTGCATTTTCCGACCTTATAAAAATTTTGTAGACAAAATTGAGGTAACCAAGTCGATAGCCCTGACTGTGAGAAATCTCATGCATGTCTCAGATTTTGTCCATCTCTACTTTTGCCCAAAGAGATGTGAGAAGTTTGAGTAATTTTTTAGAGGTGTGCATGCTCCAAAAAAAATGTTTTCGCGAGGGTTTGGAAAAACTCTTCATACGGGTGGGAAAATGACCAAAAGAAAATTTGAGCTTATGTATGACAAACTAGAGAGTACGAGAAACCTGAACCTGGCCTTGAAATATTTTTAGCTCTTTTAGTTCAAAAGTTATGACGATTTTAAATTTTGTAATTTTTTCGCATTTTCGAGCGGAATGATCCAGCGCGCCTGGTGCGCCGGTTTTTTTGCGGGGCAGTGTATTACCTACCGCGCAACATTCTATTTTCATAATATTCAACTCGCTGTAACTTCCGCCTTGGGTAATCTTGGGTTACAAAATTTTCAGGGTTGTTAGTACATATATTCAGCTTGCGAAAAATGTCAACAGACCCGTGACGCTCGTTGACGCTTCAGTTGTAGGTCCATATTTGGGTGAAAACGTCATTTTTTAAGCTTATTCTATTTAAATCCATTCCGTTGGATATGACAAAATAAAATTTAGCCCTTGTTAAGGGTAGAATGTCAAATTATAGACTATAACGCACCCATTGAGCGAAAATTTTCAATGAAAAAGCCTAAAAGAGCTTCTTTACAGAGGTTTCGATATTACTCCAGTTTTTAGCGAAAAAACAGAAATTCTGACTTCCGCCGAAACAACCTAGCTTTTCTACCAAAAGAAATACAAAAATTGTGAAAAAATCGTGCAAGTCTATTAGTTTGGACCCTCAGGAATGGATTTTGTGAAGTTTTGGGTAGTTTTGAAGAGGTCGTTAAAAAGGGGTTTTTTCCGCCGAGGAAACACTGTGGCGCCCCTGCTCAAAAGCACGTCCCAACAAATCCTCTTAACGAAACTTTTCAATCCACCGATGATTCCACCGGTTGAGAAACAGTGATTACCTACACAGTTCAGTTCAGTGTATGACTCTAATGCATGAGAATACTCGCACCTGTAATATTTTCTCAATCGGTGGAGTCGTCGATGACTTTTGAAAAACTTGCGGATATTTTAATTATAATTAACGGCGTTTCCACCGATCAAGAAAACATTACAGATCAGAGTATTTTTGTGCATTCCAGTCATATTACGAACTGAACTGTGTAGTCTTTTCTCAACCGGTGGAATCATCGGTGGATTTAATTATGTCATTATAATTATACGCAAAACGGCAGCTTTGCGTGTAGATAACAGTACTATAGGTACTTTGGCTTATCTTCCACGACAAAGACAAACCACGTGTTTATAGTCTCTTTTCGTGACTTTGGTTTTTTTTTTTGTTTTTTTTTTTTTTTTTTTACACTCACCAGTAGTCTTCAAAAATTCATCAGCACACGACACAAGACAATTTTTGCACAGTTAACTATCACATTCAAAAAGCGAAGGTAAAAACATAAATAAATAAATGCACAAATATATAAAATGCTAAGTTAAAAAAGAAGAGAGAGTAGATTTGAATGAAAATATCCGCCGGCAAGCGGCGGAACGGAATATGCGAGATCAAGTTCAGTGCTGCTACTGCCAGACATGTGACACTTAAGATTTCCACGAGATCTTCATTGAAGTGTATTAAATAATTAAAAGAGGACACCCACTCTCTCGTTTTATCCGTTTCTCACGTGATATCTTTTTGAGCCGCCTTGATCTCACTCTCGCTCTCACGCACAGTCGACGAGAGTCGGTGCAGGCGCGGTGCGGACGCGATAACATTTCGGCGACCGCGACTCGCGGAGACGATCGCATCACTGACGTGGAACCGCCGCGCCGCCGAGTCGTTCGGAGAAGCACCCAGTCAAACAATCGCTCATTCGAACGATTCATTAGGATGAAGGAACGATTCTTTCTGCTTGAGTTGCGAATGGGTCTGTCTGGGCAACATCTGGCAAAAACGCCATGCGAAAATATGACGCTCAATGGTCAAAAATGGCCGATTTGGGCGATTTGGCAGTCATAAATCACTAACAAGGGGAGGCTCAGAAGTCGCCGCCTCCGATTTTGAAAACAATTGCACGAAAATGTAGCTCAAGTAAAACTATTAGACCCGTGTTTCTCACTTTTTGCCAATGGGCCTTCCTAAGGCGTCGGGAATTTTTTGAAAGTTGCCGAAATTCACGTAAATATTCGGAACGCTCTCCGCTCGGGTTTTTACGTGAATTTCGGCAACTTTCAAAAAATTCCTGACGCTTTAGGAAGGCCCATTGGCAAAAAGTGAGAAACACGGGTCTAATAGTTTTACTTCAGCTACATTTTCGCGCAATTGTTTTCAAAATCGGAGGTGGCGACTTCTGAGCCTCCCCTTGTAAGTAGGTAAAGATATTGCCTTAATCTTGTCGTTTAAAAGCTTGTAGGACTGAATTTTACTCAAATGAACCACTTAAAACACAAGCATCTAGCTGGAAAATGAACTTATAATAGTCTAGATAGTCTAGAGCCAGTTCAGCGTCAAAATGTAATTATTCCATCTCTTTAACAGATCCATAAAAGACTAAGTTTCAATGGACTGCGTGCGGCGTTACGCGGCAAATACAGTGGGGTGAGGTTCCTTTTCACCCTCAGCAGTTCTCTGTCTGCCAGACAGCGCCGGTACGCCGCCGCGCCGCGAAGAGGTCCGCGGTTCGAAATCTATGACACGCGATATAAGGTAAACAAACTTTTGCATCGTTGATTTTTTATACAGGCGGAAAAAATCAGAGGCGAAGCAACCAGAATGCAACCTAGTGTACGAGAAGTACACTATCTCTCTCGACCTTTCTCTGTTAACCCTTTTACTATACTAGATAACGAAGACAGTTGGACAGATTTACACTAAACAGACCTATTCATATTCCGAGGTTGCCATTTAATATCGACTTTTTAATTCCCTTAAAAATAATCTGATGGACAAATTTGCTTGATATTTTCAGGAATAAGACTTAACGTAGAGGAGGAAAGTTCCTGGAAGTTTCAAGAGATTCTTTAAACTTGGTGAAATTTTATAATAATATTAAAGTCAGTTGAAAATTGCAATGTCTAAAGTTGGGTAGGTTCTTTTAGTATAAATGAGTCCTAGTATTCAATGTTCCCTCGCTCAGATTAAGAGGATAGTTAAACATTCCTACACCACCGTTCTGATTTTGCATACACAGTGGATTGAAGGCGTTCTAGGAGATACTATTTTTCAAACGTCAAAAATATGCAGTATCCTCGCCTCGGGCGTGGTATTGAAATTAAAGAGTTAAAACACACGCGCACCGAAGAAAAAAATGTAGCAGTTCTAAAATGTTAAAAGTGGTGACCGCAAAATGGTAAAAATTAGTTTAACAAAACGGGATGCTAGGTTTAACAAAATATTGTTGTTAAACTGACAAAATAAATGATTAAATCAAGAAATTCGCAACAGTTTTGTCAATGTCAATTTAACAATCCATTTTGTCAATTCAATATTCAATTATTTATTTCCAAAATTATATCTAGGTAACAATGATATTTTCTGTTATTTAAGCATCCCGTTTCTTTCCATTAACCTTTAACATTTTTCCGGTCACTTTTTTCAATATTAGAATTTTATGATCAAGAATGTTTTTTGTTTGTATTGTTTTGGTTTTGCCCCCCCCCCCCCCCCATGCATGATAATCAAGAATATCAACGAATCGATTTGACAATGATGATCGGTCACGTACGGAGAGATAATTACACTTCTCAGCTCTAAACAAATAAGAAACATACGATTTCGTTGCTATCGTGACATTATGCAACTATTATACGAAACTTGGATCAATCGTCGCACACAAACTTGAGTGTGATCATCGAAGCAGATTTATTGCGAGCGGGTGCTCAAACTTTGAGCTTGAATAATGTATCCTACACTTCAAAAACTATGATGATCAGAGCTGCCGTTTTGCGTATAATTAAAAGTATTTTTCAATTCACCGATGTTTCCACCGGCTAAGACAAGATTACACAGTTCAGTTCATTGTATGACTTTGCACTACGCAAAAATACTCTGATCTGTATATTTTCTTAATCGGTGAAATCGCCGTTTAATTATTAAAATATCTGCAAGTTTTTTAAAGTCATCTAGTCATCGACGACTCCACCGGTTGAGAAAAGATTACAGGCGCGAGCGTTTTCATGCATTACAGTCATACACAGAACTGAACTGCGTAATCTTCTCTCAACCGGTGAAATCATCGGTGAATTGAAAAATGTCATTGATTATAAAACGCAAAACGGCAGCTCTGATAATGATCCGCCAGATCTGTGAACCGTGGGACGACTCGATTTCAGTGGCGTTCCATGCTATTTGGCAACCATGGAGTGTGGCGACTCATGCTATATGGCGCCAATGTCTTCCCTCCGTTTGAATCTATTTTCGACAATCGAATGCGCTTCACTTTCGAATCGATTGTTTTACATACAATCAAATATGGAGGGATCACATTGTTGCTAAATGCACGAGCCGCCTCTGAAACTTAGGTAAAACAATCGATTCTTGACGTTGCCACTCTCGATAAAAATGTATCCAGTTGCTCACACACCTGGAATCACCACTGTGTCCAGCAACGCGAAACTATAAACATTAACTCGACATCGCGTGTCACGGAACAAAATAATAGACTTACGAGCAGACCTGTTCATTGAGCAGTCTTGAAAACTCCAAAAGAGCTGAGGGCTCTTAAAACGTCCCTTCCACTGTACTGGGGCATCGGAAATGTTATTTTAAATGGGAAAATAGAGTTACGAGCAGACCTGTTCATTGAGCAGTCTTGAAAACGCCAAAAGAGCTGAGGGCTCTTAAAACGTCCCTTCCACTCCACTGTACCGGGGCATCGGCAATGTTATTTTAAATGGGAAAATAGACTTTTACGAACAGAATTTTCGAGAGGACTTAATTCAAAAGCCGGAATGACGGCCATCGTCCGATGGCAAATTGTCCAGTTGCGGATTGTCCCAAAGGGCTCTGAAATCGTTCCATATGCTCTTCCAGGGCATCGGCAATGATATTTTAAAGGAGAAACTATGCTCACGATCACAGCTGATTATTCGGCGGACTTCAGTCGATAAAAGAATGCGGGAGACTCGGACTCTTAAAACGTCCCCTCAGCTCTTCTGGGACATTGGCAATGTTATTTAAATGAGGAAACATAATTATGAGCGGACCTGTTCAATTTGGAATCTCTAAACTAACCCTTAACTGCAGATGAGCCCAGATCTGGAACAATGGAGCTGTTGCAAACTTTTGCTACAGTCTTATTAATAGTTTTTTCTGGGGTATTACCCAGTAAAATTAACGATTAGCGCACTAAAAAATCACGAAATCCACTCCTAAACTCACAAAATGCCTTTAAACGCGAGACCGTAATGGCGGCTGGGGCCGCGGTTTTCATTGGGGTTCCCTATCTTCAATCAGCGCCATCTACACGAGGTGTTCTCGCAACACCACACAAGAAGAAGAAGAAGCATACAATTGCCATAAGAAAACCGCGGCCTCGGCCGCCATTACGGTCTCGCATTTAACAGCATTTTGTGAGTTTAGGAGTGGATCTCGTGATTTTTTAGTGCGCTCATCGTTACTTTTACAGGGTATTACCCCATAAACAACTATTAATAAGCCTGTAGCAAAAGTTTGCAACAGCTCCATTACTTTGAAGCCTTATCTAAAAGTACTTAGGGGACTTGAGTTGTACTGTCGCTGCATGGTGGGTCACATGTGGAACAGTCAACAGATACTAAACGAGTAAGAATTGTCGATTTTGTCCTAGAGCGCGCAGCACTGGATAGAGAACGTGCAGAGTGGTTGAAAATAGCTTACTGAAAATCTGATCGAGATTTTCCGATTTTCATTGTTATGTTTGGGAGTAACGCAGGGGTACCATATACAAAAAAAACAACTTTGAAACTTACTAGCTTATTTTTTATTTCTTTAATTTTTTTTTTTTTTTTAAGCCTGAAAACTTTATTTTCTGTTGCATGGATACCTAAATGCGGGTAAGGCCATATTTGGAACAATTAATATTCAGGCTCTTTACCATTGAAATATAATGGAAAGAATTTTTTCACTATTTTTCCCTGTCTCAAGGATCAAAATTGTACTGAAAAAAAATTATTTTATTGAAAAAAAAAAGTCATGCAGTAAAGGGCTAAAACACCAACAAGGCAGAGTGTTCTCTGAAATGTCACCAACGTGCTTCCTCCGGGGTATTTTCAGTGGAAAATGTAGACTTTCCTAGGCGAGTTGTTTATTGCGGAAGTCTTCAAAATTCGCAAATATCGCCAAGGACGCTCGAAATGTTCCTTGCGCTCTTTCGGGAAATCTCACTTCCGATTTTCAATGGAAAAATATATACCTATTCACGGGTAGACCTATGATTGAATTACACGAGTAATTTTTAATTAATAGAAGCTGCGAGAATCAACCTTTCTACTTTCGCTACAGTCATACGATACGCGGGATAAGTACATCCAAGTACGTACTTACCTACATACATACATACCTACATACATACATACAAGCACATACAAGTTTTGCACACCATAGCCCTCCTAACTCAGCGCCTGCATCCAAAAGCATCACGAACATACGACGCTGTTGTGAGATAACTACTCCTACATAATGGTCCTGTTTTTGCATAAGCCGTGAATTGAAGGCGCAAGGGTCTCAAGTATATACTCTAGAAGTTTGGCTGTTTGGCATATGAGTTTGGTTACAACCCAAGTTACAACTAGAGTCCCTGATATACAGGGACTCTAGTTACAACCCACAGTGTTACAAGCTGTCCAAATACTTTTGCCTCGCCCTGTACTTTGTACATTGGGAAGTCTAGTGCTGCTCTCTAGAGTCGAACGCCTGAATTAACTTGACAAGGTCACATGAAAAGGATCAGCTGTTCTTGACATAAACGTAACAAATGTTATTACTTATGACAAATAATCCAGAATTTCGTGAGAAACAAGAATTTCATTCGTGACTGGCTGACTGTAAACAAACACTTTGACGTGTATGAACTTTTAATTTTACGTTGATTTTAGGATTCTACCTGTTCCCGTCGAAATTTTCACGGTTTAATAAAGCCATGTTCTTGCCATTTCCTTTTTACGGTCGCAGGAAAGCTTGAGTTTGAGTTACTAGACTATAGATCATCGTCGGATTTCTTTCTTTCATCTCTTCTCGTGGGTATGCCAATTTTTATTTTTTCCCCCTTTCGAATGAAAACACCGAGACTCAATATAACAAAGAACTTTATTTATAGACTCAATTTCATTCTGTTTTAAGTTGAAGGTTAGCTGTCGATTTAAAGCAGACAAATTCTACATCAGTTTCCTCTGTCTAGTGTCTAGTGACCAAGCACATGGCCCACTATCACTAACATTGATGTTAATATAATCTGGTAGTTCTTTTCTCTCCTTTATCTCTCTTGTAAAATAATGTCACCCCCACTGCTCAGTTTAAAATTCAGGTTGCCCTTAAATTTTAGCAGTTATCACTACGATCACTGATAACTTTTAAAGTAGTATTCACAATCGCAGCAAATTGCCCAATATTTCTTAATCAGCTCAACAGAGTACTTGGTCATCTTATCGCAGTGTTTTCTATAAATTCTTAATCATTCATAATTCCATCATGCTTTTTCTGCATGAGAAGTCTTCTGTAACTACCGCCTCTTGTCTTACACCTGTTTTTATATTCTAAAAGCTTTGTGGGTTCGACAACAAATATTGTGATGTGAAACTTTGCTTAGGAATTTGATAAAGTCTATAAGGAGAGGTTGCATAGTTCTTTTTTTTGTGTTCTAGTGCCTTTCATATTTATTTTTCTTATAAGATGGCAAACATTGAAACTGTCTCATGAAGAAAGTGTTAGATTATTGACGAATGAAAATGATGTCAAATTCATAAACTTACTGAGTTATTTTGTTGGAAGTGTCTTGTTACCTACCAATTTGATCTGTCAGATGTAGGAAGTATTCACAGTTTTCTTTTTCTTGGCTAGTGTATTTACTTACCATGTTTTATCAGCTGGAAAGAGCGACCAACAGTGTTTTTTCTTACTTTGTTCCATCCAATGAATTGAACATCATGAATTTTTAGATTTTTGCTTAGTGACCGGCCTTTGGATGTAGTAAACATGTACCTTTTTTTCTGATCTATTATCTAGCTTGCCGCAATGTCAAGTTACTCAAGTTATATGTTTCGCAAGTTGACGAAAATTAATTATTTTTCAATGTTTGAAAGGGTAACCATGGATGAGAGTGAAGATCGTAAGGACCTAGGTTGGAGCGGTGAGTCGTCTGACCTTGAAGAGTGGAATTTCGTCGTTCACTCCAACAAGCGAAATGCAGGCACCGACGAAGCTATCAGTGATGGCGAAAGTGTAGAAATATTAACTCGGGAGCGAGCGGAGGACTCCTCGCCGGAAACTGATGAACTCTGCGAAAATGAATCTCAAGACAACGTAGCTGCCGATAGTGATAATGCTTCAGACGCTGATGACGATGATAACTCCAATGTGAATGATAACACTGCCGAGTGTAACTGCGAAGGAGATAATGAAGCGGATGCTGAGGAAGGTAATTTTCAATTCCTCTGAGATAGAATCTATTTTATTAAATTAGAATAGAATAGAATATTTTTTCATTGCGATTGAACCTCGTAAAAGGCTTGGTACAACTCAAACTTAAAATGTGCTGGCACATATTACTAAAAGTTAACAGAATCATAGATTATATAGAAGACAGAGACAAATAAAGAGTAAAGACCGAGCACACTCTATGCTTCCCGTGATTAATAAACTGCTGGAAATACCCCATGAACATTTTCTCACATCAAAATTATACTGCCCCCCCCCCCCCAGACAGTGATGTAGGCAGGGGAGCTAAGGAGACTGGGACCCCCCCCCCCCCCCAAGACCTCCGATTTTTTGGGATGGAGGGGAAGAGGGGGATAATGTTCAGTCAAATGCTCATCAGTGCAAGTCCCCACTAAAAAAAAATCCTGCGTACGCCACTGCCCCCAGACCTTCCTTTGTTACACTGAGGGAGACCCCCAGACCCCCCTTTAATATTTTGGGGGAGACCCCTTGACTCCCCTATAATATTCTGGGGGAGACCCCAACAGACCCCCCCTCTAGGGTTAGTTTACAGTAGGCTGACTGCAGATTGTTTTTTGCAAATTTTCATCTAAATTAGAGGTGTTCAAGTATTGACATTTTTGGTTGAGTCGAGTTGAGTTTTGCCTATTTTTTCTAGTTTCGAGCTAGAGTTTGAGGAAAGGCAATATTGCAAAACAGCAAATTAAGTTCACTACTTAAGACTGAAATGCCAAAAAGAGCTGAAAGTACCCATAGGCACTAGTCATTATGCTTCATTCTTTAGCCGAAAAGCAATGGAAGAAAAGGGGAGAAAAAAGTTCAATCTTTCGATCAAGGGCTTTTATCTTACTTTTAGTCAAGGTTTGATGCTGCTTTGGTTGGAGCATATTAAGTAGTTGACGTTCAGATTGTTAAAGCTTTGCTTCCATCTATCTTTTTCTTTGTTTTGACTCAAATTCTATGGAATTCTTCGAGCTATGTCCTCCACCCTCAATTTTGGAACAGAGTTGTGGATTTTGCATTATAAAGTTTCACAATTTGTCAAATCTTCAAAAAATGAGCGGTAAGAGACGCACAAATTCTGGAGGGATGGAACAAATTTCACGAACTCCAATTATTAACGCAAAATTATGATTTTCGAAAACAGACTTATTTTTTTTTTCAAAATTAAAAAAAAAAAAAATTACTCGAATTTTTTTTCCCGTTCGAGTTGAGTTTTCAAGTATCTGAATACTCAAAAATCAAGTATTTTTCGGGAACTCGAACACCTCTAATTAAAATTCTAAGTCCTATTTCTGAAACATTCCATTTTTTCTCTACGTCATGTGCCTCATTACTTAAGTGCGACTAATTATTTGCAATCATAAACAAAAACATGATTAGAATTTAATGATTTCCAAATTCAAAGGCTTGATCTAACTTTATTTTTTGTTTTCCTGTCCTTAGAGCCATCTCTTGCAGTAACACCAGCTGGCGTTTTCCCAGAAGAAAACATAATTCCTGCCCATTCTACAGAGACTGATTCAAATGTTGCTGTGAAATCAGAGTTAGAATTGCCTTTGGAAAGTCGTAAAATTATTGTCATAGCCGGTCTAGTATTATTCATTGGCTGGTTTCTTTTAGTATTTCACGGTAATTATCAGAATTTTGTCTAAGAATCTCAGTTTATATTAGGGGTGCACTAAATAGTGATTTTGCCAGATACCATTGACTGCATAGCAGAAACGCCAGATACCGGATATCTGGCCGAATTTTTGGGATTCAGTTGAGTGCTACAATTAAGCGACAAATTTTTTGTTTTTGATATTTTTCTAATTCCCGGCCCGATATTTTTGCAATGTTTTTTTTTTTTTTTTTTTAATTTGCGAGTTTTCTTCCATGTCCAACAGAAAATCTTATCAGTAACCCGTGATAATGCCTAATCGAATGATAATCAACTATCGATTGTTTCACTGTTTTAATAACACAAGAAGAGTGATGATGAACAGAGACCCGTTTCTTGTTTGGACATCAGGCAAATGAGGCAATGCATAAGCCACATGCCCCACAGAAGGAAACAGTAGCAACTATGGGTTACACACTACACGGGAATTTGTCTTTGTCTCTCTATATATGTTTAATTATGTGTTATCTTCACTTGAGCTCAATGTGGGTTAACTTTTCTGTCTACTTCCGTTTTTGCAATTTATTTCCGTTTCTTAATGAAAAAATTAGGTCTTCTGCTCAGTTTTCAAAATAATCTGCTTATTTTTTAATTTGTTTTTTTGTTTTTTTTTTATCATTTTATTTATTTGGTACAGTTTAGCCTTAGAAAAGGCTTGGTACAAGTCATTCCAGAAATAAAGTAAATATTACACAATACAACAAAAACAAAGAGTTAACATGATCATAGTAAATAGATTAATTAAGGATAACATATATTGCAAGTTTTAAGATTCAAAATATTCCTTGACGTGGTAAAATGCATGTTCCATGAAAAACTGCTTGAGATTTTTCAAGAAGACTCTGTTTCCTGAGTCTAATAATGCTATTTTTAGGCCTTCAGGGGGTTTGTTAAAGAATTTAATGCCTGTTTCTCTTATGTCGTTTTTCTTTACATACCTTATGGGGACATTGGTTTTTAAGAAAATTTTCCTGGTTTTTGACTTCTCTTTACTTTCTTTGACCATCCCTTGATCAATGAATCCTAGTAAAATTGATTGTTTTATTGTAGAAAAGATGTATAATGAAAAAACCGTCATAATTTTAAACTCAGGGAACAGAGTCTTGCATGATTCCATTCTACCCTTCTTTCCAATAATTCTCAAGATTTTTTTTTGTCTTTTGAGAAGTACGTCAAGCTCAGATGAACTGCCCCACAGGTGTATACCGTGGCTTAAAATTGACTGTACATTAGCATGATAAAAGGTGATCAAAGATTTGTTATCAATTTTTTTTTGTTAATTGTCTTATGGCATACGTTCTAGAGGTAATTTTATGGTTGATATATTGTACATGAGATGACCAAGTTAGTTTATCATCCAACATAAATCCAAGGTACCTACCCTTTTCCTCTACTTTAATTTCATGATTTTCAAAAATAATCAAACTAAAGTCTAAAACAGTCTTCGTAAAATTCAGAATGAAGATCTTTTCAAAATTGAGTTGTAGATTATTTGCCTCAGCCCATGTATTAACTACTTTAATGACAAGAATTATTTTGTCAAGTATCTTGTCACCTTTAACAATAACGCTTATGTCATCCGCAAAGATCACTACTTTTAGTTCTAAGCCTAACTTAGCCAGAGATTCAGTAAGGTCATTGATGTATACAAGGAAAAGCTTATCCGACTCCTCTGGATAATCGCTGGATACCGACTCTCTGTCTATCCGGTGCAACCCTATTTTATATCTCCTTTGTTAAATCTTCTCTTGTCTCTGTTGGAAGGGTCTTAACCCTTTCTGATCCATTGTTGAGCTGTGTTTGACTGCATTCTTAGCAATAGCTAGTTCTAGTGTGAAGTGTCTGTAGGCAAAGCCTATAAGTGCTGCCAGACTCAGTAGCAAAGACTAGAGGTAGAAGACAGGCCTCTGCTGTCTCATAGTACGGGGGAAAATTGAAACCGGGTATGGCATGGGCTGAGTGGCTGGGCACTTCCCCGCTTGGGGGGGGGGGGGGGGGGGTGTATGAACCAATCTAACATTAGCTCTTATGGAACCTTGCTCTTCAAACCTATTTTAATCGACTTTTTTTTTGCAAATAATATCGTGAAGTTCCAAATATCAACCATTATTTTTCTTACAGACAACATTTATACGCTTCAAATTGAGATAAAAGCAAATTTATCTGAGCGAAAAAAAAAAAATATTGAAATAAATATAAACCTGTGGAAGGGAATGGGCTGGACTTGTACATCAGATGTCTTGTAGAGTTTGAGATTCTAGTTTTTTCAAGAATAAAAAACTAGAAGTCTTTAGCTGTAATAGACAAAAAGTTATGCTGTTTCTTTTCCGGTAAAAACTGGGAAAATCTGATGTTTCAAAAAAACTCTTAACAAAACTAGACGGTTCATTCTGGAGCAATACTTTTTCAAAAATCGATAACAAATATTTCTAATTTATTTTTGACAAAACCCTATACATCATCATTTGCTTCAGCAGAGTATCTTCTGTAAGAAAAGTTTTCCAAAAAAAAAAAAAAAAAAAAAAAAAACGGAAGAAAATGAGAAGAATCAATTTTTTGGGGGTAGGGTACCTCCTCAATACTCCCAATTCTGCTCCTCATTTTCCATCCTTTTATTTTGATTTCAGTACGATCGGAAGAAAACATTGATAAAATTAAACTTGACAATGATGTAAAATGGCAAGCAATGAACGAAAAGTATTCCAAACTTAGTAAGTTCCTTTTTCTTTTTAATTAATCAATTTATTAATTTATTTTATTTTATTATGTTTATTTATGCAACAAACGGGAAAACTGCTTAAAGATAAAAAAAACCATAAGAATCTGAAAAGATGACCTACTCAAACACTAGCAGAACAAAAACAGTAAATAATTAAAACTAATAAAATTCAAGAATGTGGCATTTGGTATTAAACTTACAATGAAACAAAACACCAAAATGAAGCAATTATCTTGCTTATCTTGCAAACTTTTGCTACAGAAGATTGAAGAGTTGATTCTTGCATAAAAACCAGTAAAAATAACGATGAATACACTTAAAGTTCACAAAATTCACTTTCATAATCAGGCTTAATGGCGAAGAGACACAGGTATCATGAAAAATTCCTATCTAAATTGAGACATATCTCTGTAATTCAGTAGAGAAAGAGACAAATTAGACAGGAATCTCCCATGATACCTGTGTTGAATCGCCATTACGATCTTGCTGTTACACCAGTTTTGTGAGTTTATTATTGAATTTTAGACTTTTTCAGTGTGATTTTTGTGATTTTCGCTGGTCTTTTAATCATATTGGACTGTGACCAAGGTTATAGATTAAAGAGGTATACTCATCTGACTTCGCGCCACAAATTCAGTGGCCACGCAGTACAAAATCACTGCAGGCAAGATGGCTGACGAAAGCTGAAAACGTATACGCAGAACGCTTTTCAGAAAACATTGGATTGTTCCTGCTTTCCTGCAGAGGGTAGCCCAATGTTTTCTGTGAAGAGTATACGTTTTCTGGCCATCTTGCCTGCAGTGATTTTGAACTGCGCGCCACTGAATTTGTTGCGCAAAGTCAGATGAGCATACCTCTTTAATCTATAACCTTGTTCTATGACCTCGTCAATCTAACCAACTCAGAGAAAAAAAGTAAAGATTTAGAATGTGAAGCCAGAATGACGAAGGGTGCAAAATTACAAATAGAAATTGTAACCTCTCTAACTGGGACAAAACTGATCACATCCAAAGAAGAGAGGCAACCTTGAAGAATTTTATAAACAAATAAAATATCGTATTACTGTGCAGATATTTTACTGTAGAGTGTAGAATCATTAAATTTAACAAAAATTAATTTACTAATTTTTTAGGTTTATTTAGGAGTATTATTTTTCCCTCCGTAACAGTTTTGTAAATCTTATGGTTTGTCTTGTTTTACTAATTGGCTCAATTTTGAAGGTAGTCAGTTTGAATCCACGCGGAAAAATGTGACTTTTTCACTCTTAAAGTTTTTGCAAAATTTCAAATACAACGAAAGCTCACTACGTGAAACTTCATTCCACAAATGAACTTGCTCAATCTCTTCCTCTGATTGTATCCTCCGATTTCCTGAATTCAGTTCAAAAATTTTGTCCGTGCCATCAGAAAGTTGCAAAAAGTAATAGAGGGTTTTAGTAATGGCGGCATCTGGTTATAAACGCTCTAAACAAAGACAGTTTGTCTCTCTCGCTCTCATGTAACCCCCATGTACTGCCATCTCACTCTAATTTCAAAAATCGTATATAGAGACATCTTTTGTAAAATTTGTTGGCTGAAATGAATTCCTTGAGGCATTTTAATGCGATTTTGATAGTAACATGTGGTGAAACAAGGCCCTGTATACGAATTTTGAAAGTAAAAAGAGATGGGTAAACATGGGGGTCAGAGGAGAATGAGTGAGATAGTTTGGAACGCTACGCAAGTTTTTATCACAACCAATTGCGACCGATGAGTGCATTGTTGTGGTTGTTGGCTAACCGTTGACTTTGCACTAAAAGAGACGTTTTAATTTATTCGCTTTTCTTTTTTTTTTTTCAGTGCAAGAACTTGCCATCTACAAAGAGAAATCTCAATTGATGGATTTATCATTGAACGATTTAAAAGCGCGTAAGTTTCAAAAATTATCTAACAATTTTGCAATTAACGCTGGGACGGCACTAACCGCTTTGATTCTTTGGATATTACTGCTTTTTGTACACCCCATCCTGCAACCGTATTATAACTGCCCTAAATTTAAGTCGGCTCTCTTTGTTTCAATAATTATCATAGCCTTAAATAATATTGCTCTGTATTTATCTGTTCTCTCTCTAGACTACTTTTCTTTTCTATGACTTTGGATCATTTTTTCTTCATAATTTCTGGAACAAAAATATCAAATTTTTTTTTTTGGTTTTTGGTTTTTTCCCTTCTCCTTCTGAATGCTTTGCTCTCTAACTTTTCATGCTCTTTGTGTCACTGTCTCTGGGAAAACAGCTTGTAAAATAATGGGTTTGCTCGTCTGAGTAAATTCTAATGAGATCGTAAGGCTTATTTTCTTGTAAGAGCACTCCTGCTGTTTCTTTTGGGCCCTTCTTCCAGAGACAATCTCAATTATTGCTGACATCCTGCCTGCTGCTTCAGCACAGTACTGCAGCAATTGGCAGATGATCGTGCAGATGATCGGCAAAAACGTACGAAATATTTTTAAAACCTGTTATTGGTAGTCCCAAAACTGGTTTCAAGTGCTCTCGCGTAGTCAGAAATTGATTTCATTTATTATATGTACAGTGAGGAACAAAAAGAATGTCTGACAACTCCTTGAGGTAGGCAACCTGGAATGCTCAAATTCATTGAGATAGAATTGCAGGTGGCCTACTTCAAGGAGACATCTGACATTCTTTCTGTCCCCGACTGTACTATGACTTTCAAAAGAAAGTCCTCTTATCGAAATTTATCTTGATGAATTTTTCCATCATTTTTAATCTTTTTAAATTTTTTGAGGCATAATGTTGCAAGCGGCAATACTTTGAGACTCCCGAATTCCTGAAAACTGTAAAATTTATCAAATTGATCAAGAAATGAAATAATGAAAAGTTCTATCCGGATACTTTCTTTTGAAAGTCATAGTATATAGTTTCAATAATTGCAATCGGAGATCTTCAGGGAGCTCATTTTAAGATCTGATCCTACTTGGAGCTCCTATTGCAATAATTCAAACTGTAATCAAGCACTACTCAAAAATTATAGTAAGATAGTTCAAAAGAACTACACAAAGCTGAAAAACTTTGAGGTTTTACTCTAAAGACTATATTCCTTTAGACCCTTTCTCTTGATCAAAGGTGGATATGGCCACTCAAAATTCCCAATATTCAGAGAAGTTTGAAACTGTATCTCTGTGCATAATCTAAAAAAATTAAGGTAAGTAATGATTTTTTGATAATTAATTCAAATAATATTAAGAGAATTGTTTGTAATATAGTATAGTCTGTCGAAACTTAAATAAGGACGGTAGAAAGAAAAAAAAAAGACTGGTAGAATTGACTATCTGCATAGCTGATTTTGGAGTCTGCTATCAAAGATTGTAAATGCAACATATCTTGTGGTGAAATGTTCCAACAGGTTATCTTAATTTACGTACCTTGCATTTACCATATGATGGTAAAATTTACCATACTTGATAGCATACTCCAAAATCAGCTATGCTGATGGTCAATTCTACTAGTCTTTTTTTTCCGTGTAACTAAAGGCCATAGAATTGTAAAATTGTCAAAAAGTGAAAAAAACGAATGTTCTATAGAAATTGAATCTACGATTGTACACAATTGCAGCAAAAATTCTGACAGAATGCAATCCACTCGCTGGTTGCTGCACTAAATACTATTCTAATCCGGTAATTTAAATGAAATAACAAATACTTACGGTGTATGTCAGAATACCAACACCAGCAACACCTCAATAATTCGATTGTTGATAATACGTTTTATGGTATTTTCAACCATGAGCTGTTTTGCAGATGCATTATTCAGATGATTGTCTAGTACCTGACTTTCCGGTTACTTAAAGATAACTTTTGGCCTGTAATTTGATGATAATCGAATGGTAACGCTCTGATAGCTGAAATTGGCACCAGACGCTGAAGATTTACCATCATATGTTTGAAGGAGATTTATCCTGTCTCGCTCACATTCATAGAATAGATGGCTAAAATTGCCAAGAAAAATTATGACTTTTACTACTGTGTTTTTTGGCTTAAAATATCTGTAAAGTGGAGTAACTCTTTTGCTTTAAGCGACTGAATAGGTAATTCTTGCATGAAACTTATGATGAGTGCACCGAAAATTATGAAATTTGCTCATAGACTCACATTACTTTAATGTTTAAGGCATTACGGCGGAGCTTCGCAGGGACTATAGGAGATTCCTGTCTAATTTGAGGCTTTCCTCTGTGTGTTTCTATAGAGAGAGAAACAAAGTAAATGAGAATCTCCTATGGTACCTGCATAGCTCCGCCATCTTTGTTCTTAAATTGCAGAGCTACACAGGTTTCATTGGGGACTCCCGTCTAATTTTTTTCTCTCTATATAAACACGCAGAGGAAAGTCTTAATTAGACAGAAATCTCCCACGGTGCCTGCGTAGCTCTGTCATCATGCCTTAAACTTGACGGCCATTTTGTGAGTCTCTGAGTGAATTTTGTAATTTATTAATGTGCTCATTGTAATTTCATAGGATTTTATTCAAGAATTAACTATTCTCTGGGGCTCTGCACGCACATTTTTTTACAATTTTACAAGTGTGTATCTCCGAAAACGGGACACTTGTAAAAAAACCAAAGGCACCGTTGTTCTCAGCTCATCAAGCACTATCACTTTCTTTGTAAAAAACATACAATTTCTGACCCTTGTAACAGCCCCATCATGTACAGTTGTAGATTGAATTTTTGTAGAGAATTGGTTGTTCACTTTTTGACAATTTTACAATTCTACAGCCTTTAGTTAGTATCCTCATTTATCTTTCTACTGATTATACTGTATTAAAAACAATTCTCTTAATTTTATTTGAATTAATCATAAAGAAATCATTACTTACCTTAATTTTTACCTCTGATATCAAATTTGCTTCGTGGAGGAACCTTAGTCATGACGACTTCATCACGCCATTTCCTCATCTAAACAGCGATATTACATTTTGATTACAAGGAGAGACAGATGAAGTGTTATCAGTTCAAATCTCTTAAAGCATTGATAAAATCTACAAACTTTGTTCAAAAATTAATCATTGATGCTAATTTTTTCCTTGTTTTTTTTTTTTTTTTTTTTTTTTTTTTTGTTTGTTTGTTTTTTTTTTCACTTTTTGTTCTCAGTTCAAGTTGATGGGAAGGCTGAAAACTGCAAATTAAGCAACGATGATAAATGGCAACAGATGCAGGAAAAATATCTCAAACTCGGTTGGTTTTCTGCCTTGTTTCTTCTTTTTTTCAAACAATAACTTTTTTTTTTTTTTTTTGAAGATTGTTTTACTGGCATTAATTCCAAAACGCAAGGGCGTGCCGTGGTCTCTAGAGAGGGGGGCAATAATGCAATCTCGCCGCCCTCCGCAAACAACATTATAAATTTGATGACCTTTTTTTTTTCTTTTTTCTTTGCTTGTTACACACTGGTTTTGCCGCCCTCTGTAATTCATTTTGAAATTTGATAACCTTTTTTTTTTTGGTTGTTCACCCTGATTGTGCCGCCCCCAGAGAGTGCCCCCCCCCCCTCGGCACGCCCCTTCCAAAACGGACGGATAACTATTTATCGTTTAGTATTTTTATTTTGTTTTATTTTATTTTTCTTAATGGTTCATTAGAGCCACTATTAGTGGCTATGGTACTATTCATGGTTACAATAGTTGATTACCTGTTTTTAATGTGCTCATTGTAATTTTTGCTCGATTTTACTCAATAATAAAGTGTGCATTGTTAAATCGATTACAGCAAAAGTTAGCAAGAGCCCCATTTGAAATTTGGAAAACAGTTGCATTGTCAACTTTATGTTACGTTTTTCCGCTAACTTTGTGACTTTCTGTCTGCAGAGAAAGAGCTGTACGCTTTCAAACTGGAGTCAAGTTCATCGGAAGAAGTTCAAACTAGCCCAAAAAGTCGTAAGTATATTTATAGTGATAATTTACCTAAATTGCAGAGCTATGCAGGTGTCATAAAGGATTCCTGTTTAATTTGTCTCTCTCCGTCTATTGAAACACAGAGAGGAAATTCTCAAATTAAGTTTGAATCTCCCGTAGAACCTGCATAGCTCTGCCATTACGCGGGGAGCGGGAAAAAGAGATAACAAAGCGTTTAATGAGATTAAGAGAATAACCGTTTTTCATACACCAGATGATAAGACTACGGAAATCCAACTCTAGTAAATATAAATCAGTCAAAGAATGAATTACTTTTTATATTTTCAAGTCATCCACAAAAGTTTGGGATTTAGAGTTCTTAAAACAAACTGAACTTCATCAGTAAATATATTAAATAAAATTGGTCGGTAGTGGGTACCTAGAGGGACACCTGGAAGAACAATTTATGGTTTTGAATCGATTTTATTAATGCAAACAATTAGGTGACAATTAGAAAGGTATGATATAAGAAATGATAAAAGATCATCACTAACTGTGTAACATCGTAATTAAGCCCGTAATAATTCATAATTTACAGATTCAAAAGCTTCACTAAAGTCAGCATAAATAGAAATAGAGTCAATTAGTAAACTGTTCTGAAGGGCATCTGAGATATCTGTGTTGTACTGACATAAATTGGAAATAGTAAGTTGAAAATACTTAAAATTCTTAAAATTTTTTTAAAAAAAAAGAAAGAAACCAAGCCTCTGTAGTGAAAAATTATTTGGGGTCTTTTCAGACCACTCCTTAATATCATATGTTCTTCTACTTTGTTCAGCTTGACAATTACCAATCATCAATCAATAATAATAATAATAATTAATAATTTGACGTAATTTTTTTGTCCCTCAGGAACAAAGCCTCAAGATTTTTCGATTAATGAAAAGTTATGGAAGTCCAGTTGTGATCCAGAGAAAACGGAGAAATCAAGTTACTGTGATAGAAATGGACAAGATTTGCCTCAACACTCAGAGATTCTACGACTTATACAGCGTTTAGACTCCAAATCGGATTCCGAAAGCTCCGTCGACTTGGGCGACGAGCCAGAGTCGGTGGATTTGATGGCAAAGTTTTTCAACATCAAACGAGCGTTCGAAACTTCAGACGTGAAATCTTTCGACGAAGATTTCGAGACTCTCTTCAGTATTTTAACCAAAGACAAAGATGAATCTGCCGGAATAGATCTGAATTTCCTTGTACAACTGAACTCTGAATTGTACGCACATTTCATCAGCATGATCGACGAAAGTGAAAAATTCACGGATTGTTTCAACAAAACGGACTCTAGATCTGCAGAGGAATTCGACAGCCTCGCTCGCATTTCTTATGATTATATTTTAAGTAATTTGCAAAAAGTTAACTTCAATGTCGCTAAACTAGTGAATAGTTATCAAGATTTCTCGAGAGGGATCATGATTGATATCGGGTACTCAGCTAGAAGTTACGGTCAGAATTACGTTAGGAACAAACGTAATTGGAGATCCGCCCAAAACGAGAACGAAAACTCAAAATTCCATGAAGACAGATCTTTTCACTCTTCTTCTTCGGTAGACAGAGATGATTCAACAAATCAGTGTGCTGAATGCATCAACTCTATTTTATATCATCGTCGTAAAGTAACTGAAACAAATAAAAAACTCAGCGAACTCATTCATCCAGAAAACTTGCCTGACTCCGGTTACTCTCACATCGTTTGCGATCACATTCAATCTAACTTGAAAGACGCTGATGTCGTTTTATCACAGTTCATGGATTCTTTTGACAGTTTCACCAAAAAAGCAGAGACTGTTAAGTTCGATAAGAAACACAGCAAGAAAGATTTCAAGGACAAATCAGGCTTTAAGACTAAGAAAGGTTATGCAAAGCACGGTTTTAATTCGGAAGAACATCAAAAAACGCATCAGAGAGTTCATGATGAAAAGTCCGAGGACTGGAAGGAAAGAAAAGGCAAACCAATGTACAACCAAGATCAGGAAGAAGGCAGCGTCTTCAAATTCGTCAAGTCGAAAATCAACAACTACAGAAAAATAATCTCGGATAAAGCGAGTATTTTCAATAAAAAAATCAAGAATCACACAATACGTGTGAAAGATAAGATTCAGAAAAAGCTCAAGTCAGTCTTGGATTTTGAGAAGGCAAAAAAATTCAACGAAAAGATCGTACATCATGGAACTAAGATAAAAAATAAGCTGTCGCAAAAGTTTGATTCTTTGTGGAACTCTGTGTCGAAGAAGTTGAAGAACGCCTCAGATATTGCTGTTGCTTCCAGCGAGTGGCTTTTCGACTTTGGCGATGACCGAGAGAAAGAAGAAGCGGAAGTTTATGAAAACGAGGAAGACGAGCAAGATGGAAGGGAACAAGATGTTCCATCAATGGACCGTAACAATAATAAAGAGGAAAAAAGTCTTGATGTAAATGATTGGATGTTCAAAAGAGCTGAATTCAGAAATTCCAAACGGGAAGACATAGATGATACAGCGCACTGGTATTTCCGACGAGGCAGTGCTCGTAGACGCAATGTAGAAAATTACAGGAAGTTGTGATAAGATGTGCAATGTTTTGTGGGAAGCTGAAAATTATTGTAAATAAAGTATACTTCAATAGAAAGTGAGCACTGCTTCCTCGCTCTGTCTTACTCGTGATGAGGACCGAGCAAATTAAATCTTGGCGCACTCATTCTGGAAGAGAAATAGTCAGTCTGTAAATTTCAGTTCAGGAGTTGAGTTGCCACCTTTTGAAATTGAACCCTAAATCAAAAGGTTGGAGAGGTCACAAGTTGGAACTTCTACCCATCATAAAGCAATGTTTTGTTTTATTTTATTTAGCCAGAATGGAGGTGCATCACTCCCTTTCTATAGATTCCAGTTGTAAATACAACCATTTATGGATCCCCCTCCCGCCTTGAATGGTAGGCTTTGTCAGAAGCCTTTGAGTAAGTGTTTCTTGAAATACCGGTCTTTTTATTCAAATAATTTACAGTGTAACTTTAAAACTTTACCTTTCACTGCAATAATCCTTGAAATGTTGCAGTCTTTATTTCATTAATTAAACACCCGGTGACTCCTTTCGGTATTGAGCCCTTTTTGAGCAGAGGTGGCGTGTGCAATCTAGCAACGCCCATTTCAACCTTTTTTATCAAACTCGTTCATTTAAACCTGTGTGAAATATTGGCTCAAGGGAATTTGCCGTGCGCCCCGAATATTTCTGATTTTTGACTGATTTTGAGTGAAATGCAATCTTGAAATCTATCAAACTATTGAGCGAGAGGTTATAATATGGATTACAAATAGGCCGATAGCTCATGAAGTATCATCTTTTAAACCTTGGAATTAGCCAGTGGGAGCATTTACATAATTGTTTAGAAGAATTCTGGAACTGACCAACTTTTTTTATTTTATTTTGAAACAGAAAGGCTCATTCACCTTGATCGAATCAGACCATATTTAAAAAAAAAAAAAAAAAAAAAAGTTGTATAATTTTATTAAGTGCGTAATTTGAAGTTTTCATCAACTTCCTCTCATTCAATCTGTGTTGTAGTTTGAAGGCTTTCTGACCAAGAGATTAGGAACCGACTGCCAAAGGTTTCTTTTATAGTTGGCTCTCTTAAATGCTGACACCGAAAAAATGGGTCCTCTCTGCTGACACCGAAAAAATGGGTCCCTTCAGCTGACACGAAAAAAATGGGTCCCTTCTGCTGAAAACTGTTCAATCGACTATTCAATCGACTATGTTTCTCTCAAAATTACTTACTTGTCTGGTTTGTGACATCTCTAACATAGTTCACCTATTGACCACTTACCGCTGGTTATGGTGCTGTTTTCAAAGGTGCCAGAGCATGAATTCCAATAAATTCAGACGCTCCAAAGTTCATTTCAAAAGTCCAGAATTTCGGTAGTTTAGGTCTCAAAAGGAACATAAGAGATGGCACCTGTTGCATCCATTTTGCTCAGAATTTACCGAAATAAGGTGACACCTCAGCGACCTGTAGTGACATTCAAATCTGTTAGGTTGCCCCACTGCCGTGCGCTTTCTGAAACCATCGGTTTGCCACCTTTGACCATCATTTGTGGGAGTTGCAGTCAATTTTTCAAACATTTTTGAACAATGCGTTCAAGATCAAATCCTAAGGAACATTTTAATACTATTTTCAGCTTTCTAAAACCATTTTTTGGATTGAAAGTATTGGCAAGAAATTGTGAGTTTCTTGCCAATACTTTCAATCCAAAAAATGGTTTTAGAAAGCTGGAAATAGTGTCAAAATGTTCCTTAGGATTTGATCTTGAACGCATTGTTCAAAAATGTTTGAAAAATTGACTGCAACTCCCACAAATGATGGTCAAAGGTGGCAAACCGATGGTTTCAGAAAGCGCACGGCAGTGGCGCAATCTAGCGAATTTGAAAGTCACTACAGCTTGCTGAGGTGTCATCTTAATTATTGTAGATAGGTATAAAAACACTCCCTTTCTCCGCAGAAAGCCTTATATATCAAGAGCTTTATTCCTCTGCAAGTTTTACTTGTTTTTTCCCCACATTACCACGTAATCTTTTTAAAAAGTTGGGTGTTATAAAATTTATTAATTTTTTCAACAGCTAATTAGGTGTTCTCATCAAATTCTGTAGTCAACCCACACAAGTCCCCCAAGAGATTTGCTGAATAATTTTTTTCTCTTCTTTCTTTCTTTTACTGTAAACTTTAAACTTGAAAGTTTTAAGCTACGTGCGTATTTATGCTGTGAGTTTTTGTTCGTTTGTTTTTAAGGTGCTTTATTTTGTATATCTTAAGTTTTCCTCACACTTATTTTCGTTTTAATTGCTAGTTTTCCTCTTTCTTCAAGTATTTTAATTTAGTATCTCTCTCTCCCCCCCCCCTCTGCTCCCTCTCACTTTTAGACCTAAGGCATTAGAAGCAGATCCAAAATGACGGTCACAGGAGCGGGTCACAATAGACGAGTCCCAGTCCCATCTAATTGTAACTTTCTCTATGACGAATCTTTTCTCAGCATAGAAAGTCGTTTTTAGATGGGACACAACTCTCCCATTGCGACATGCTTATTTAACTGCCATTTTGGAGTGTTGTCCAATGCACTTATTGAGTTTGTGAGTTGATTTTTGAACTCTTTGATGCTTTCAACAGAGTTTTTCAAGCAATTTAACACCAGAGCAGACCCGCTCCATAGATGGAGCAAAAGTTTGTAACAGACCCTTGTGACTGTTCTAAACAGAGCTGCCGTTTTGCATATAGTTAAAGACATTTTTCAATTCACCTATGATTCCACCGATTGAAAAAATATTACACAGTTGCGTTCAGTATATGTATGACTGTAATGCACGAAAATACTCTGATCTGTAATCCTTTCTCAATTGGTGGAAACTCTGTCAATTAATTAAAATATCCGCAAGTTTTCTAAAGTCATTGACGATTCTACTGGTTGAGAAAAGATTAGAGATTGGTTGCAGTCATACACTGAACTGACTTGTGCAATCTTTTCTCAACCGGTGAAATTATCGGCGAATTAAAAAATGTCATTAATTATACCTGTACGCAAAACGGCAGCTCTGGTTCTAAAGGTATTCTGATTTTGTTTCTTTTTTTTCACTACTTTTTAGATTATTAATTAGTTTTCTGGTATTGTTCATTATATAAATGTTTGTTTATATTTAGGCTGTGTTGTAGTATTTTATTTATTTTTTTTCTCAATTATGAGCTGATTTTTAAAATGTAGACCTAGACGTAGCTAGGCGTGAAGCAGAAAAATGCACTCTTTTAAACCTAGTTCCTCCTTATTCTTCCACCCTTTTTGTACCTTCCATTTAATCTTATTATTGTTTTTGAATGTAAAATTATGATCTGGCAAATCTACGCCTAAGGTGATTCCAGGCAAAGCTTTTCCAGATTACAATCCGATGGATAGCACCACTGGTCGCTTGTGGAAAAAGTTGTGTTTTTGGCATTTTAAATTGAAATCCAAGAAATAACGCAAAATCCTAGAATGTCAGCACCTGCAAAAAAATTGTAAGGATTTTTTGAACCCATAACGAGCAAAATTGGTTGAGAATTAAAGCCGTATATGGAGAAATTAATTAATTTATTAATTAATTAATTTATTTATTAATTAATTAATTTATTTATTAATTAATTTCGCCATAACTGAGTGAGTGAAAGTGATAGTATGTCTATCTGCCTCACTCGCATTTATTGTGGCTCATAGAAATTTTTGTATTGCATCATTTCCGGCTTTATTTTTCAGTATTTGTTGAAAATTTCAGGATTTCCTCCTGAGACATGTTTGCAGGTGCTGATGTCACTCACATTTGTGCTTTTAGTATAAATTTGTCAATTTTAGCCAAAAACTGTTGACTACCTGAGCAGGGCGACGTGGCGTCCATAATTTGAACTAATCGACCCTGGAAGCATCTTATTGGTATCTATAAAATACACAAAAGAATCAGGTGAAAGGGAGAAAATGTTGGAAAATAAGGGGGAAAAAAATTTAGGTGAGGACGTTTTGGCTAAAATTTCAGTCATTTTCAACTCAAAAATTTTAAAAATTCAAAATATAATTTCAAATTGAGGAAAGTCACTACTCATACACACTGTCGTAAAACTGACCAAAAACCGTATTCAAAAATATGTAGAAGTAGCGGCTCTCTCCACTCTTTAAAAAGTTTTTTTTTTATTTTTTTGAAATTTTCGAGTCGATAATGGCTGCAGTTTTAACCGAAACATCTTGACCAACTTTTTTTTGTTTGTCCAGCATTTTCCGGTACACCTGAATCTTTGAACGAATTTTATTTACAGTTTCGGGTGAAGATTTTCACCCGAACCAATGGTTCTGCATTTTATTAACTCACCCGAACTGTTTGTTCCGCAACGATGGTTGACACCGATGCTGTGCCGGAATCTGGGAATTTGTACCTGTCTCGCGAGATGGTAGCGAACATAGTAACTCAACGGTGAGAGGCAATAATATGCTATGCGCCTAATTGGCTAGAAGTGGTTTTGTTGACTCAGGTGTTTGTTGTCCCCCGAAAAGTTCCGAACCTCAAGTCTTCACTCGAACCTGTAAATAAAATTCGCTTTTTTATGTCAAGACATCGTTAACTCGTTTTTTGTCTTGTCTCTATGAAATACTATCCATCCATGAAAATTGTCAATGTACATAGTTCGTATCCTTCCAGTACCCTCCCTCTTAGTTTTCCAGAAATCATGCATCTTTATCAAATTATAAGAAAGTAGTCTGTAGTTATCTTCTCTCACTGACAAAGCACCTTGGTCCATTCAGGACCATAATTCAAGAATTTTAATAATCAAAATAATTTCCAAGAAAAAAAAAGAAAAAGATAAATCTGAAACTTAATTGATCAAAATTTACTACTTTTTTTAAAATGATTAAGATGTTTTAATGAAGTTCTTAACATTCACACTTATTTTTGTTGAAAGTCAAGTTCTGTTTTTTTGCAACAACGAGGCTCTAGCTAATTTTTGCTACAGACAATCAAATAGGTAAGTCTTGTGTAAAAACCAGCAAAAACGATTATGAATATACTAAAAAATCACAAAATTCACTCACAGACCTACAAAATTACTTTAAAATTTGAGACATAATGGCGGAGCGACTTAGGTACCACAGGAGACGCTTATCTAATTTGAGGCTTTTCTCTGTGTGTTACATAGAGAGAGTGACAAATTAGATAGGAATCTCCTGTGATATTTGCATAGCGCTGCCATATTTGCTCGTAAATGGCAGAGTCATAGAGGTGTTATGAGGGATTCCTGTCTAATTTTTCACTCTCTCTAATTCTATACATATAGAAACAAACAGAGGAAAGATTCAAATTATATAAGAATCTCTCACGTGGTACGTGCGTAGCTCCCGCATTACGCCTTAAACTTTTAAGTAAGTTATTATAACATTCTGCTAGTGAATTTTGTAAATTTTTAAAGTGCTCATCGCAATTTTTAATGAATTTTACCCAAGAATTAGCTATTCTATTGCTCAAAGCGAAAGTTAGCAAGAGTCTTATTGCCTGGATGAATGTATCAGATTACAATTTTTTTATCCCTCTTTCCAAAATCAATTGTAGAGTACATTAATCAAATTGTTTTTAAATATAAAATTTTAAGGATCTATTAAAAGTTGTTAATATTTAGCGTCAGATTTTAATTTTGTGATAAGTTCCAGTTACCTGTTTTAGAACTATTTTATTTTTTAAAAAAAGTAAACACAATTATCCTGAGATTATTTTTTATTTTAATTTACTACATATTCTATCATTCTATGCTAGTGTCTGTACCCTTTTTTTTCATAATTTAAGGAAATATTACTTTGATCTAGAGTTTTCCTGTCACTTTCTCTTCTATGTGCCCTTATTGTGTAAAGAATTCAATTTGACTCCTATCTCATTTGCTTTGTCAAATTTGGATTTGAATTTTCTCCCATGGTTTTTAATTAAATTAAGTTACTCTTTTAATTAACTTGGTTGTACTTTTTATCTGAATTTAAGTATCTGTTCCTTAAACGAAGAAATAAATTATTGAATTTAGTAAATCGAATGCCTTTTTTGTCCAAAGAATTTTCCTTTTTACTTTTGTAAGCGTTAGGATAAGAAAACTTACGGATGCTGCTTCGTTTGCAAATTTTCACGCTTAGATCAGCCAAACTAAACAAGACAAACAAACAAAGCAAACTTGATCAGACGGTGAACAAATATTCTCCTGAAACTTCAACGGTCATTTTCAACAAGATATGATGCTCACAAGTTCGTTTGGCTGCTTTAATTACGTAAGACCAAACAATTAGACCAAATCGAACCCCCTTGAAAAATTATCGCGTTTCGATCATCAGACCAAAATGTTAACCTTTTCCAAAAGCAATCTGTCAACTGTTCAATAAAACGATTCCTGGTCATGAAAGTTACTTTCAGGACAAAACTATGAAAGATATAAATAAATGAGACAAAATGCAGGTTATAATCAACACTTTTAATGTCAAGGCATGAATTTAAAATTCATTCAAAAATTAACAAAACTTAAGAGATATCATATATCAGATAACATTTCACTTCAAACTTTTGGTTAAGTTTTTGGAGAAAGATTGGTTTTTATAATCTTTTTTAGCGTCAATCACATGAAAGACCAATATGCAAGGAGACTAGTTTAATAGATAGACTTGCCTTCAACAAAGGCTGTAAACAAAACAAACAAAAAACACTAACAAAAACAAAAATTCAACTAGGTCAAGGTCTTGAGACGTAAAAAAAATATTTAGATTGCATTCCAATGAAATGAATTCCAAATATAGGCACTCCTTGAGTTGGATTTCCACACATTCTATTTAAGGTGAAGATTTTGTACAAAAGACATTAAGTTCAACTGATAAATCCTGCATCGCGTTCTTTCGGCTGGTAAAAAAAACTTTCAGCAATTGCCTGACCTACTTCGGGTAATGAAATTAAACTATCAATCATCAGTTGGAGCGTAGTGTTTGATAAACCTAGCAGACGGATCCGACACAGTGGTCCATTTGGGCATCCAGAAATATGGCGTCAGGTGTTTCGCTTGGTCCTTGTAGAACTCCTCAAACTTTTCCCTGAAAAAACAGAATCATCTTAAGTTAATTAAAAGTAATTTAGGTCGTTAAAGACTGGTCAAATCACCAATGTACCTTCAATAACTAGGCCGCGACAAAGTTAAAAAAATTGTAAGGGCTTACACCATCCAAATTTTAGTCCTAGAAATTTTAGATCCCGAAAAATGCTATATCTCGAGAATGGCTGCTCCAATCGAGCCGGGAGTTGTCTCAATTGATTTGCCGGATGATTTTACGTCGAAACAGACCATCTCCACTGAATCTGAGACAAAAAGTCTCGCAAAATATTTTTCATCTCAAATTTCGACGATGTAACCCCTTTTGATTTTTTCAATTTTGAGTGGCGAAAAAAATTTCCAGTTAGGCATCGATTCCTTGGTAATCGGACCGGAGGAATGGATTGCAAGAAGTCACAAATTGATCCAAAGCTTTGTTCTCTTGGAATCCACAATTGAACCGGAATTTCGATTCAATGTGACCACCTTCATTTCGCGAGGATGCCGAAATCATTACACTTCCTTACAAGTGCGATATTTTGAGAACAGCTGCTCTTATCAAGCTGGAAGTCATCTCAATTGATTCGCCGGACACTTTCAGGTTGCAGTTGACAACTCTCAACTAAGTCTGAGACAAAATATCTCGCAAATTTCTACGACGTGACTACAAAGTCGAAAATTTGGACCAAAACAATTTTTTGATACTGCCTGTCTGGGAATGAGTTCATATCGAAGCTTTCTCAAGGTAAAACTTGTGGTATGATTATGCCGAACAGCCGACATCCTAGACTTTGGTGCCCATAATAAACTGTGCGTGAGACAAGGTCCAAACATAGGACTCTCTTCGAAATAACTGTGATTGTAAAATTAATGTGTGATGTTTCAAACATTTTGTTCAAATGTGATAATTCTTTAAATTGCGTGGAATCCAATGGAGTAGAAAATAATCTGAGAGAAATTGTTGTTTATGAACAAAAGTTTTCATTTGAAAATTTTGATCCAGTTTCTTGTGAGAAAACCCACAAGAGCAAGTGAGATGGAGCATTTCTTTGGATCCAATTTTTTTGTTTTGGTTTTTTTTGTTTTTTTTTTTTTTGTGACATCGCACTAAAGAGATCAGTATTAAAGTAGGAATAAAATAAAATGGTACCTGTAATAGAAAGATTCTTTAGTTTTCGGAGTTAGATGGGGATAAAGCTTGGCAGCATTTGAAATCGCTTCATTGGGAATTTTCGGATCTATATGTTCTTGAAGGATTTGAAATAAAGATTTTTTCACGGACGTTACACCATCACTGATAGAATAAAAGACAAATTGAAATTAGGCATTTTCAAAGCAGCAAGAGATAAACAGGAGACAAATCAATGAAGTACCTACAATCAAGGTTGAGGTACAGATCATTTCTGAGCAGCCGTAGCGTATAAAGGGGGGGGGGGTGGGGCTCAGGAGGCTCAAGCCCCGATTTCTACGGAAGGAGGGGAAAAGGGTAAGACTTTTGAGTCAAACATTCGTCGGTTCAAACCACTCCCACCAAAAATCCGTGATTTTATCTTGTTCCATTAGTACATTTCAATTTTGATGACCTATCAAGGAACCTCTGACCTTTATTGACCTGATAATGAAAAATTTCATTCCCGTGCTAATCCTCACTTATTCTTTCCATGCAAGAGGTTCAGGTTGTCAAACTCTTTGCTATCTCATATTAGTGAAATTGACCACCTCTCTCGTCTCATTTTATATTCTACATGAGTTTGAAAAGTTTCAATTATTTCTCATATTGGTTTTTTCATCGATGGTTTACTTTTTTTTTAGTAAATTACTCCTTCCTGATTTGCTTTGGTATTGGGCGACCTGCCAGGATAAATAAATAAATAAATAAATAAGTATTTAAGATGGTAGAAAAAATTAAATGAAATAGAACAAATACAATAAATGAGCGGTCATTTGAAGCCTCACCTGAAAGCTTCCTTATGCCTCCAAAGGATGTTATTTGGTAATAAATCTGTTCCATCAAAAGCCGATCGTAACAAATGCTTTTCAATACCATTTTGCGGTTGTCTCAATTCTTTCGGAAGACTAAGAAAGTATTGCGTAAATTGTTGATCCAAGAACGGCACTCTCAATTCTAAACTGTAAAACATTTACTTCCATATAAATTACAATCAAAATAAAAACAAAATTAGACTTAAAGGTTGAGAAACCGGCAGAAACTGTGGGAAAGCTTTTGCGCCCATTTTTCAGAGCAAACTACAGGCCTATGCACAATAACAGATCCAGAAAGTTTTGGGGGGAGAACACTTCCGGCTTTTTTTTTTAGTGTTTCAGCTTGAAACTTTCAGGGTATCTTCCTAAGGTATGCTTGCATTTTTACTCTTTAAGTACCTAAATTCATCAATTTGAAAATTAAATTTAAAAGATTTGCGTTTGAAAGTGAGACCAAAACGAACCTTTTTTTTGCTTGAAATTTTTTTTTAATCTGATTAAAAAAAAAAAAAAAAAAAAAAAAAAAAAAAACTATGAAAAACACCAAAAACCTTCAACACTTTAAGAATTAAATTCAAACCTGTACCATTGAGTTTCAAATTAAGAACTTAGCAAGGATTAGTGATGGAGCCGGGATTCGACAGAATCCAAGATTCGGATTCGGATTCGGATTCGATCCCCTGAAACCACGACTTCAAAGAATCCGAATTCAATCGAGATTTCAAAAAGTCGCATAGATACGCACGCGCGCATATCCTCCGCATATGGCAATATGACCAGCGGGTGTATTTCCGGCAGTGCATCCAACCGAAAAACGGACTATCGAAATCCCAAAGCTCTAAGACCAGGCACTGCCGAGACACGCGACCGAAATATCCATCCCTCCGAAACCTCCGAGAAAATGGCTTCTTTCAACAGTTTTTCTGTTTCTGTCCATTCTGCTTGGAATTTGCAAATTTTTGCTCCCTAGAAATGGTTCTCTAGATGACACCCACTGTCCTACCCTTCCCGAAAATGTTGACTCAAATGAACCGACTGCACATGAGATATGATGGCAAATGAATGAGTCAATGAGTCAATTAAAACTGTCTTTATAATCACTTTACATAGAACTTAGCACTTAGCACTTAACACTTAACGTAGAACCTAAATACAAACCGAAAAAAAATGTATGCTTTTTGATGATTTTTTACATAGATAGAAAAGTAAACAGTCATGGCTTCTATAGGAAATATTTGAAAATACTGCAAATGAGGAAGATTTGAGATGGTCCAGAGTTCGGATTCGAAGATTCGGGTGTTATAATCTAGGATTTGGATTCGGCTTCGGGTTCGGCAAAATTTTGGGTTCCACCCATCACTAGCAAGGATACAATTTTTGAGAATGAGCTAGAGATAAAAGAGCTGTTGTTTTCTTACCTGTGCGCAGATGTTGTTCGATCAGCTCTCAGCCCATCGTACATATAGATGTCGTTAAGTAATCGATGACTTTCATGATTGGCTTCGTCCGAAGTCGGAGCATCTCTAAAATAGATGTAACCCTGAGCCAATTCATCAGCTCCCTCACCACTAAACAAAACAGTTGTGTTCGTGGTTGACTGAATATATTCAGCTACTAAGTACATACCTGTGACACAAATAAACCTGAATATTTACAACAATTAATATTAGAGTAAAGCCGTGTTCCTGCTGAAAAAAAAGAGGCACTTAAATCTATTCAACAAACAAGACAGAAAATAAACTAGCGATAACTTGCAGCGAAAAATATTGGTGGAATGTTTTGGTCAAATCGCAGCCTTTTTCAACTCAAAAATTTTAAAAAATAAAAAAATAATTCACCAATAATTTCAAAATGTGGAGAGAGCCGCTAATAATACATTAATACCCACTGTAAACACGGATACTATGACTTTCAAAAGAAAGTGCCCTGGTCGAATTTTAAACTCCTTCAAATATTGGTAAGCTTTGGAGCAATTTTGTGACTTTCAAGTGTTCAAGGACGAAGCAGAATAGCTCTAATGTACCATTTTTGAAAAAAATAAATAAAAATAAAAATAAAAATAAAATACGAAAAGTATGTTCAAATCCGTAAAGTAAGGTTCAAAGATTCATTTTCTGTCATAATCGTCTCAAGTTCAAAAATAAAACCAGCAGCGATAAGTTTTTTGAACGCGTGAATGGACAACTAATCAAACAAATGTTGTTGTTTGTTTTGAAAGTAAATTCCAAAAGTAGTTTCTGCCGATACAAACTTAAAACATGACATACCAATAGAGGCGCGTACAGTTGTGATATCCGCCGTCTCCAGGTGATACAACACTTTATCAAGCACTCGGAAGACATCTTTCTCTTCAAAAATTATCTCTCGATGCTCTGTGCCGATATGCTTTGCAACTTGACGAGCAGCTATCAGATCCGGACTCTCTCCCATGCCTACAGCAAATGACTGAAAACGATGAAAATAAAATGAGATGCAGGAATATTTAGTGAAAAGTTACGTTCTTTCTTTCTGTTCAGATATATCGTCTCCTTGCGCTAGTGGTGAAATGAAAGACAAATAGAGACGGAGCACTGATGGCTGCAGCAGAGGCACTCAGAATTCTCGCGGATTCAACAAAACAACAGTCAACGTAGCATGGTGTTGAATGGTGAGCACCCTCCTCTTCACTCCCCCCCCCCGTGTTTTCCGAACATCACTGATCAACACCATGCGACATCTAAAGGTGTTGATTGTTGTTTTAATACATATTATTTTGTTGAATCCCCGAAAATTCAGTGTGCCTCAAATCTTCCCTCTGTATTTTAGCGTAGTGCTCTGTCTCTATTTGTCTCTGGGTGAAATGAATAAACTTGAATCCATATAACATCAGATATTGCGTTTTTTGTCTTTTAAATTAAATAGTCCAATGAATTTTTTTTTATCATGATTACAAAAATTTGTCTGCTGATTTATATGTTCCTACTGTTCTGCTGTGCTAAGGAAGAACGCCGTAAGTTACTTAATCTGTTTTTGCAATGTAGCTCGGGGTCCCTATTTTTTAGTCTACCCTCAATCTTAAACCTCCAATACCTCGAATGGTTTGTCCTTCCAAGGCAAAGGTTCTAGTATTGATCAATAGACGGTCGGCCTTCCCTAAATGCTTGGACGGGCAGAGAGCCTTTGTTAGAGAGAAATGACTGACCCAGGTAGGTACAACAATAATAAACTCCTGAAGAGGAACTCAGTATAAGAATAGAGGCCCGAGCTATACTGCAAAAACAGTCTAAGTAACAGATGCTGCTTATGGCGTTCTTCCTTGACACAGCAGTATTGAGTCTACACATTTTTATTATGACGTACAGCTATTTGTGGTTTTATTTCATCTCCTGATGCTACGTCTCATTTGTAGACAGGAATGTGGCATGTCCTTTCAGGGATTCATGCCCTTTTCGTGAAAGTACAGTCAGGAACAAAAAGAATGTCAGGTGTCTCCTTGAAGTAGGCGACCTGCAATACTAACCTCAATGAGTTTAAGCATTGAGGGTGGCCTATATCAAGGAGTCGTCTGACATTATTTTTGTCCCAGACTGTACATCTTCCTCTAATTCCATGTTTCATTCTGTTTTTGTGAGATGTGTTTGTAAATTTAATTCCCTTCGCCTCGAGTTGAGAGAGTGTGACACTTTAAAAAACCAAACAAGGGCGAGTGAGGCAGATAGACATATCACTCATACTCACTTAACTGACGGTAAAATGAATTTCCTGAATAACGGCATTCATTCTCAACCAATTTTGCTAGTTTTGGGCTCAAAATATCCATTGAAAAAAAAAATACGCAGGTGCCAACGTTTGCATTGATTAATGATTTTGCATTGTTTTTGTTTGTTTTTAATTTAAAATTCCAAACACACGACTTTTCCCGAAAGCAGCTAGCAGCACTATCCATCGAATTGAAATCCGGAAAAGTTTCGCCTGGAATCAACTTAGGCAACGATTCCCATGAGACACAAGAATGCGCAACATCACAACATCACAAAGGATTCAAATGCAACACAAAGGCTTCGAATCAGAGAGCCGCATCGTTCTGTTGAGAGACAAGAAATCAATTTTGTTTCTTACTTGAATTTTGTACGGAAGCCCTGCTTTTTTAGACAGTTTCACTAGAAGTGCAGCTATGAGACTCGAGTCTAATCCACCGGATAGGAGACAACCGATTCGTCGCTCAGCCATTAATCGTTTCTCGACAGCTGCTGACAAGAGTGTCCGGATGTTTGCACTGACGTTACTTGGATGTAGATCTGGATGGCAGAGAGGGAAAATGGTTCTGATTGAATGGAGCTGCTCCTAATTTCTGCTACCGGCTTATTTGTAGTTGATTGGGATGTAAATCCCTGCAAAAATTACGATAAGCGCACTAAAAAATCATGAAATCCACTCTTAAACTTATAAAATGCTTTCAAACGCGAGATCATAATGGCAGTGATACAACTGCCTAAATCTGATGGCAATAGATGGTTTTAGTGCAAAGTCAACGGCAAGCAACAATCACAACAATGCACTCATCGGTCGCAATCGGTTGTGACAAAACTCGTTCCAAACTATCTCACTCACTCTCCTGTGAACCCCCATGTAAACCCATTTCTTTCTAGTTTCAAAATTCGTATACAGGATGGCAACATCACCAATCACTAAAAGCGTCTATTATATGCTTCTTCTTCCTCCTGTGTGGTGTTGCTGGAACGCCTAGGGAGGATGGAGCTTAATGATATGGAGAAAACCAATGTAAAAGGCGGCTATCGCCGCCATTATGATCTTGCGTTTGAAAGCATTTTATGAGTTTGGGAGTTGATTTTATGATTTTTTAGTGTGCTCACTGCTCATCATAATTTTTGCAAGGTTTCACATCCGATTCAACTATTGATAAGCCTGTACAAAAAGTTTACAACTACTCCATTGAAAGGAGAAGTTTTGTAGATATTCATTATTACTGGCTAGCAAAACAAGAGGATTCTGAATACTGGGGAAATACTTGGGTTTAGAGAGAGGGACAAGAGTCCGGGGGTGCAAAATGTGTCCAATCTAGCAATCCACGATCGGATCGCGTGAAAGAGAGGAAATTTCTTGGAAAGTGAGGAAATTACTTGGACTTAGAAGAAATTTGCCCATTTCTTCTTTATTGTAATCACAATAAGATTTTCCTGGAAATGGCTTCAAAATTTTGAAAATATTGGTCTTTCTTTGAAGAAGGAATTTTTTCATACACTAAATGACATCGTCTTAGAAAAGGCCTTCTACCACATTAATTAACTTATAAATTCATAAACTATAACCTTTTTTAGTTTCTTATTCTTTTAAATTTTTGTAATATATTGTAAATTATAAAATTGGAGCAATGGTTTGACAAGTAGCAACCCGGAATTTCGGTGCTGCACAGTTAGAAAAATAAATAAATAGGGAGATAGATAGCTAAATAAATAAATTAAGGATAAAACAAAACAAAAATTCACCTTCATAAGGAATAAATGGTTTGAAAAGAGGTTGTTTTCCTATCTTATAGTAAGGTTTTTCACTAATAAAGGTCACAGTCCCATTAGCGTTGATAGAGTACTCTGCAACATGACCCGGAGGAAATTGTTTGACGACAAACTTTTCACTTCCAAGTTCTTCACGAAGTGTGATTAGACCTTGAAATGAAAGAACAAAACCAATTAGAAATCCAACGGAGATAACAAGGGTCCAGATTTAACAACAAAACTGAAGGAAAATACAATTTGGAATATATTTTATCTTTTACTTGTCTTCAGTTGACCCAACTTTTAAATTCATGATTAGTTTCTCGTGTAATGTTTTTTTCCCGAAAAAGGAGGCGCATTATGCTTATGGGAACTGACTCCCTATCAAATATGATGAAATTTAAATATTTTGAGCAAAAAAGTCTCCTGAGAAACAGCTCTAACGGGAAGAAAAAATTTTAAGGACAGGATTTTGAGATATTCGCACCAGAAGAATTGTCTTCAGAGTGAAAAAAATTCAGAATTTTCACGAGTGAAAAAAAATGAAAGATAAGGGATTGTCTTCAGAGTGAAAAAAACTTCAGAACTTTTACAAGAGGAAAAAAAAAGATGAGTATTATCTTCAGAGTGAAAAAAAATTCACTCATGAAAAAAATTGGTTTTTTTCACTCTGAAGACAATCCTGATTTTTTAGTTTTTTCACTAGTGCAAATTTTCAATTTTTTTCACTCTGAAGACAATCCTTATCTTTCATATTTTCCACTGGTAGAACTATTGACTTCTTTTCACTCTGAAGACAATCCTTATCTTTCATATTTTTCACTCGTGAAAATTCTGAATTTTTTTCTCACTGAAGACAATTCTTATCTTTTAGTTTCTTTCTCTCAAGAAAATTTTGAATTTTTTTCACTATGAAGACAATCCTTATCTTTTATTTTTTACACCCCTGAAAACTTTCAACATCTAATATTCATGAGGATTAAAGTTTCAACTTCTGAGTACTCAAGTAATAACCAAAAGAAAAAAAGCCAACCTTTTGCTTCCGAACAAAGTCCGAGGACACCTGACTCAGTGATAAGTCTATACAGAGGCCTCACACCAAACGGATCTCTAGCGATGAATACTCTCTTTTTTTCAACATCAATCAAACAGAAACTGAAGACTCCATCGAGGTTCTGACAGGCGAATTCTATGCCTGATTTCCCATAAAGTTGAGTGATACACTCGACATCACATTTTGTTTCATACTCAAATCCGTACTGCTTGCCCAACTATGGAACAAAAAAATATAATTAATAGTTAAGAAATTGTGACAAGGCTTCATTCAGGTACTAGCGGGGACAAAGATACTTGGCCAGAGAATGCAACACGCAACACACCTAATACACGTGTTGAATGGGATGCTGTGTATAGCTTATTGCATACCATGGCTAGGTATCTTTGTCTCCGCTAGTACATAGTTGCCACTCTTACTTAGATTTCAAAAATTAAAGATTTGTCAGTGGAGCTACTGGTTTTTGATTTACTTACTTGCTTGCAGTTGTATAGTTCACCATTGCATAGCAAAGTGACCAGAGGATACTTATGCAACTTCATGGGCTGCATACCATAAAGACAATCGACGATTGATAAACGATGAAATCCAACACAAACATTCTGAAAAAATTAAAATATTTCCTTTCATTAAAAACCACATAAAAATGATGAATACACTTTCATAGGAAGCAATTACGGAAAATTGGAAAGTGACGTAGCATACTCTTTGGCAACGTTGTAAAGTGTCCATTTAAACCCATGTAAAAGGTCGAATGCAAAGGTAATAGTTCCATCTACCTCATGCGTTTAAATGGACGAACTGCAATGTTGCCAAATCGTACGCTACGCCACTGAAATTGGAAGGGGGAATAAATGACACATTCATAAACAATTTAAAGATTGGAATTGCCAGAACAATTAAGGAGCTCTTTGGTAAAAGAAGGTACAATGAAAGTTCGTTGTGTGGAACTCTGTCCAGCCCCAAAAAAAATTCTACTTAGCGAAAGTTCCACTAAATTAACTGCGGTCAAAGTATATGAGGTTTCATGGCGCTGAAAAAAAATTCCACTGAGCGAGAAATTCCACTTAGAGGACTTTCCACACGAACGAACTTTCTCTGTAAAACAAAGGATGCGCTTGTGCTCAAAAGTCCTGCTTTCAAATTGTTATTGTGTGAAACTTTGATGAGGAAAACTGGGTTTTCTTGATTATCTAACAATTAGAGCGTGCAGTCGAATCTTCAGATGACTGAGAGAACCCAATCCAACACTTATTACTCACAAAATAACCTTTTGAAATCAGGTTTTTTGAGCACGAGCACACCCACTGTTTTGAACCCCCTTTTACTGAAGAACTCATCAATTCTCTCCTTGAATTCGCAATTTATTAGGACTTGAGTGCAGCTTTTTGAACTTTATGAAATTAATTCAAATGAGCGTGGCAAACAGATCTCTTTGATGATTGGATCTTCATTTCCTGAGACACCTCTGTCCCTGACTTTGTGATACATTGAAATCACACTGCTTCTGAGGAGTCAAAAGATCACTTTACCATGATGGGATGCCTACAGTCATTCTGCCTGTTTTGACTCTTAAAATGCTATATGCTTTCAACAATTCATTGAATTTGCAGTCCATTAGGGTAGAACTTGCTGAAAGAAACGCCTTAGACAGTACTAGCATTCATTTAGTTGCTTCAGATGTTTGTGACGCAATTTCTAGGACATTTTTTGGCATCAGCAAAAAGCCCTTTTACCGTGGAACAACCCGTAAACTGTTCTTAGCAAGAGCGGCAGTATATATTTCTCTTTTTATTTATTTATCTATTTATTTATTTATTTATTTATTTATTTATTTATTTATTTATTTATTAAAACATTGGTACTTCGAGCCACATGTGGCTATCATACAGGTCGATTTACATCAACATCAATCTTACATATCAAAATAACAAATACGTAGTGGATAGAAATAACAAATCAGGGACAAGTATCGCAATTCTTTTCTAGTTACACTGGATTTTCTTCAAATTCCATTGTACAGTAGTAGGGTTATTTTTCAATTTCTCCTTCAATAATCTACAAAAGCTTTTTGGACCCTCTTCTTTAAATTTATTTTTTAGATCACTTGACAATACATTGAATAAATTGACTGCCTCATGCTTGTTGACTCTATTTTTATTTCCCTTTGTTTTCTCAGAATTGCGTGAAAGCAGTGTCTAGTTTGGTTTTAAATTAACTTTTCAGATACGAGATCATGGCTCAGAGAAATTACTCTTGAAACCAACAACACCTATTTTCCAGTAATTACCTCAAGTTTAGCGTCAAATTCAATTCTCCATGCATCAGGGCCGCGATGTCCAATCTTGGTGAAAGAATGCTCGCATCTTGATAAAGAGTGGGCTTCAAGTCCAAAGAGCGCCCAGATTCCGCACATATTTCTTCAACTGAAAAGAAAAAGAATGATTGATTGAGGAGCTTGGAGGAGTTTTTTTAATCAATATCCTTTCGATCACTAATCACTCGTAACAAAAGTACATCTAAGGAACACGACTTGGTCGTTTTGGGAAGATTAATAGATGGTTTTAGTGATGACTTGGTGATGAGCATTCCAAACAAAGACAAACTGTCTCTTGCTCTCACGCAATCCCCATGTACTGCTAGAGGTTGTTTCAAAAGTGTTGGCTGCTGACAGCTCTTTGTTTACAATCACAGTAGGCCGATTCAGCGCCTATCGTGCAGGCGAGACTCTGGCGCAGGGGTTGCCGAGACTCCTAAACTTTGGTCGGTGCAGCACGGTACTATGTCCATCCGCGCAAGTAAACAAAGAGCTATCAGTGGCCAACACTTTTGAAACGAGCTCTATCTAACTCTCATTTCAAAAATCGTAAATAGAGACATCTTTTGTAAAATTTCATGGCAGAAATGAATTTCTTGAGGAATTTTAAAGCAATATTGATAATAATATGTCATTAAACAAGGCCCTATGTACGAGTTTCGAGACTAGAAAGAGATGGGTATACATGAGCCGTCTTATTTAAGTTCACAAACATCCACTGAAGACAAGCGGATGAAAGTAGTTCCGCAGTCCACAAGCGTTCACATGCTTATGAGCTTGAGAACTTTTTTGGACCCCAAAGGAAATGATGCAGGAAGGTTTCAAGATTTAAATTAGACTGGATGCAATGAGATTCTTTCATAAGAGCAGATAATTTCATGACCGCATTTTGTGAACCGTGAACGACAGTGAACATAAAAAAAGACGGCTATGTAGAGATCACAGGAGAGCGAGTGAAATAGTTTGGAACGCTAGGCCAGTTTTATCATAACCAATTGGGACAGATAATTGCATTGTTGAGATGGTTGGCTAACCGTTAACTTCGCACTAAAACCATCAAAATATACCTGTAGTAGTATAAAAAAGGCAAGTACTTAGTATAAAATATACACAAGGCCAACCAGCTCATTTCACGATTTCATTTTCAATGATACAGTTACTTTTTCTGATTATGTTCTCAAACCTTTCTTGTACACTGTCAAGAGTAATTTCAGAAAGGCTCTCTCACACTTAAAAGTCAATATACCACTCTGGTCAGGCTGAGACAGATCTCAAGTCGGCATTAAAATGCACCAGTCAATAGTACAAAGATGTGTACTTAGGTACCTGAAGTAAACAGGTAAGTAAATTATACACCTCTACACATTTAGGACATTTGTCTTAAGTTATGCTACAGAGATTTAACATACATGTTGACATTCATATGATACGGCTGTTACAAACCAATTACTTACTAGTCAGATTTACTTGCGAAAACTGGAAAGACTGCGAGGTTGATGTTACCCAATACTTTTATGTTATTTCCTTCAAGGATAAAGGACAAGTGCAAATAATAAGGAAATTCAACAGGATTAACTTTATTCAACAAGGTCCGATTAAACAGAAGTACGTCAAATAAAAGGCTGTAACAAAAATTAATTTGTCATGCAAGATTCTAAGGGTGATAAGAGCGTTAATTACCCACGTGTTTTGAAGCCGAAATTGGGCAGGTGAAAACGTAATCACAGAGTTATTGACAAAGAGAAAAAGTGTTAGATGTTAGAATAAAAAGCACTTTGAATCGCTCAACCTCCCACGTGGATTTACACGAAACAAAGGAGTTGAAAGAGATATATCAGCGATGATAAAAAATGCTAATTATACATTTAAACATTGCAGGAGAAGAAAAAAAAGTGCTAAAGACTAGCATGCTTTGGCTAATCGCTGGTAGTAGTGATACCAAGTCAACAAACTGTAGACTGGGCAAAAATGTTAGGTTATAACGCCGTTGCCAAGTCAACCAAAAAAACACTTTCATTTTTTTTTTTTTTTTTAACTATCGCAAAACGACATAATCCTTAAAACATCAGCGGCATACTCCCCCAAAAATTATCAAAGGGTAAGCATTTATATATTTCCAAAAATATGACAGGCTATGGAAAAATCGGCGCTTGGACAGGTCGATTAAAAACTGTTCTATCTGGCAACATTTAAAGTTCGCGGGCTTACAACTTTGCGACCTTGAACTTCAACAGTGTTGCCAAATTCTAGCTCGTGGTGTTTGGGGAATTTTTTACGCCTCCTGCGGCCAAAAAGCGTACATTTACCATTTACCTACTTACCACCGACCAGCTAGAGTCAGGTATTAAAAGTGGTTCAATGCTGTGTGAAATTTAATTCTGGAAGCTTTTAAACATTTAAGTGCAAATTCATTGCGGATCGTTAGCGGCGGACTTGCCAGTGGCGGATCGTCAGTGGCGGATCGTCAGTGGCGGACTAGCCAGTGGCGGACTAGCCAGTGGCGGATCGGCCAGCTGTGGACTCGCCAGTGGCGGATCGTCGGTGGAGGATCGGCCAGAGGCAGAAATTACCAGACTAAAATGGGAGCCCGGGCAGGCAGATATCCCACGGCGTACGATCACGATATTAGGAGCTAATTTTCGTTATCAGCGCCCAGGCTGGCCGTGGAAGATCGCAACGCAGAAGACGGCGGAACCATAACGAAAACTGGGTTATTCAGTGCAGAGATACATAGAGCTTCTTTTTAAGCATAAAGATTTTCGGAAGCCTAAAGATTTTTTCGGAAAAGCTTAACGTGTTGACCGTTGCGCGATTTTGCAGATATTGCGACTCACCTACATCGTAGTTGGCCTTTGGCGAATTTCCTGTAGGTTCGAACTTTTTTCCGGTCCCCTATACGGTTCGACGCAATGAATTTTTACTGTAGATTGGGTACATTCAACTCAATGATTTTTGACTGCTGAATCGGTTAAGTAGGCCTATTGTGCGGAGCGAATTTTCAAACCGTTAAAAGACGGGACCCCGCAAATCAAGAAACACGGTCGGATGGAAATAATCTTTTTCTTTATCTTTTTGGTCTTTTAATTTCTTTTTGTGCTACCCAAGATTTTTAAAAAGCGATTTCTTTGTGAAACGGTCTGGTGGCTCAAAAATTAGGCTTCAGTAAATTTTATTGGACAGGTGTATTTTTTCCTGACAACTACTTGTTCTGGTACTTTAGGCTTCTAACTTTGACTTGCTATAAGAATATCAGACAAGAATAAAAAATCTTGACCTCCGGTTTGCACCAAAATGCTTAGAATTTAATGTCCTTTTAGGTCATGAGATACGAAATTGGGATCACCATTTCATAAAATCAATGTAAGAGGGCAGTGACCATCTAATCTGCCTTGTCGCTTTTCCTCTTATGATTAAAATGGCCTACTTCAACCAAAAATTTACCTTCCACAGTTAAGAATTAGGGAGATAAGAATGGGGCTCCTGCTAGATTTTATTGTATGCAATTGAATAGTCCATTCCAGCATATAAACCAGCAAAAATTACGATGAGCGCATAAAAAATTACGAAATTCACTCATAGACTCACAAAATAACTTCAAAATTAAAGGCGTTGAGACAGAGCTACATAGGTACCATGGGAGATTCCTGTATCTAATTTCAGACTTTCCTCTATTCGTTTCTATAGAGTGAAAGTGACAAAATAGATAGGAATCTCCTATAATTCCTGCATAGCTCTGCCATCTTAGCTCTTAAATGGCAGAGCTAAGAGGTCATCATAGGGAATACCTTTCTAATGTGTCACTCTCTCATTAGAAAAATACAGAGGAAAGCCTTAAATTGGATAGGAGTCCAAAGCCCCCCAGCAAAAAGGTGGCGTCCGCGAACACTTATCATTAACAACTCATTCACAAATTAATAGCGAAAGTTAGAAACAGCCCCATTAGGGACGAGAGAGGGGGGAGGATATAATATTACTAAAAGCACAAAAACCAGATAAATGAATAAAAAACATAACTTTTTAATTTAATCAAATTTTAAAAAACTAAAACAGTTCTGAGATGGGTTCTCCAAGGCTCTTTTCTAGAGTTTGTATAACTTTTTTACAACATTTTTCCACACTTTCATCATCATCTTCCAAAAGTTCAGCGAGGAACTGCACAGTTTCTGGTAACAAAGGTACAAAATCATCTCCTAATTTCACAGCTACGGCACACATTGTTTTGACAGCAGCTTGACGGACCTGAAACAATAAGAGATTGCAACGTGAAATTCTAAAATTAAATCATAGACAAAAATAATTAGGACTGTGCGAACTTCAGAACCGAACCTTAAGTAATGGTTTCCAAACGCCAACCAAACCCAAACTTTTGGCTGTTAAAAAAGGGAGAAAGTTTTACCCATAGTTTGGTAATGATAACCTATCTTTTGTTGAAAACTTCAAAACTATCAAACGATTACTTCCCTTTTAGTGCTAAAATTGTCGCAATTAAAAAAGCTTTAGAGGAAAAAAGTTCAACTTTTGCAGCCATTAGATCAGCCTGGATAAACAAGCATACCAAACTTAATTAAAACTTGAGGATTTCATTTAATGCCCTATTCTGAATCTCTTCAAAGTGAAAGTGCTTTCACTGGCATTTTTTCAATGGAATTAAATGGTCATTTAATTTCTTTCCGTACAACTGACTCATTTTTGAGGCATATTTTGTCCATGACTCACAGAGACTTTCATTCACTGATTTGGACTGACAACACACTTAAATCAATAGAAACAAAGTAATATATCAGAGCTCAACTGTATCTATCAATAAACCAAGAATCAAGTAGATCGTAAAATAGGTACCTTTGGATTGCCATGCTGCGTTTTCAATAGAATTTGATAGTTGAGGGGCTTCCATAGATTATCATCACCAGCTGATACTGCCATCTGAGCAATACAAGGAGTCAGCAGATCTGCACACCGTTCTTCCCAATTTCCGATGCAATTTTCCAACTTAAAATGGGAAAAAATAAAAATATAATGAACACCTAAGACAAATCTAGATTTTGAGCTTTCTCATCATGGAAAGCCATCAGTATAAAATACTCCGTCCTTTGATTTAATAATATAGACCTTATACATCCTATTTTTTTCAAAATGTTTCAACTTTAAATGCTTCACGAGGATATTTCCAAAAAAGCACGAAAGTAATAAGTTCAAATATTCCAAAAAAAAAAAAAAAAAAAAAAAAAAAAAAAAAAAAAAAAAAAATGTAACAAACGTTTCTTTGATTTCTCTGAATTTTGAAATTTATATGTAAGATAATCCCTAAAAAATCACATATTCTGAAACTAGATATGATACGCTAGAAGATGACCTGAAAAAAAAATTGTCAACTTCACAGCAGGAAAATGCGTTGATGTTAAAGGGGGGATTTTTACCCCATCTACTTTCTCGCCAGTAGTTGCGAGGAAATTTTGCGAAAATGTCTGAGTTTTAGTAAAAAGCTTCTAAACACCCTCATCAATGAATACGTGGAAGCTTTCAGTGATTTGATGCAATTTTAGATTTATATCTTCAAGAAACTAGCCTAGGTTGCGCAGAAAGATAGCAGCCTCAAAATCTCAATGAGCGCTTATAATTTCAAAAAGTGCAGCTCTCGATTTTAGAAGTGATAACAGTGCCAAGATATATAAGACTTCATAATTTACTTTCATTTGAAGTAATCTCTCTTTTTTAGATACGAAGCCTCATTGGAAGTGATCTCCCTCTTTCTGGATACAAAGCCTCAGCCGCCGAGGAAATTTATTGATTCAATCATTTGATTTTAATGTATGAAAAGAGTTAGAAGTGTCAATATTGACTGACCAATGAATTGGGGAACATGCACATCAAGCATTCTGTTTAGGATGGTTTGATGAATATATCGTCAATCAGGTTGCATGGTATCATGATATGCAGCCATACTCGAGTCAGATATTGCAATCAACAATCATCATCACTTATCAAAATCAGGGTTTCGAGGTTGCCGTCTTTCTCCGCGTCCTGCAGTCGTCTGCTTCAACCCATTTTCAATTTCTTGATATTATTTTAAAACTTATTGCATTTAGTTTCAGAATGTATATACTAGTATTGACTTTTATCCAAAAACTCTTTGACTAGATGCAAAAAAACTGATTCACAGTAATTATGGCCAGACTATGTACGCATAACAATAAATAAATCAAATAAAAAAAAAAAATTAAAAAAAAATCAAATTTAAGTTAAGTTGAAGAAAAGTACCTGATCAACTAAAGGTTGTATGAGAATTTCGAAGCGTTCAAATCTTTCTTTACTAGCAAAACGATAAAGATCAAACGTGAAGATACTTAGAAGAGCTTTAAGCACTTCTTCTAGAAGAAGGACTGACTTCTCCGCATCCGATTCAAAGAATAAACCGGACAGATCATCGGCGTTGTCACCGCCAACTTTTGCTACATTGGTTTCGTTCAAATACTTGACACTCGGTTTGAATAGACTGTTCGCCAGGGAGGTGAATAAGGCTTGCAGACGCTGGGACAAAGCATGAGTTATTCTGGAAAAAATTAACACCAACGGAATAGTGAATTAGAATCGAGCAAATCAAAGAGAGAGGGCAACATAAACACAGAAGATACAAGAGCCAAACTTTGAATTATTTTTTTATGATAATTGAGCTGAGTGTTTTATAAAATTCCTGATACTTCTTAATAATAAAGCAGAAAACAAATTAAAATGGTCAGGAATTTTATACAACAAGGAGTACATACTTCGGTAAAAGTGTCTTAAAATTTTTAGGAGTCAATAATGACATCAATCTATGCTGGAATAATCATCTTGAAACAATATTAAACACATTTCAAAGGCAAATGTGGGCTATCAGGAATATTCATAGGATTACCACTAGAGAAACTTCACTTGTGTACTACCATGCCTTTATCCTTTCTCATTTTAGATATTCTATTATACACTGAAAAAAAAATTACCAGAACTAGACAGTGCAATCACCAGAATTCTAGTGTTTGTACCATAGTTCTTGAAAATATTGAGGAAATTCTAGATCTATAACCATATTCTGGTATGAGAATAATAAAACTGAATTGGCCATATAACTATAAGATGAGAAGGAAAAACGGGAACTAAGCCAAAAGGATACAAAAAACCCAAAACGTTTCGATCCAAATTACAAAATCTTCATGTCGGTAGTTAGAACACATAGAAAAAACAAAAAAAACAAAAACAAAAAATGTGAGTTTGACCCAAAATCACATGTCATGTCTGGTATCCGATGCCATTTTGGGTCAGACTCACATTTTTTGTTTTTTGTATTTTGTTTTTTGTTTTGTTTTTCTTTTCTTCTACGTGTTTTAACTACCAACTGATGAAGATTTTGTAATTTAGATTGAAACGTTTCAGATTTTTTATATCCTTTAGGCTTCGTTCCCATTTTTCCTTCTAATCTCATATTCTGGTATTAAAACCAGAATTTTCTGGTCAAAGTACTAGACTCTCTGTGGTTCACATATAGTTGTGCTTCTGGTAATATTACTAGAATTCAGGAATTATTTTTTTCAGTGTATTGTGAGGGAAGAAGTACATAGGCTGTTCAAAAAATAATGCACATTCGAGTTTTTTTGGAAGAACGAAGGCAGCTATCAAAAATCGGTTTGTGTGAGCTTAAAGTCCTTGTAATTTCCAATAAAACAAGATCAAGTAGAGATCTGTAGCTTAAAAATTGACTGATATACAGGGTCTTGAAAATGGCATGTTGAAACTACCCCTCCAGGATTTTCAGCTATTTTTTCCAAGGAAAAAAAAACAAAACAAAATTAAATTGAAAAATTGAGTGTTTTAATTGAAAAAAATTACAAAATCTTACTGATTGTGTGGCCGGTCAGCAGGCACAGCTTACAGGATGAAACATGCACAGTACTCAGTACTTGCGACTTTTCTGTTTGACTTTTCTGTTCTGTTTGACGCGTGTGCGCAGTGCGAACTTCCAAATTTTTTTCGCGACGAATGCCAAGGAGAAAGAAGAGCAACAGCACGTTATTCAGTATTGTTTTTAGCGTGGTTTATCGGCGAGAGATGCTTTGAAAGAGGAGAAAGAAGTGTATAAAGACAACTGTTTAGACCGATATTAAGACAACGACCATAAGTTGTTGATTTAAATCCTTTTCTGAGGGTCAGGAATCAGTGAAACTTCTTCAGAAATCCGGTTTGAAAAAACGATTCTTCAGAAGTGGACAGAAAGGCTGAGGCTTTGCGTGAAACATGATGGACAGTACTTCGAAAAAATTAAGAAAGAGGCGAGTCATCCGATGAAGACAACTAACTCCAGTCACTTTTAGTAAGATCTTGTAATTTTTGTCGATAAAAACATCAATTTTTTCAATTTTAATTTTGGTTTTTTTTTTTTCTGTTTTTTCTTGGAAAAAATAGCTGAAAATCCTGGAGGGGTAGTTTCAATATGCCATTTTCAAGACCCTGTATATCAGTCAATTTTTAAGCTCTAGAGCTCTACTTGGTCTTGTTTTATTGGAAATTACAAGGACTTTAAGCTCACACAAACCGCTTTTTGATAGCTGCTTTCGTTCTCCCAAAAAACCCGAATGTGCATTATTTTTTGAACAGCCTATGTAGTTTAGCTGATTCATTTCATTGCACCGAAGAAAATCTTAAGAATAATATTCAGCCAGAAAAATAAACTTGGAGTGAACTACTTACTTGAAGAAAATGATGACATTCAGTTTGTCAGTGTTAGAATTTATGCCCCAGTCTAAGATTTTGTAAAACAGCGTTCGGAAAACAGGTTCAGAATACTTCAAGACCAACGCAACGAAGGTATTAATGATTGAGTTTTCAACTCTGGAGATAGTTTCTTCATTCAACTTAGCATGATACTGACTTCGGAACTCAAAAGTTTTCATGAAGAACGAGTTCAATTCATCGGTGGATGTTACATTTGATTGGAACTTGTCGCTTAAGATGGACATTAATATTTCAATTCCATCATAACATTGCCATTCGCAAAGATCACTATAACAGTTATTTACAGCAGGGTACAAAATCCTCTCTGGTATTTCATTCGCTAATTTTTGTCTGCAAAAATTGAAAAGAGATTATTAGAAAATAAAAAAACAACACCACAGAACAAAAATTTACAGATAATGAGTATGAAGAGTAATCTAAAAATCTTACAAAGTGTCCCGAAAAATTGAGGAGGAGCCTGAAGGCCGTGTATCCACTGACAAACATTTTGCAAACATTAGCTCATCTTTTCAAAGAATCAGACTTTTTTTTTAAAAGTTTTCACATGTGTTCTAGAACAGAGGCATTTTGGGTATCAGGTTCTGACAAGTAGCAGTGTCTGCTTCTGAAATGCTGCAAAGTGCATCGGTGACTGGTTGATTTGCAATGAATCAAAACTCTTTGCCAACTGGTTCAATGTCAAAATCGTAGAACAACGAACAAACCTTTACAGCATAAGATACGCTCTTAACTTACACAGATTACAGCTTGATTAGCCAAAGAAGAAGAGTCAACATTACTTTTACTAACTTTTTAACAAGGTAATAATTCTTTTTTATTAATGTTTTTCATTAATTTTTAAAATAATACAACTTAATATTCAATTTACAATATTTCAATTTAAAAAAACAGCAACCTTGTGGACATATCCTCGTCCATCTGACGTACAGGTATAAGTCAGAAATTTGATGAATTGACTTTTTCATTGACTCCTACAAGTAAAATTACGCTTTTTTATCTGAGATGTCAAAAAAGGGAAACTCTCAATAGTTTTGAAGTTACAACGGAAAACGTATTGGCGTAAGTCATTAAAGCCAAAGAATCTGTCAATCTTATTTACTCTTCCCAGAAAAGTTGCAAAAGTAGACCTATAAGTCAGACGGACGACAACATGAACTGTATAGTTTGAACATTCATCGAACAGCTGTCAGACGATTGCTCCCCACAGAAACGAGGCTTAAGCGGTTTAAGCCGAGAAAAAATTTGAGTAAATGAGAAAAACTCACCTGATAGCTTTCAATTTTACAGATAAAATTGTTAATTTATTTGATTCTAGCTGGTTCTTGCATTGAAGGGAAATGAGACAAGTTTTGGACAGTATGGCCGATATATTGTCCAGGCTCAGAAAGAGGGGTACTGCATCCATTATCTTATTTGTAGCAGATACTATGCTGGTCAAGAAAATGTCATCTCTGGAATAATAAATAGAGACAAATTAACGTAATGAATAAATCAATTGATGAAATACAGAATAAACAGCTAACAAATAATAAACAAATATGTATATAAATGAATGAATAAATGAATAGATAAATATTAAGAAAGCTTGTTACGCAGTACCTTGTTCCTGCCACGCTTAAAATTCCACTAACAAAAATTCGGCCTCAGCCGAATTTGAAGGAAAAATCTTAAATATTTCACTTAACCAGCTTTTTCCGAGAAAAATGCAATTTACAGGGCAATTTGGCGCCTTTACTCTCAGGTAGAAATGTACCTGCTACCCTTAAATTTAGACCCGAATTCACATTTAAAATCTGAGAATTATAATTACAAAATCAGTATTAGAGGAGGAAATTTTAAGTTGCGGTCACATATTTTTGATGCTACCTCAGTGCTTTAACAGTTTTGGAGGTTTTCACATTTGAATGAGCCCTTATGTTGTCTATAACTAAAGTGTGCAACAGTCTCAACCAAAAAGCGAATTTTCACAAATTTTTTTTTTTATATTTTTATATTGTAAAATAAATACATACTTATATTTTTTTTTATATCCACTTTTTTGAATAAAATCGTTGCCAACCTTGCATGAGAACAACAGGTAATGCCATAATTGAGGATACTCAATTGTGTTTTAAGGTGTTTTGAGGGCATTGATGGCATCAATTCGATTTGAATTCACCTCCGGTCTTGAACTCAAAATCGAATTGATACCATCGAAGCCCACAACAACTTAGTAAACTGAAAGTTATAACCAGACAGAAAGTTCTGTCATAGGTTAGCTTTGTATTATTAATCATAATCGATCGCAAAAATTTGCTTGATGTTATCCTTGATGATATCAAATTCCCTGAAGATTTCAGGTTTTCTCTGATACTACACACCCTATGAATAGGTTCTATGCAAAGTTGTTTCACTTTTCTGAAAACTTATAAAAGCTATGACCATTGATTCAGGAGAGAAAAAAGCTTGCAGAAAGCAGCATTCAGAATCATTACAATGAAACTAAACATAACCGAAACAAACATAAAATACATGCGCTTACCCTTTAGAGACAGAATCATTGGATAGATGAGAAATTAAAACAGGCATAAACTTTGGTAGGAATACAATAGCTTTACTTCGAAGACAGAACATTAGTTCGGCAAAGCAAAGAATAAGATTCGCTGCAACGACACCTTTTACATTCTCGTTACAAATATAATTACAAGTAAGCTCCAAAATCTGAAACCAAAGAAAGATTAAGAATCAGAGAATTTCAATGATTTAATGAATAAAGAAAACTCAATTTTTTTTAATTTTATTTAATTCATTCTATGCCAGTTTTTTTTAAATTTGATCACATTTTTCATGTGAGCTGTTTGAGCAAAAGTTCAAACATCGCACAAAACCTCCAAATTCACAGTTTTTCTAAAAAAATCCGAAATTCACGTTTTTACGAGGTTCAGATTTGGAATCAGGAGAATATAATTTGAATACCTATCCTGATCCCACTCATCAGAGACGATTTAAAAAAAATCTGCGCAATTGGCAGCAACGCACTTCTGGTGTCTCTATCAATACCTTCCCCGTTAGCAAAAAGCATCATCGATCTATCTTAAAGACAAGTAAGCTGTCTTGAATCTGTCTTAAAGATGTCTTTAAACCACCTGTAGTTCTGCCCAAATCAATCATTGAAAACATCTTACAAATCCTTACCAAATCCTTGGTGTCTTCAAAAGACGAATATTAGGATGGATTAAAGATGCTTTTAAGACAAGATGAAAAGTCATCTTTCAAACCATTACCATAAACGGATTTAAGGAGTTTTAAATATGGATGAAAAGACGCCTTAATAATTCCACTTTAAATTAAATCGGCAAGATGAATATTGTTATCTGGATGGTATGAAAGCTCTTGAAAGATATGGAATTTAACACCAAATGGTTTGGATTGAAAACATCATTTACACAATAGAAGCAAAAGTTTCTAACAACCCAAATTTTCAGGCATCAAGGAGTAAACGAAATGAGAATATTTGAAGAAAAATTAGTATTACCTTGATGAATGAATTGGGGTTGTTTGAGGCTAGATGTCTTGCGAGTAACTTCAACGAAATACAACATTCTTGCTGACAGAGCGTTGAATCTGAGTTTTCTCCTTCATTGTGGCCAGGCCTATTTGTTTTTTCTATCGTTTTAAGTATGCTAACTAGTTTGGGTAATAATTCTAACAAGTCTTTCTCTTCGAATCGATCTTCATTGTTTTCATCTACGCGAATTGAATATTTCTGCAGGCTAGCATTCAGAAGTTCCAAGGCTTTGCATCTCAAAGCAACCTTTTCGTGATTCAGAAGAGAAGAAATAACATCCAAAAACAAATCTTTCGGCAGCATTGTTGTGATCTAGGAAAAAAAAACAAGCAAAAGAAAATTAACGAGAGAGGTTTTATTCACTTTGATAGTATCATAAAATTATCAAGATTTACTAGGGGTGTGCGAATCCAGTTTTTTCATTCCGAATCCGAATCTTAAAATCAAATTTTCCCGAATCCGCGCCGTAAAAGTTCGAAAAAAATTGTTTTAAAGTGCGGCGCTTTTATTTTCCTTACGATGTAATGAAAAATGAGAAGAAAATATTTGTTTTCTGATTCATCTTTACTATTCTATTTCACTGGTCGCGCGCACTTTTGGTGTTGATCGATTACCGCCCGTTATCCCCATTTAGGTTCATCGATATTCGGAAGACGCGCCGGCGCCGCATTCGTACCGAATCGTGATGATAGTAGTTTCCGTCGTTTTAGCAGGCGCTAATGTATAGAGGGGAAGAGGAAGAAAAAACATATGGAAGGAAAAGAAAAGTTAGAAAAACGAAAAAATTATAAATGTATATGAAAAAAAAAAAAAAAAAAAAAAAAAAAAAAAGGTTCGAAAATTTCGAATCCGAAAAAAAATTTCGAAATACGCGGATTCGGATTTGAAAAACGCGGCTTCGCACACCCCTAGGATTTACTCACCAATGAAGCTCCTGCTATCTTTTGCTTTAAGCAATTAAATAGTTGGGTCTTAAGTAAAATCCAGCAAAAATTACAAAGAGCTCATTAAAAAATTACAAAACTTACTCACAAACTTACTTTAAATTTTAGGGTGTAGGCAGAGCAACGCAGGTACCATGGGAGATTCCTGTCTAATCTGAGGCTTTCCTCTGTGTTTCTGTAGAAAGAGTGACAAATTAGACAGGAATCTCCCATGATAGCTGCATAGCTCCGCCATTTAAGAGCATATATCAAGAGAAATTCCTAACTAATTTGTCTCTCTCTCTACATAGAAACACACGGAGGAAAGCCTCGAGTCTACCTGCGTAGTTCCGCCATTACACGTTAAAGTTTAAAGTCATTTGGTAAGTCTGGTGAGTGAATTTAGCAATTTTTGAATATGCTCATCACAATTTTTGCTGGATTTTACTGAAATTTACATCAACTGCTGGATTATAGGTTCAATTATTCAATCTCACGAAGCAAAAGTTAAAAATAGTCCCATTCCTGGCACCTGAGGGTGAGAAAAAGATTGCAACATTTTTAGGGGTGAGTAAGACATTGGCACATTCAGAGACAAACAGAGACAGTGCAGGAAGTAATGTTATGATGGATTAGATTGCGTTTAATGGCGCATACATTTTTTTCGGAGCAATTTATGTGTCTTTCTCATCTTCATCTTCATTTTTTTATCAATTTGAAAAAAAAAGAAAAAAATGATTGAATGAGTTTCTTAAAATTTCAAGAGGGAAAACTGCTGCTGACGTTGAGACATGTCAAAACCAAAAAAAGATAGAATGGAACAACTGAAAGATCGGGTACACTACCTTCGCTAAAACATCGTGACACTGCGTTAGCATGGCATCCCAATATTTGCTGAGCGATTTGTTCTTCGCGTTTATTAAAATTTGTTCCGGGATCAGTTGAATGAAACTTAATACGTGCTGCAAAAACGTCTGGAGATATGATTTAGTCTCTTTTGATGACGACATACTAAAAGACGAAACCTGAAATAAAAAAGAAAAAGCGAGACTGAATTAAGTGAGGAATGAGCAGAACAAAAAGAATGTAATAAACAAGTCATTTGAATGCATCGCTATAAAAAATTGCATCGGATTCTTTGACGGTTTTAGTGATGACTTGGTGATGAGCGTTCCAAACAAAGACAACTTGTCTCTCTTGCTCTCACGTAACCCCCATGTACTGCTATCTCACTCTCATTTCACAAATCGTAACTAGAGACGTCTTTTGTGAAATTTTTTGGCAGAAATGAATTCCTCTAGGCATTTTAACCCATTTAATATAGATTTGGTTTTGAAATCCACTAAGACTACGATACAAATGAGCGAAAAAAAAGTTTTGAAGTTGGCCACACTGCTTGCATGAACAGTTGTTTGGATGCCGGTAGCACTGCCTATCGGAAAAACGTGGAGCTACTGTGGTCGGTGGCGCTACCTATCGAAGAAACGCCGCACTACCAGAGTGCAAATGCGGATATCCCATGACAAGCTGGGCTCATCATTTTAAGGCGATGGGTTAATGCGATATTGAAAATAATAAATCGTTAAAAAAGGCCCTGTATACAAATTTTGAAACTAGAAAGAGATGGGTATACATGGGGGTCACGGGAAAGGGAGAGAGATATGTAGTTTGAAACACTAGGCGAGTTTTGTCACAACTGATTGTGACTGATGAGTGCATTGTTGCGATTGTTGGCTAACCGCTGACTTTGCTCTAAAACCGTCTATGGCGTTTGATTAACGAGAATAATACTGCCCTGTTCTAATCAAAACAAGGCATCTTTTCTTGAGGGACCATCTTCTTTGGTGACACTAAGCAAATGGAGCTGTTGCAAGCCAGAGTTGGGAAAATGGCAATAGATTATTCATCTTTAGATTTTAGTAAATTAGAGCAGCCAAACAATTCTTTCAGAGGTAGCGAATTTTCAAAATAAGCAGAAATCAGAGGTACGCGGCAATGATAATCAGTATCGGTAGTGTTTAAAGATGTACCGGAGAGAAGAAAAAAAAACGTGAAAACTCTTGCGCTTCTGGACAAAATAAGACTCTAGATAAATATTAAGACTTTTGCCTCGATTTACCTGTTGCACAAAATCTTGTCTTGAAATGAAACTGGATATAAAAAGGACAGTTTTGTACTTGAAGTGGCGCAGCTCTTTATCAGAGGCTTTCACAAAGTTGAAAACATCGATCATTCTTTTGTTCCTTAAACTACTTTGGTAATCTGCGAGCGTTTTATCACCTGTAAAACAAAAATTAATCAAATTAAGCTTGACAATAAATAATGATGAATTATATCATCTTCCAGAACAACATAAAAAATGCTGAAAATGTGAATTTAATGTGCATTTAAAGTAGGGGTTTGCAGATCTAATTTTTCCGTTTCCAAATCGAATCCGTAGATATTTAGAATTCCAACTTCACTCATCGTCCTTGGAACTCCTGTGTGTTATTATTTCATTTTGATAATTTTTCGACTCAAATATCAGTTTCCGTACCTTTAACAACCTATTGTGAGGAATTGAGGATATTGAGATGAAAGAGTTCACACAGACCCCATCCCCATCAGTGTTTACTGTTTATTTGTTTATTAACAAATAAACAGTAATAAACAGTGATGACAGTCAGCCATGATTATTCGAATGTGCCGTGCTAACCCCACAAAATATCATGCATGTGGTGGAAAGATACAGGGGTGAATAGAGTCTAATGTTTCCCGCAATTTGTGGGTTTATTAATGGTGTAATCTGATGCTGCAACTTTTATTTTTACGGCTTTTTACGAATGAATTGATTCTTTAAACGCTCTAGCCGACGAGTGCATTAGACCCATTGCACTTTATAAAGTACTAATTCGATTTGACAAGATTTAACCCTTTAACTGCTACGGACGAGTATACTCGCGGTGGAGAAACCTTTTCTCTCAGAGCTGCGCACGAGTATACTCGCAATGGTGACTGGATTCCACAAAACTTTAAAAAAAAAAAAAAAAAAAAAAAACGTAAAAATTCGTAAATTTGCACGGTTTCCCATTCACACTCTGGCTGTACCTGCATTCCTAACCTAGCAGTCGAAGGGTTAAAACTTCAAGATGTGAAATGAAGTAAAACTACTTACTTTTAGTGTGAGGTAAGGCTAAAATGTAAGTAAAGAGATGATTGAAATTTCTTATCACAATATGTGAAGGTAGTTCAGCGCACAATTCTTCTAAATATTTCAAGTGCTTTGATTCTTTGCTACTTTTGGGAATACTATCCATTGTGACTGAAAAAAAAGAAAGAAGAAAATAGATACAAAGGTATTCAAGCCGTTCCCGGTGAAAGGGTCCATGAAACAATGGGTATGCTCTTCCTGAGAAATCAGCATTTGGATTGAATGGAGACTTATGTCCAAAAAGCGCACCTCTTATTTCACGGGCCCTTTCTCTGGAAACAGCTTCAATTATAAACATGAGAAAAAAACATAACAAAAAAAATACATACGCTGGAAAATGATAACTGAACAGATGTACAGATGTTTCGGAATCCAAGCCATAATTAACTAGAAAAACAACCTAAAATATTTTCCAGTCAAACTATCTCAGAACGTGGCAAAAGTCGCAACCTAAAATAAACATGCAAGCACAAAGAATTGACTCACCCCATGATTACATATATTTTTGAGTAGAGGCTATTCCTATTTGTCAAAATATTTACCGTGATTCAATTTTTTTCTTTTTTTTTTCAAGTGCCTTACAAAGTTTTCAAGTTTGATGACACTTTTAATTTCAGCCAGAATATCCAATCAATTTGAATTTTCCAGCGTTTGGCTCGTAATTCTCAAAAAAACCAAGACACGAAAATGGAAACTAGACCAAAAACAATACAAAAAACCCGGACAATTTCAATTTACAACACAAGAATCATCATCGGTCAGAAGAGTAAAAAAATAAAACAAAAAAATTAGTCTAATCCGAATGCCTCCCTTCGCTCCAGTGTGATTAGAGTCAGACTCACATTTTTTTTTTTTGTTTTTTTTTTTTATTCTTTCAGTAAAAACTCATTTTCACAGATTACATTTTAGAGAATGTAACTAATCAAATTCATACGCACATTTTGGTCTATCATTCGAAAATGAAAACTTTATAAACTCCAAACATGAATGCATTTACTCAACTTACCATCGTCCGATTTGTTTGCGGAATGGTGTAAAACGTATGATTCAAGAACGAAAGCTAAAAATATCCATAGGTATTCTGATTCTTCTAGAGTTTCGTGGAGTTTGATTAAAAGCGACAGTCGCCTGTGCTCAGGGATGTCCAGAAGTGCAGATGAAAATACGCGAAGAATTGAAATAGCCATTTCATGTTTATTACTCGCCTGAAATCATAAGAAAATTCATGATTCATCTTAGATAGGAAATTTGACGATTTGACCAGTGTTGGTTTATTAGATAAAGAACACTGAAAAAAAAAAACCGATACATTAATCGGACCGTGTTGCTGTATATGATCACCATAAGGTTCGATTAATTCAATCGTACTGCCTGATTACTTATTGATACCATTGATATAATTTTGAATGGATTCATAAGAAAATCGATAGGAAAATAAAATTTGATACATTAATTGAGCCGTGTTGCTGTATCCAATTTCATAGTCTTTTGAAACATATTTGAGCACGTTTTTATGTTTTCTTATAATGTGACATTAATGATACAATTTGAAATAAGTCAAAATATACACTACAATGTCTGATATAAGACTTGTTATATAATGAGACACCGGTGTCGCACTACGGTGTATTAATATCTAAAATATTGGCCGATGCTTACTTGTAATAAAACAGGGATGACAGTTTCGATGATTTTAAAGATGATTTGGAAGCTGTACGAGTCATCTTGCCTCAATACACTGGAGCCAATAAAAGTAAAAAGCGGCATAACATTGTGCACAACTTGTTTCTGAAAACAAGAGATAAAACGTGACATGTATGAGATTTTTTCATTTCACTAAACATGCAATACACAGATGATGAGTCCAAATTTTAAAGTCCAAAACATTAAAGCCCAAAAAATTAGGTCCAAAGAGGAAACATCCAAAAGAAGAAAAGGCCAGCATTAAAATTTCCAGAGATTAAAAAAAAATCCATAAATTGAAGTCCAAAAATTTGGAAAGTCTAAAGGGCAAATGAATTTTGCAAAGGATCAGTATGCAAATGTATCGTATTTTTTTTTTTTTTTAAATTAAATCATAACCCTAACCTGACCTAACCTTTTGTCAACTAGTTCGATCAACAGGTAGGTACTTTTATCAATTCATCTGATGGATTTCACAGGAAGATTCATTTTAAGCTTTCTATAGAAGACAGGAGTACAAAAATTGTACTGGAATACTTCTGTTCAAACCTTGACACTTGATCTTGACCTTGATCTATGAGCCTTTGGACATTTTTTTGGACATGGACTTTTTATTCACAGGCATTGTGGTTCATTGGACATTAGAACATTTAGACGAAATGGCAGTGAACGAAAATATAACAGGACAAATAAAATTTTGGACGAAAAATTTATGGACATAAAGGCTGTGGACAAATCATCTGGGAACCAAACATACACATTCAAAGGACAGTACAAAATTGTGACTCAGTCAAGCAACTTCAGTTTTAGACTTTTGCTGAAAACAACCCAAAAAAACCCAAAAAATACTATAAGAAAACCTTGTAAAAACTAATAATGAAAAAAACCTTCCGTTGAGGTAACTGGCTAGACAGGCGTGCTTCCAACATCATCACTTTCCTGGCGCGAGACCAGACACTCCGGTGAAGTTGCCTGGAGATTTTGGTTGTCCAGCTCACAAAATTATGGTGTTGGATATACCCTTGGCGCGGCTGGTCGCCTTGCCCGAATGTTTTTTTGACACACCACGAGACACTGAAAACGTGAATCTTCATAGTTTTGATCTAAGCTTCCCTGAAGCACGATACAATGGTTATAGCAAATGAATAGATTTACAGCAAAAGTTTAGTAGGGACCCATTTTTATTACTTTAATTGGTTAAATGTATGAGCCTAAAGGTTTAGGATAAGATTTTATTTATTTATTAGTCTTTTTTTTTAAATTTTTTAGTTTATTGTTGTCCTATTTTTTTTTTTTTTTTTAATTATTTTTATTTACCTACTTATTTTTTATCTGTCTTGAAATTTTATTTCAGAAATCATGCATTCAGAAGAGCACAACTTCTGTTTTATGGGCCAGCCTTTCTTCCTGTGTTGCCAGATTTCAGGTTAAAATCTGCATAACTTGCATTGATTCTTATGAGAAATAGGTGGCCCAAAGGCGTATATGTATCTGACAACACTACTTTCTTCTGAGGAATGCCTTAATCGACAAACACTTACGGGGAACAAAATTGCCATTTTAGTTAAGACAAGGAGAGCGTGGTGATGAGTTTGCGGATTTTGAGTTCCTCTGATACACTCCACGATAACTTCACTAAAGTCCATGTTCGTGTCACTAAGAGATGGGTTCTTGCTTGTCAATTGCGTTTCTAAGATTTTCTCATAGGAATGTAAAATGCAAGTCAGACACAATTGTTTGATGTATTCGACAGATGACTGCTCCTCAAACTGCAAGCACCTTCAGACAAATAAAAGTAAATTAGTGGAGGATGGTTATTCCTTTGTAACAATTCAAAAAGGACATTGTTAACAATTGTAACAGATCAAAGATAGAGGATCATCGATGCTTATCTGTTCATCTAAAATCTTTAACCTCACGGTAGTAATTCATCAAGGGATTTGCTCTCCGTTAAATCACCCAACAACTCAATTATCATGAAATTAACAGATCAAAGATAGAGGGTCATCGATGCTTATCTGTTCATCTAAAATCTTTAACCTCACGGTAGTAAATTTATCAAGGGATTTGCTCTCCGTTAAATCACCCAACAACTCAATTATCATGAAATTAACAGATCAAAGATAGAGGATCATCGATGCTTATCTGTTCATCTAAAATCTTTAACCTCACGGTAGTAATTCATCAAGGGATTTGCTCTCCGTTAAATCACCCAACAACTCAATTATCATGAAATTAACAGATCAAAGATAGAGGATCATCGATGCTTATCTGTTCATCTAAAATCTTTAACCTCACGGTAGTAATTCATCAAGGGATTTGCTCTCCGTTAAATCACCCAACAACTCAATTATCATGAAATTAACAGATCAAAGATAGAGGATCATCGATGCTTATCTGTTCATCTAAAAACTTTAACCTCACGGTAGTAATTCATCAAGGGATTTGCTCTCCGTTAAATCACCCAAAAACTCAATTATCATGAAATTAACAGATCAAAGATAGAGGATCATCGATGCTTATCTGTTCATCTAAAATCTTTAACCTCACGGTAGTAATTCATCAAGGGATTTGCTCTCCGTTAAATCACCCAACAACTCAATTATCATGAAATTAACAGATCAAAGATAGAGGATCATCGATGCTTATCTGTTCATCTAAAATCTTTAACCTCACGGTAGTAATTCATCAAGGGATTTGCTCTCCGTTAAATCACCCAACAACTCAATTATCATGAAATTAACAGATCAAAGATAGAGGATCATCGATGCTTATCTGTTCATCTAAAATCTTTAACCTCACGGTAGTAATTCATCAAGGGATTTGCTCTCCGTTAAATCACCCAACAACTCAATTATCATGAAATTAACAGATCAAAGATAGAGGATCATCGATGCTTATCTGTTCATCTAAAATCTTTAACCTCACGGTAGTAATTCATCAAGGGATTTGCTCTCCGTTAAATCACCCAACAACTCAATTATCATGAAATTAACAGATCAAAGATAGAGGATCATCGATGCTTATCTGTTCATCTAAAATCTTTAACCTCACGGTAGTAATTCATCAAGGGATTTGCTCTCCGTTAAATCACCCAACAACTCAATTATCATGAAATTAACAGATCAAAGATAGAGGATCATCGATGCTTATCTGTTCATCTAAAATCTTTAACCTCACGGTAGTAATTCATCAAGGGATTTGCTCTCCGTTAAATCACCCAACAACTCAATTATCATGAAATTAATCCAATGCATGTTTTACTATCACAATCTAAGTTCTTATTAACATCCCAGCTATCAGATTAGAGGCTAGCAGATCTGAAATTAAAAGTTTAGCCATTCAGCTCTTAAATGCCCTTCCCCTCGCTATAAGAAATACTTTCAAAGCTGGCGATCTGGCTAGATTTCTACTTGCATCCAAAAAGCTTATACTAGAAAAAAGGTTCTATAGTATTGAAGAATTTGTTAGTTAGAGCTATTGTTCGCTTCAGCAAAGAACTATTGATACCATTGTCTAAAACTATTGTTTGCTTCAGCTAAGAACCATTGTTACTATTGTCTAAAACTATTGTTATTCACATACTGCATTGTATCTATGACGTGTATTGCTGCTCTGGCATGTATAGTATTTTGACAAATATAATCAAAATAAATAAATCAAATTCTTTTATCGTCGTCTACTAGACAGATAAGCGTAAGACGAATCCAACGTTTCAAAATTTCCTGACTAATTTTCATTTTTTTAACAATGATCAATCATTTAATTACTTCAATTAATATTTTTCTGTGACTATATGACTCACAAAGAAGATAGGAAAAAATTTTCACGATTATTCGTACATGTATTGTCCTTCGAAAAATTTAAAACTTGAAAGGTCATCAAGGTCATCATGAAACGTTGGATTCGACTTACGCCTACTTTTCATACGGACGACGATATATCGTTTCACCAGAAATAAATCCATCTCCCTAAAAATATAATAGTTAAGCTAGTGTTTCTCTGAAAAAATAATTTGAAAAAAAGTTTAATACCAAGTTGAGATAAAAAAAATATTTAAAATTAGGTGAGATTAAATTCAAATTAAAATTTTCTCCATGAAAATGAGCAAACTTACTTCTTCAGCAGATCAAACAAGACTGGGACTAAAATATGCGAAGAATGCAATTTCCTTTTGTTTTGTATCAACTCCAGCAGAGCGATTCCTCTTTTCCATTCGAGCGTTTCAATAAAATCCGAGCCTGACAGTGAGTTCATAATTCTGCAGCATAAAAACAAAAACATTGAATCTACTGACTTGAGATCTCGAGAGAGCATTTCTCAACAAGACTATCTCTGTCGCTGAATTTAGCTAGTCGAAGGTGAAAAACTTAAAACTTTTGTTCCCCCGACATCTTCAAGTTGGCTTCTAGGATCTGGTGGTCAGCGCAACAGGCCACTAACCGTAAGGTCCCAGGTTCGAATCCTCGATGAGGAGAGAAGATTTGACAGTCTCCGATTTACTTTTTCCCAAGGACATGGATGCATAGTCGACGAATTAAATAATGCCAGTTGACTCCTTAGATATTGCTATAGGTAGGCAACCTGTGATACTTAACACAATGAATTGAAGCATTGCAGGTGGCCTACCTTGCCTAAATTTCAGGAGTCGACTGACATTATTTAATTCATCAACTGTAACTCTTCTCTCTATAATTTTTCCTCTTTTTTCTATCTTCCATTTTGTCTCTTGAGCTCTAGTTGGCGAAAAGGGACTCTTAACATGATTCCAGGCGAAACTTTTCCACATTTCAATCCGATGGATACTGCACCATTAGTCGCTTTTGGGGAAAGTCATGTTTCAGGCATTTTAACCTTTACCACTCATCATTAGTTTCACCTAACCTCTCCCTCAGATCATATTTAAAATGGCAGTGTTCAGGGTTCAAAACAAGGCCTGCAAGCAACTCTGCGCCATACGCCGCGATCACGCTGTTGCCCACTAGACGTAGTTCCCCAGATGTCCGACAGAGCGCTGCACATGTCAGAGGCAGCGAACCGCGTTCGACATATGAGCTTACGCGAGGTGAACTTTTTGTCGGACCAGGTCCGACATATGATCGGAACGGAAAAATCCTGATGTCGGACCTGGTCCGACACATAAGTGGTAAGGGTTAGATTGAAATCAAAGAAATACTGCAAAATACAACAACGTAAGCACCTGCAAATTTTTTTTATGGATTCTTTGAGCCTAAAAGAAGCAAAATTGGTTTAGAATTGAAGCCGTAGATTGTGAAATTCATTTTGCCATAAGTTCAGTGAGTGAGGGTGATTGCGAGTGATAATATGTCTGTCTGCCTCACTCGCACTCATTGACGCTTATGGGAATTTTTGTATTTCATAATTTTTGACTATATTTTTGAGTGTTTTAGCTTGAAACGTTCAGGATATCCACCTGAAGTATGCTCGCAGGTGCTGACGTTCCTCAAACAATTACTTTTAGTGTAAATTTATCAATTTTAGCCAAAAACTGTTGGTTTTTTGAGCAGCGCGATGTGGTGTCCACGGTTAGAACTAATCGACCCTGGAACCATCTTACAGTGATTCTAGGCAAAACTTGTCCATATTACAATCCGATGGACAGCGCCACTATTCACTTTGAGGAAAAGCTGTAACTTTGGCATATTAAATAGAAAACAAAGAAAAAACGCAAAATCCAAGGATGTCAGCACCTGAGAAATTTTCGTATGAAATTTTTGAGCCCAAAATGAGCAAAATTGGTTGAGGACTAAAGCCGTAATTTAGGAATTTAATTTTTTTTAGTGCGAGTGATACTATGTCTATCTGCTTCACTCGCACTCAGTGAGGCTTATGAGAATTTTTTTAATTCTTTAATGCCGGCTTTAATTTTGATGTTTCAGCTTATCTTCCTGAAGTATGCTCGCAGGTACCGAAATTCCTCAAATTTGTATTTTTAGCGTATATTCACCAATTTCAGACAAAAACTGTTGACTATTTGAGCTGCCCAGTGTGGTGTCTACAGTTAAAACTTATTGACCCTGGAATCATTTCAAACTTCCAAAAAAAAACAAAAACAGTTCCAAGTTTTTTTTTTTGCAATTCACACAAAGTTGAGCACCGTTGATTGAAAATTCTCACCTGCGTTTTTGGAGTGGAGTGACATTCTGAGGAATCGGCGTGGTTGCATCCCTCATCTGAACCAATATTTTGGAGACAACAGAGGAATCTATCGAGATGTGTTTGAAAACTGAAGCCACTGCCGAGACAACTTCTGGGTTTTCGCTGTTTGCAGAAACGTTGACAAGGACAGACAGCAACTCATCTTGAATTTCTGATGGAAGGGCAGCGTAAAAATCTGGAGTCACCTAGATAAGTTCAATCAAATTAAGACCAAATCATAGTTCAGACTTGTGGATTTGATGTCCATTCCAGTGAATCCACAGCAGACCAAAGTACACTTTGGCTTATGTTTTTTTTTTGTATTCTTCCAGAGACAACAATTGTAAAAATCTGTTCACTTTTTCTGGCAAAGTAAGTGAAAGGGCTTTAAACAGGTTACAAATATGTACACATAAGAGACCACAATCTATCTTGCCCAAGTTAAAATCGGGTCGCAAATTTTCTTTTGGAGGTCTCACAACGAGGTATACCAATAAAGAGGATTAATGGAACTCAATTTTGAAATTCCAAGGAGGCAGCCATGTTTGAAATCTTTCATGGACATTTTCATAGGGACTCAGTTTGTTTGCCTCATTTTTTTTGAATCTTCAAAGTTTAAAAAAAAAAAATTATGACGAGTCCATTTGAAATCAGTTTTAAACGAAATGGAAAAGTTTTTGCATGGCCATCTGAACATAAAAATTGATAAAACTGTTTCTTCTGGAAGGATTTGCACGATAAGGAAACTGGAACAAAACAGAAACAAGCCAAATTTTCTCACCTGGATAGTTGTTTCGGAATTCTGTGTCCAGATAGCCCCTCTACAACACTTGCATTTTCATTTAAAACCAATTTTGACTGTTTTAATTACACTTTTTGATATAAAGTTAAAAAAACAAGGCAAACAAACCACAGTTAGATTGTCCGTGCTATCACACTTAGGGATAGGACTTCCATCAGTCTTAACTGGACCATATGTTGACTCACGAGCAAAGGTGTTGACCCATCTCCAATTTCTATCTTATTTAATTTTTGAACAGATTACTTTTTACTGATATTTATTGATATTCTTTATTGAAATTGTTTACTATTTAGATTTTATATTGTACCTATGCAAAATTCTCTTTACATTTGACTTGTACCATGGCCATTTATATGAAGCCCGAATGTGCCAATAAAGAAACTAAACTAAACTGAGTCAGTAATCCAATGAGAGCTAATTTTACTAACCCTTTCCACTCGTGAGCATTTTTACACAACCGCCCCACCAGCTCGTGGAGCTTCATCAACACGATATGAAAACAAACCATATGATCTGTAAAAAACTCGCATCACAGTGTACAGAGCGCGCTGGTGTAGTGCGTGATGTTCGTCCTAGTTCCAATAAAATCCGCTAGAGCTCACCATTGGTCAAGCGCGTAGAATATATCCGGCAATCGAGTCCTTAGAAGGTATCTTTTTTTTGTCGGATATATCCGACCTGTGAGTGGAACTCAACTTTTCCCTGGTCGAATATATCCGACATACGAGGGGAAAGGGTTAAAAGTTATTGGTTTTAGATTTCCTGCATAAAAACCCGATTACCTTAGAGACACATTAGATGGCAGATTCAGAAAAACTTTCAGAATCCGCCGCTAGTACGGGGTGTAATACTTTACCTGTTTCAAGAAAAGGACACACACTGACGTTGTGCTGGAATCATCTTCTAAATATATGTTAGAGGTTTGACTCGCAAGAATGTCCTTGACAAGCTTCCATACAACAGGACTTTTAAGACAGTTGGCAGTTAGGACGTTTAGCCTCTTGATCAGTTCAATCAAGCAATGAGATATGACTTTTCTTTGATCGACCATTGATGTTTTCAAAGATGTCATTAACGAGTCAGCTAATGGTACCAATTTCAGAGTCATTTCCTGAAAATTAACAAGATGCTTTAGTCACATTGATGGATAGACATATAATCTGCCAACTTTGCAGTTGGAGATAGTACCTAGCTCTTGTGGGAGCAAGTTTTCAGAGCTTAACGTTAAGCTGAAAAGTAAAAAGAGTAAACAGATAATATCTGAAGTAGAAACTAGTGACCCCCTTTAATATTCTGGGGGAGACCCCCAGACCCCCCTATAATATTTTGAGGGGGACCCCCAGATCCCGCTATAATATTCTGGGGGAAACCCTCGGACCCCTCTTAAAGAGTTAATTTTACACTAGGGTGCTTGCAGAATGTTTTTGCAACTTTTAATTAAAATTCAAACAGCTATATTTGAAATACTCCAATATTTTCCTATGTTTACCCATTTTCCTATTGATTTTAATGGAAACCTTTTATCCTCCATCACTTGCTTAAAATTTAAAATGTCGGAAAAACAAAAAAAGTCCAACCAAGGAATGTTGAAAGCAACTTCTCTGCAAAATTTGGATGCATATGGAGCAATGGTTCAAAAGTCATGCTCGGTTACAGACAGACAGCTACGCCATCCCAATACTTTCTCCATTTCTAACTTTGTTAAAAGTAAGAAAATAAAAAGATCTATGATCGAAGGTGGGATCGGAAAATCAGACACCAGGCATCAAAAGAATAATGGATGATCCAAGATATACCCTAGGCATTGCCCAGATGAAAAAAAAAGGAGAGAAACATAGTTACCTCTGAATTTACTAAGGACAAGAGAGAGAGGAGTTTGTAGACAAAGGAGAAAGAAACGCCGGATAAAATGACTTCAATTAGACAGTCAAGAGAGCTCATCAAAGGTGCAGTGAAACCAGCCGGAAGCAAAGACTGAACATCGGCATCGGGTGATAACAGAGAGAACAAAATCAAGCAAATTTGGCTGAAAAATGAGAGAAACAATGCTCAGTAGATGGAAAAAAGTTTTCAATTATCATGTCTTCAAACAATGATGCCACTGATTGTAACATAAGGGGCTAAGCCAAGGCCCCCCATAAAACAAAACTGAAGGAGCAAGAAAATCATTCTATGAAACTCTTCTTCTGCGAGATTAAAAATCTGCCGGAAACAGGTAATGGGTCGTTCATACTTTTGCTGCAACAATAAAGAGTGTTCATGAAATGCGATAATAAACTCACAAGAGACGTTTAATGAAATCCAAGATGGCGGTAAAATATCGAGCAACCTGTATGCATGCACCACAAACATCCAAGGATTGCCAACGTTGACAACCTCACAGCTTCAGAGGTTATGTGTTTATTTACGTTGTGATAGGGTGTGATTGATATTGTGAGGTTGGCTATCTTTGGATGTTTGCGGTGCATGCATACATGTTGCTTGATAGTTTACCACCATCTTGGATTTCATGAAACGTCTCTTGTGAGTTTATTATCGCATTTCACGACTTTCTGATGCCACCAATGGACTTTTCACGCGATTTTACATGAGGTTGTACACTCTATAGCGCTGTAGCAAAAGTTTGCAACAGACCCATTGCGTAATAATGTAGGACATACGGAGACTGGTATCCGGTAGTAGTCTGTTTGCGTCCCATTGCAATCATTGAAAAGTCTTGGGTTTTAAGGAAACCATTCCATTTACCATCTGTGTAATTAATCTACATTTTGGTAATGTAAACTAATTAATCTACAATTGGAATCACTGGCCCAAACCTATGCTATAGTGCAATCGGCAGTTTTGCGCTATTATTGACATTTTCAAATTCATTTCACAGAGACACTCAGCCTCTTGTTCCTTTTTCTCCATTGGAGAGGAAAATTTGTGAGTTTTTGTTGCTACCATCGGATCTCTCATGACATTTTACAGTAGAATCAATTATTTCTGCCTTTAAAGCAAAAGTGTGCAGAAGACCCATGGAAACTTTACGACAAACTTACTTCTTATCCAATCTGATCTCGTCACATCGTTCAACAATTTGTGTTAACAAATGATGATACGTCGACTTCCCTTTTCCTGCTGCTTCCACCCCAGAGGACTTGACGAACAGCTCCAAACAATCGATGGTCGCTGTTCTTAGATTGTCCGAAGGATTCGACAGGAGGGTCAATAACACAGGGATAATGAAATTTGTCCGGTCCAAGTCCAGAGCCCAATTGCACTTTTCTTTGGAACTTTGTATGAAATCTTTCATCATTGTGACACACTGTAACAGGAACGCTGGATTTTCCTCTCCAGAATTCACGATTGCTGCGCAGATGAAATTTAGCTTTCCTTGAAAATTTGATGGCCAAAAAGACTGCAATAAAATGAAAAATTGATACAGAAATTTAGAAAGTGCTAGGAAATAAGGCATGCATGTGCGCATCTTTTAAATTAAACGAAAAAAAACTGTTACATAACCCTTTCCACTCCGATGTCAAATATACTTGACAAAAAAAATAAACTGTAGGAAATACCCTACAAACACTTTCTTGCATAAAATTTAATTTGGGGGAGACCCCAGACCCCCCTTTGATATGTTTGTCCAAATCCAAAAATTCATTTGAAATATTTAAATTTTTCCCTTTTTTGATCCATTTTCCCATTGATTTTAATGGAAACCATTTTTCATCCAAAACTAACCTAAAAATTAAAATTTTAAAAAAACGAAAAAATAGTTCCTCTGATGGATGTTAAAAGCAACAACTCTGCAAAATTTGGATGCATGTGGATCATTAGTTCAAAAGTTATGCTGAGTTTCACGTTTTATGGCTACAGACGGACAGACACCACTGAAAGTTTGTGCTTTTACACCTCCAAGCCAAACATAGTTAAATAATGTTGAAACTTCATGGATAAATATTCTTTAGGATAGTATTAGGCATGATGAGAGCAAATTATTTTGTAATTTTCATGATTTGCTCAGTCGTAGTGGGCCAAGTATCAAAACAAAATACCTTGAAAATCTCGGCGCCATTGCGATACATACTTTCTCCATTTCTAACTTTGTCAGTAGTGAGAAAGGAAAAATTTATTGCAGCTCAAATGTTATTAGCGTAATACAGTACTAGGTCAAATTTTCATGGAGTGGTAAGGGATAAGTCCTGCAGCGATGCAGTAGATTCTGCCAAGCACAGAATTCTAGAGCTCAGAATTTTCTTTCCCACTGTCTTTACTGTTAGTTCGCGTTGACTCAGTATTGATGCTTTCTTGTTGGCTAGAAGGTAAACGAAAGTCTTGCCAGCATTGATATTTGTTTCATGTTCATAAAGAAAATCAAGAATGGTTACTTTTCCTCAAAGATGTTTATTAATTGTGCGATTCTAAAATCCTAACGGGCCTAATTCCAACATAGTAAAATAGATACGAGTCGTGAACTAGGCGTCAGTTGTTTATTTTTCAAAGTCTACAAGTAGCGTTGACTTTTTCGAGAAAATAACAATGGTCAAAACATGGTCAAGTATCAACCAAGAGACAGCCATCTAGGGAATCGGAGCCACAGTCAAAATTGAAATTTGCACCTCTCCTTGAGTACACAATACATACTTTCATGAAATTTACCATTCAATAACTAATTCAAGATGTTTCAGCGTAGACAGAAATTGCTTGCAATAATTACAGTTTGAGTTATTGCAATCGGAACCCATAGCAGCTCCAGCTCTGTGAAATTAAACCACTAGTCAATGTGTCAAACTAAATAGAAATAACCAGTAACAGAGCCCTCGAATGGGTTGATCTTTCTTATCTGCAACAAATTAGCCATAGTCATTCCCAAAATTTCAACATACCTTGATGAAATAAGTGAGCGCGGAGTTGTAACCACTTTTCAGTTCCTTGTCTTTCTTCTCCGAGCAGCCCAACAGAATTACTTTGAAGGTGGCAAAAAGCAGAGAAAAATTTTCATCTACATCTCTCTTAAGCCAATCTTCTTGTTTGAAACTTTCTTGAGAGTTTAGACTTCCGGAAACCGCTACATTTATAAAGTTGAGCAGGCCCTCTAAGGGCAACTGACCCTTTTGCGTTAACTTCAAGCATGCTAATAAATTGTTTCTATCCAAGTTAAGTTCGCTTGTCACAAATTTCACCTGAAATTCATAAAACCAAAATTACATATGAGTCCTTTAAGGCAAAAAACTTTCGTTATTTGAAAAAAGAAAAATAATTTCTGATGTTCCTTTTGTGGTTCCAGCCTCACATTCTTACCTTCACTTTTTTTTCGTGTTGTTGAGATTGTCGGATACTTTGCTTTCTTCTATCTGTAATTTTGATGTTACATCTCATTTTAAGTTTAGTGCCGAATGCCACAACTTCTCATGTTTTATCAGTTCTACTGACTGCTTTTGCTCTATTTCTAATGTTCTGTTTGGTCAACTTTTCTGTTTTCTTATGTTTTGTTTTCATGCTCGTGCAGTTTGACCGATGATGCCACCCAAACACAGTGATTTGTTATGCTGTATTTAACAGCGAATGACTGGATTGGTTAATAAAAAGAGGGAGGAAAGACAATGAATAAATAGCTATAAATAAAAAAATACATAAGTAGTTAGTAATAGTACCTACCTCTGCAAATTGGTATGAGACCATCTAAGAGTACTGAGATGGGAACAGTCGCACATAACAATACTATGGATATCAGAGAGAAAATTTTCCCTGGACTTGTCAAACATCTCTCGTAAAAAGTAAATAATAAACAAATAAATAAATAAATAAATTCGTGAAAGAACTTACTTTGTTGGAGTTCAAATAATGTTGGGAGATGGAGTTGAAAAGGTCCAATTTTTTGCCGGCAACTTTGTCATCCTTCAGAAGCAGCGAGAGTAGGTGGGAGTACCAAAATATGTAGAGAGGCTTTCCGGCCAGATCAGGAGGTAAGGCGATAGCTGTATCCAATATGTGATCGCAAACAGTTTCAAAGCCATTTGCAATTATGAACTGGCCCCAAACAGAATTGAACTCTGTGTTTTCTGAAAAATTTTGTGATGGTGAATTAACACTAGAGTTAGAAAAAACTACTATCCTCTTTACAAATTAGCTTTTGCGCTTACTTTTCAAACGGTGTAAGGAAAAGAAACACATACAGAAATACCGCCTGTTAAAAAGGTAAAAAGGTATCTATAGTTACGAGAGAAGTAATAATAGAGAGTCTCTTGCAGAAAACTTGAGCCCTTTAGTAACAAAAGAGTGTAATTTCATATGACCTAAGTGACGATATAAACAAAATCAGCCAGTTTGAAAACTCAGCCTACATACTTGTATCAATCTCTACTAATTTTTTTCATTTTCCAACTCTAGTATAGTATTTATACAGAAGCTCGCTGTTTTTCCCTTAAAATTCTACAAGACTTTTTTCAAAAACTGCAAAAACTCCTTTTTTTTCAAAACGTACTTGCAGATTTTACACCAAACCAAATCAATAATGATTTATGTTTACATTGCTTAAAGAGCCATATACAAAAAGACAGGAAGACAGAAAAAAAAAATGAAAAAGGAAAAACGAGTTTAAAATATATAGGAAACTTCAAACATAAAAAAAATAAAAAAAAGTAGTAGTAGTAAAGTCCAGCCGCCCGAACACGTGGTTCGTTATGCTATAAAAAAAAAAAATTAAAAAAATTGAAACAAGAAAAAAATTCAACAAATTCAAAAGAAATTCAAAAATTAAAAAAAAAATAATAAAAAAAAAATAGAATAAAATTCAGATAAAAAAAAAACTTAGAATCCCAGATCCGAGTTCTGGCTGAGTAGGAAAAACACTGATTTGCACACCCCTGGGAAAAATGCAACATTTTGCCGCAGCTAAAGTGTGCAAAAGACCCCTTAGTAGTTGAATTAACTAAGCGGAGAGTTGATTCTAATACATACCTTCTTTTGAATACCGAAATTGGAACAGAAGATGGGAAGTCCGAACGGTGATGTCATTTAAAGTATTAACCACTAAATCTAGCTGGTCGATGATTTCTAGATCGAGATGTTCATTCCATTGGAGCCAAAATCGTTCGAGTAGAAGGAGAGCGTGCTTCTGAGTTAGAAGCTTTGATAAGACTTTTGGTGGGGCTGACAACATAGCTTTGACGACAAGTAAATCGTCATCGTTGAAGCAGTTTGCTAAAGCATCTTTAACAGATTCAATCTAGAAACATAATAAGAATGACTTTCAGCTATTTTTCTTTTTTCTTTTTGACCTTGAAAAATCTCATTACCTTCTAGGCAGAATATTTTTTCAAACCAAGCCTGTTTTTTTGCCATAATGGGGCTTTTGCAAACTTATGTTATAAGCAATTGAATAGTTGATTCTTGCATAAAATCCAGCAAAAATTATACAATGAGCACAAATTACAAAATTAACTCTCGGCCTCATAAAATGACTTGGGAGTTTTAGGAATAATGGCCGAACTACACAAGTACCATGGGAGATCCCTTCCTGATGGTACAATTGCAAGGGTCTAAAATGTTATGTTTTTATGAAGGAAATGTAAGTACTGCTGAGAACAAAAATGCCCTTGGTTTCTAATGAAGTCCCATTAATTCGGAGATGAAATTTTGGCCCAAAATACATTGTTTTAAATGGGAATTCCGCGTAGTAGCGTCACTACGCAGACGATTTTTTAAAACTTTACACGTGTGTATCTCCAAAACCGGGACACTTGAGAAAAAACCAAAGGCATCATTGTTCTCAGCTCATTGAGTACTATCATTTTCTTTATAAAAAAACACACAATTTTAGATCCGTGCAACTGCCCCATTTGAGGCTTTCCTCAGTGGGTTTCTATAAAAAGAGGGGGGGGGAAGAGTGAGAGAGATGGATAAATTAGATAGGAATCTCCTTTGATACTTGTACAGCTTTGCCAACTTTGCTCTTGAATAGCAGAACTAAGCAGGTATCACGAGGGATTCCTGTCTAATCTGTCACTCTATCTATGAAACAAACAGAGGAATATCTCAAATTAGATAGGGATCTCTCATGGTACCTACACACCGCCATTACACCTCTGACTTAAAGGTCATTTTGTGAGTCTGAGAAACAAATTTTACAGACGCTGAAATTCTTGGATTTAGCGTTTTTTCCTTGGTTTCAAACTTTTAGTTTAAAATGGTGAAAACACAGACAATACAAAAAGCCGACAAGTGGCGCTATCCATCGGATTGAAAACTGGAAAAGTTTTACCAGAAAACAAAAATTAAAGGGGTCTGGGGGCCCCCCCTAGATTGAATTTGACGTGAGAAAGTGTTTGTGGGGTATTCCCTGCAGTTTATTTCTTTTTTTAAGGAGAAGAAAAAAGTTTTGAACTAAATTGGTGGTCATCAACGAGTTTTGTTGGAATTTAGGGCCGTAAATATAGGATATGCAGGGGTGTAGAGTGTATAAAATAATATTGATGAGCAAAAAATAAAATAAAATAAAATAAAATTAAAAAATAAAAAAGGGGGCCATTGCATTTTTGCCCCCCCCCCCCAAGCCGAACTCGAAATGACGCCCCTGCAGAGGGGCTAAAATGCTTCAACTGCAAGGGGCTTATTAGTCTCTAAGTGAATTTGTTTAAAGTTAGATTATGCATTTAAATTAAAATTAAATTAGGCTTTATTGCTTTGTTAATTTACCATGTAACTAATATGATTTTATTGACGTGTGCAATAACATGTATTGTTCCTATGTACAACCTTTGGATAATAAAAAAAAAAAAAAAACAAAAAATGATACTGGTGTTTCACACCAAACGAATGAATAGCACTCACCTTTTCTGGGGTCCCATAAGTAAGCAAAAACAGGACAGCTTCTAGTCGAACCTTTGAATTTGGATGCATTAGCTTTTCAAATAGATCTGAGTTTGGAGTTGTCGATGAGATCCCCATTAAACTGCGCAGACTTGCGTTGTCAAATGAGCTCGAGTCCAAAGATTTGATGGCAGCATCCCATGCTGTTGGGTATCCTTTTTCCAACCTCTTCAACAAATTACAGACCCATTTTTCACTGTGCTTGGAGGACTTTTTTAAGTTGGCCGACTTAAAAATTGTACTGGAAATAACAAAAAAAAGTGGATGCTAAAGAAGTTTATCTATCTTATTCATTTATTTTGTTTTATGTTCATTCTTGTTTATATTTCCGTCATCCCTTTTGTTTAAAAAAAATTGTGACACTCATTGATCATAACGGGGCAGTTGCAAGGGACTGAATTTTAGAGTTTTTAAATACTGTATTTATCCGAATAGAAGCCGCATTTTTGAACCCGTTTTTGACCCTCAAAAATTCGGGTGCAGCTTACAATCGAGGAATTTTTCTTTTATGCCTAAGAAATGGGATTTTGACCATAATCAAGCTTTTCATTCTCCTTGATAACGTTCCGATAAATATCATGTGAAGTGAGCAATTATCGGCTCGCTGATACACAGTTCAGATTAGTGTATGTCTGTACTGAACGAAAAAACACTAATCTGTAATCTTTTCTCAACCGGTGGAGTCGTCGATGACTAAAAAACTTGCGGACATTTTAATAATTAAACGGCGATTGCACCGATTGAGAAAAGATTACCGATCAGAGTATTTCTGTGCAGTACAGCCATACACTGTACTGAACTATGTAGTCTTCTCTCAACCGGTGGAATAACATCAGTGTATTGAAAAATACCATTGATTATACGCAAAACAGCAGCTTTGTTTACGACCCCGCTCTATTATAAATAACCACACAAACAAACAAGAAGAAAGATGTATACAGAAATAAATACCTGATAACCACAGTGGCATCGTTTGTATCAAATACTATAGCTTTTAATAATAATAGATCAATAAAATCTTTCGCAGTCTTGTCTTCCGATTTCTCATTTGTTATGCATGTGATCAAGCTTCGAACTAATGGGACAACGAACGGAGTGCAATGAGCTCCGGATCTGGATACATTCGAAAGACAGTTCACAAACCGTCTCCAAGAGTTAGTTATATTCATCAAGGCCGGCTTGGGGATTTTAGATTCATTGATATCAACCGAGTCCAATTGATAGATGAGGATGAGTAAAAGAATAGCGTCTGATTGCAGTTTTGCATGATTCACCTGTAAACATTCAATTTATTTATTAATTTTATTGATTTAATTACAATTCAGTGGGGTAGCGTGCAATTTGGCAACATTGTGGTTAGTCCATTTAAACCCATGAAAAAGATCGAACTATTGGATGTTCGGTGAACATTTTCCCATTCAACCTTTTACATGGGTTTCCGTGGACACATTACAATGTTGCCAAATCGCACGCTACGCCGCTGTTACAATCATACAGCAAACATCAATAGGAATGTTGACATAATGTACTGGTTGAAGCAGTTATCGAAACATTAGCACAGTTTAATAAACCAAAACAACGGATAACAGAGGTTCAGGAAGTGGGAGTCTTGCTATTTTTGCCGTATGCGATTGGATAGTCGATAGACAGTTTTAGTGCGAAGTCATCGGTTAGCCAACAACCACAACGATGCATTCATCGGTCGCAATCGGTTGTGATAAAACTCGCGTAGCATTCCAAACTATCTCACTCACTCTCCCGTGACCCCCATGTATATCCATCTCTTTCTAGTTTCAAAATTCGTTTACAGGGGGCCTTATTTTACGACATATTATTATCAAAATCGCATTAAAATGCCTCGAGGCATTCATTACTGCCATGAAATGTCACAAAATAAGTCTCTGAATACAATTTTTGAAATTAGAGTGAGATGGAAGTACATGGGGGTCCCGTGAGAGCGAGAGAGAAAAACTGGATTTGTTTGGAACGCTCGTCACCGGCAGTCGCCATTACTAAAACCCTCTATTCTTGCTTGAAAACCAGCAAAAATTAAAATGAGTACTTACATTAAAAAATTACAAAATTCATTCGCAGACTCACAAAATAACTTTTGATTTTAAGGCATGGTGGTGGAGCCATCGAGCCAAACGGATAATACGTTGAACCATATGTTAAATCAATTTTCAAAAATATTGATCTGAATTATTTGTATTTAATTTCTGAACTTTGGGTCGAAAAAAATGGTCACCTAGTCTGCCGTGCTAAGGAAGAACGCCGTAAGCGGCAAGTGTTACTTATACTGCTTTTGCAATGTAGCTCTGGGTCCCTATTCTTCAGTTCACCCTCAATCTTAAACATACAATGGCTCCAATGGTTTGTCCTTCCAAGGATTTCAGCATTGAACAATAGACGGTCGGCCTTCCCAAAATGCTTATTAGACGGCCGCAGAGAGAGCATTTGTTAGACAATGCTGAGTGACCAGACAGCTGTACAAAAATAATAAACTCAAGAAGAGGAACTTCTTATAAGAATTGAGTCCCGAGCTATACTGCAAAAACAGTCTAAGTAACACATGTCGCTTACGGCGTTCTTCCTTAGCACAGCAGTGGTAAGTTAGGTTTTTTAAATCTTTTATTTTTTCTTTTGCATTTTTTGTCCTTATCCAGTTTTACAATTTTTCAAATCTTATGGCATCAATGTCTCCAGTTAGATGATGACCTTAAGGTGATTCCAGGCAGAACTTTTGCAGATTTCAATCTGACGGATAGCGCCACTAGTTGCTTTCGGGAAACGTGGTTTTGGCATTTTAAGTTGAAAGCAAAGAAAAAACGTGAACTCCAAAAATGTCAGCACCTGCGTAATTTTTGTACGGATTTTTTAAGCACAAAACGAGCAAAATTGGTTGAGAATTGAAGCCGTCATTGATGAAATTAATTATGCCATAAGCTTAGTGAGTGCGAGTGATAGTATGTTTATCTGCCTCACTCGCACTCATTGAGAATTCTAGGAATTTTCGTAATTCCAATATCCCGCCTTTATTTTTCAGTGCTTCAGCTTGAAACTTTCAGGATAACTTCCTAAAGTATGCTCGCTCAAATTTGTACTTTTGACATGAATTCATCAATTTCAGCCAAAAACTGTTGAATTTTTGAGCAGCGCAATGGGGTGTCTACAGTTCAAAGTAATCTACCCTGAAATCATCTTAACTTACAGTTTAAAATTGGTAAACAAGCCTCAACATTATTTTCCTCGTACCTTAGAAATTAGGTTGACAAACTCGATCAGCACCTCCTGGTTAAGAGAAGTTTTTGTGATGAACCTTGCAATGATGATAAACGATGCACTAACATAATCTAAAATTGATGACTGCAAACCATCAATCACGGAAGGAACTATTGCAGTTACTAATTTTTCCGAGATAGTGTCACAGTGCTCCAATGTTCCAACAATACTTGTAGCATAAAATGCAAAGAGAGTGGTCAACTGATGGGCGTCCTGTCCAAAGGTCTGTAAAAAAGATTGAGCCTCATTAGCAAGCAAAGATAAAATTTATCAAAACACACAGGGACTCAACTACTTTCTATTACAATTCTAATGGGGCTATTGCACACTTTTGATGTAAGCGATTTAAAGCGAATGCTAAATTAGTTGCGAAGGAGCATTTTAAAATTCTTAAAATCTTGCTCAATAAATTCGATGTTACTGTAAAATCCTTAATAGTTTCAAAGAGACTTTTCACTGTAACTTCAATTTACATCTTTGAGTCGTTAAAGTATGCCAAAGTAAATAATATTTTAAAGCCTAGTGATTTTGTTCCCCCTCACAGATATGACAGCAGGCATAATTTCATCAGTAATACTTGCATCACTTACAAGGTTGCCCAAAATGATGTTAAGTTTGCCTCTGGACAGATGTTAAATGCGTTGCCTCTCTAGCTAAAAAATCTTATCAGAAATTCAGAGACAGCTCCATTTTTAAACCAGCTAAAACATTTTTTGATAGATAAGGCTTACTGCAATCTTGAAGATTTCTTACTAAATAGGTAGGGGCCCGTAAAATTCAGATTAGTAAATTGTTAACCTGTACTATAGCTTCAATTTTGAGGCTTCCATGCTTTCTAGTTTTGTTTTCTATTTTTAAATTTGTAAACTCTCGTAAAATTCAGAATTGTAAATTGTTGACCTGTACTATAGCTTCAATTTTGAAGCTTCCATGCATTAAAGTGAGATAAATAATAATAAATAAATAAAGATCGTAAAAACCTGCAATAATAACTATTTTAGCTCTACAAACTCGAAATATACTCCTTAGACTCATAAAATGTTTTTCAATGCACGACTCGCACGAGCGTAATGACGGCGTTCGGCACTAATAATGGAAGATTCCTATCTTAATTTCATCAATCATCTCTCTCATTTTGTTGACAAGGAAGATTCAAAGAATAATTAGACACCAGAGTAGTGATCTACATCCGATCAATGGCACCGTGATACCAGTGTCAAAGGAAAGTTGTCACTCATTGGTTACTTTTTGATGGAGGTACGGTATTATTAGATGGGAATCTACCATTATTAGTGCCCAACGCCACTTGACTCTCTTGCATTTATAAATGTTTTATGAGTTAAGGAGTGGATTTTGCGAATTTTTTGGAGTATTTTGGACTCTTAAATTTTTTAAATTCCGACTTCTCAAAGTGGAGTAATGATTTTTTGAAAATGGGTCCAGATCAATCTTTGACCTTCCATGTATCGAAAACGAAAATTGATTTTGAGCTGTGGTTTGCTTAAATTTTGAGGTAAGACTTATTAACTGGAGGAATTTTGGTAAACCAACTAGAAGTAAAAAAGAAACCCTGTGTTACGTGCGTCTTTGCGGAAGAAGGGCCCATAGTACCATGGGCCCTTCTTTCAGAAACTTTGTGTCATCAAGAAAAGGTCGAATCGATAAGAAACTTTATGGGGACATACCTTAAGGTAATACAATTAGTTTCAGCCATTTTCTAGGAAAAGGACCCATGGTACTATGTGTCCTCCAAAAAGCCCTAAATGGGTCTGTTGCGCACCTCTTTTTATTTCATTTCCTTGACGTACTTGATGAAAGGAGCTCTCCGTTTTTTTATAATTTTTTCTGGTCATGGGACCGTAAATTGAAACGCTTTCAAAATTGCTAAAATGTCGAGCGATTTGAACAGGTTTCATTTCAGCGAGAAACTCGATGAGGTCATAGTATAGGACAACCGGCGTTCGGAAATAGTCCGTTTCCCGTGCCAATTGCGATTTGCGAAGATGTGTCTCCACACTTTCCTCTAAAATTATGATAGATGGAAAGATAAAGAGGCCGTATTACTATTGTGCTGTGCCACAGTGCAAAATCACTACCATAGGGAACACCGGCGTGGACCTCTACTATGACATCATCGAATTTCGCGCCATTACTGTCAATTGAAAATTCTTTTTGCAGCAAGCCTCAACTAATTGTTACTTTTCCTCAATCACAGAGGACATTTCATGAGTTTTTGTTGTTTTCATCAGTTTCCTCGTACCATTTTACTTTAGAATCGGTTATTTCTGGCTTCATAGCAAAAGTGTGCAACAGACCCATTGCCAATACGCATTACACAGCCACTCAAGATGAAGATACGGCTGATTGTCCACTCTGCAATTTGGCACACTTACTTTAATAGCTTTCTTGGTGTTGCTGCAAATCAATTCAAGGAATCCAAGATCAGTGGCACAGCGATTATAAATTGTTGATTTCGATAGAGGCACGTTTTTCTTTTTGGTCAGATGGAGCCAATGAAACTTGCTGGTTTCTTTTTCAACGGGTAAAACTTGAAGGACGTCAGAGAACGTTTTCGTCTCGTGGTATGGAAGGACGAGGAAAAGAAAGTCCTCAGTGTTGTACTGATGAATGTGATATCTACAAAAAAAAAAATTTCAACATTGTTACAAACCATACTTTAACAAGCAAATGCGATGCATAGAAAACCTAGGACTTGACGCCGGTTTTGACAAGTGGTGCTTTGAGTTTGAAATCATTACACAATGAGGATCTTCCATTAAAGTGAATCCTCAGCTTTTTTGTACAAGGGGTCAGCGCTGAGGTTCTTGGACCCCCTTGGGATTGCACATCTTCCATTAAAGTGAATCCTCAACTTTTTTATACAAGGGGTCAGCGCTGAGGTTCATGGACCCCCTCGGGATTGCACATCTTCCATTAAAGTGAATACTCAGCTTTTTTGTACGAGGGGTCAGCGCTGAGGTTCATGGACCCCCTTGGGATTGCACATCTTCCATTAAAGTGAATCCTCAGCTATTTTGTACGAGGGGTCAGCGCTAAGGTTCTTGGACCCCCTTGGGATTACACATCTTCCATTAAAGTGAATCCTCAGCTTTTTTGTACAAGAGGTTAGCGCTGAGGTTCTTGACCCCCTTGGGATTGCACAACAGAAAAAGTATGCAATGAAAAAAAATCCCGATACATTAATCGGGCAGTGTTGCTGTAAATGATCACCAGCCGTGTTTGATTATTTAACCTGGTTTTTTTTTTCTCAGTGAGGGAATTGCTGCTCTAGGTATAAAAGCTCATATCCCTTTTTTCCATGAAACACCTTAATTAAGCAACATATGTGTTGATCAATCGACAACTAAATTTCAACCAATAAAATAATCAGACTGCTCACAATTTATCCATCAATTAATCATTCATAATAAATCTAATTTGTTGATTCATATAGTAAGGTGTATCCTCAGCGACTATTAGTCAGATTCAAATCCGCTAGATCGCGCCACTATCACAAGCTCTCTGAAACTATAGGTTTGCCGCCTTTAACCATCATTTGCGGGAGCTGGAGTCAATTGTTCGAAAATGTTTAAACGTTGGGTTAAAGAACAAATCCTAAGAAACATTTTGATATTATTCTGAGCTGTACATAGTGAGCTACATAAAAGGAAAATGGACTCAAGCTCCTGCAAATGAAGGTCAAAGGCGGCAAACCTTTGTTTTCAGAAAAAGCGTGACAGTGGATTTGAAACTGGTGGGGGGGGGGGGGCTGACCACAGTATAGGAACTTCTGATTTATAGATTTTAAAATGCTGATACTTTATTCCCTAGGAATAATCCTGGGAATATTCCCAATTGCAGGTTTACTATCTTAAAAGGGAAAAAGTCCTTTCACGAAAGTCGGCCGATGACAGGTGGGTTTGTTTACTGCGCAGAGACGAGTTTACACTTTTGCGCATGTGCAAGAACGCAAACACGGCTTTGCGCAGCTAGCCACAAGATCTTTCATCGGCCTTCTTTCATGAATCAAGCTCTAGTAAAGCTCGTTTTTAATTTTTTTTCTTGAAATCTATCAAACTAATGTTTTTAACTGCTTATCGTGCAATAGAAGTTTTAAAATCAATAGCTTCATTAAATTGTACAGAGAGAAGATTTTTTCAAAACAAACAATATGGAGGGTGAATGCTAGAGGTAGCTAACTTTCGAAGCAGAATTTTCAGAAGTAGTAAGACAAGTTTCTTACCTGGATATTAACCATTCCAAGGCTAAGCGAGCTGGTTTCAACAATACATATGGCGAGAGCAAAAATAAAAACTTTTGGATTACTTTGTCCAACTTCTTGTTAGTTTCCTTATTTTCCACGGCTCTTTCGAAAGTGACAGAGGTTTCGTTAAAGAGGTTCTCTTTAAATTCTTTGAACCTTGGATTGATTTCAATCAATTCCTTAAGACCACTGAGACCTGTTAAGAATTGGAAAAGGAAAATTCTATTGGATAAACAATGAAAAATAAAAAAAAAAAAAAACCAGCAAAATGAAACATTACTGTTAACCATAAAAATTACTCACTCACACTATGATACGAGGGTCATTTCAAAAATAAGTTCCCCTATTTAATATCTCTGTAACCTAAATAGATAATAAAATTCTGTAAAAACCATTCAACGCTCAATACTCTCACAGTCCTAACCGTTTTCACAAAATTTAAATCCAAACAAACTTAACAAAATGGCGTCCATTTTTTGCGATCACTTAAAATTGCTGCGGGTCCAAAATGTTACGTAACTCGAGCTGATTAGAATATAGATGGAAACCAAGCCATATCGAGAGGGAAGAAAAAGAATATGAAGAGGTGGTTTTAACAACTCTAAATGGAGCATCCTCTTTTTTTGACGTGTCCTCCACCGATATCCAGACATTTATAATATCGCGGAGTCAGATTCCTGAGGCCCTTGCTAAGATGTCTATAGGTACTTTGACTTTCAATCTTATGATGCGTTTTTTTATTCTCCGGTGCGCGCACCGCTGTAGCTCCAGTGCACCGGAGTGTTTTTTTATTCCGGTGCTCCAGCACCCCAGCGCACGGAAGTGTTTTTTAGTGGCGGTGCGATGCGCCTGGAGCTGATCCGGTGCAAGCTCCAGTGCATCGGAGTTGAAGACCGATGCACTGGAGCTCCAGAGCTTCTGCAAGTGGCCGGTGCTGCACCAGACAGCTTCAAAGCAGCTCCAAAAGCTCCAGGTTATTGCACCGGTGCGGATTCCGGAGAGTAAAAAAACGCTTCACAAGAGTTGACTGCCGTTTTAACTTCGTCATTAGCAAAACTTTTGTCTGTTACCATCCCCTCCACCCACATACTGTCTGGGCCTTGCGTACAGTGATAACTATATATTTCCGTGTCTCAAGGCCACTCTTAGAAGCAAAAGTTTCGCAAACGATAGTCAACTGCGTCTGTAAAAGTCCTGATCAGACTTGTTCCACGGCTTCTTGCTCCTATTCCCCCTGTCTTGGCAGTTTTCTTTAATTTTTAATTTTTTAATCTGCTATTTTTTTTTTTTTTTTCTATTCGTCTTCTCAATAAAAATATTTTGGACATCGGACGTTTTCGCATCAGCCTGTTCAATTGTTACAAATGGTTTCCATCTATTATCAACTAAAAGAGCATGAATTCGTCTAAATATACTTACTTACGTTCATAGTCAGCATTGCATCTCCAATCTCTATAAATATTCAAAGATGCCCAAATCCAACTCAAGCCTACATTCAAACGAAACGAAAGACTTTGAGTTTAACCAGGCGAGGATGAGAGAACAAAATCCGTTCCCTGTAAGCGCAGGAATCAACCAAACAGGGTGTTCAAAAGCGCGTAATAAATCATTTACATGCATCAGAGAGGACCGGCGGAAATGAGGCAGCTTGAATCAACTCTAGGTCTCAGCAGCACAGAGATGCAAGAAGTTGAACAATTCTCAAAGTTGCCACCTCCAAGCGTAAAGAGTGGATACACAGGAATTTGTCTCTCTCTCTCTCCGGCTATTAGAGCAGATGCATTTTGAATTGGGTTCTGACAAGTAGCAGTGCGTGCTATCCGACCGCATCAAAGCGCATCGGTGAACGGTTGACTAGCAACGAGTTGAAATTCTGCGCAAATCAACCGCTCTCCGATGAATTCAGTAGCACGCACCTCTATTTGTCAGAGCCCGATACTCAAAATGCGTCTGCTCTAGAAGATATTCGATAGAAAAAGATAGAGGAAGAGGCCATCATGTGACTTTCCTTCATTTCCGTCTTTTTCTAACACACACATTCAAATGGTAGGAGAGAGAGAAAGACCAATTCATGTATCCACCCATGCCTAGCATTCCAGCCTGAAGCTATTCTATTGCATCCAGAACAACTTCATCCACAGGGTTTAGTTGAGCTCCATAGCGCTTCGCAGCCTTGCGTTTCATGGGATATCAGGCTTCAATGGCTATAGGACACAGCGTTGACTGCACAGGAACTTATTCAGGTGTTGGATTGCTGACAACATTGTCATAGAAGCAGACAGATATCTTGGGCTACGGAGAGAGATTTGAAAGTGAAATGCAAGAATGAGCTTACCAATGCTATAGACAGTATCTTTGTCGTAGTTGGCTGCCTCTTTGGCGTCGAAGAGAAGTGAAGTTTTCTTCCTGGACTCAACGCCGAATGATGTTTGAGGCACATGGAGCTTCCGCAATTGCTCGAAGAGAGATGTTTTCGCCATGACTGAGATGAAAAGCACTTAATTACGGGGGAAACGTTAAGTCATGATTGACACTTACAGCTTCTGTAGAAGAAAAATTACTTTAAATGACAGGACAAGCCGAAAAATTAAAGATATTTCACGTGGCCCCCTAAATATTTACAGCTCGTGTTTACACTTTTCACATGGACGGAAGCAATACCGTCTTCTTCCATACCAGAAGGTGCAACGTTGGAGGTTATGGTCACGCGGGTTCTCCGTTTCTACAGCCGCTTATGGGAGTCAGTGGGTTTTATGCAGTTTTTGGGATTTTTCGGGCATTTCTAAGCATTTTTGGGCGTTTTCGTCGATTTTTTCGGTTGGGGGGGTCTTCTGATGACCTCCCGAATAATTTTAGCGAAAAAAAAATGTCGAAATTTTTTTTTCGCTAAAATTATTAGGAAGGTCATCAGAAGACCCCCCCAACCGAAAAAATCGACGAAAACGCCCAAAAATGCCTAGAAATGCCCGAAAAATCCCAAAAACTGCATAAAACCCACTGACTTCCATAAGCGGCTGTAGAAACGGAGAACCCGCGTGACCATAACCTCAATGATGCGGTTGGAGGTATGGAAGAAGACGGTATTGACGGAAGACAGAAAACGGCATGGGCAGGAACTACGGCATGGACCATGATCCACCACGGTTCCGGATCCAGTCCATCAGCAAAGAGCGTTCCATTATTTTTTCAATATGAAATATTTGAAAGCAGCAGCGGGAATCGAGGGAAGCGTCAACTTTACTTGAGACACGTTCTACGTGTTCGTGTTCACTCGAATATTAAGATTTTTTCAGCTTCTGAAGTAAGACAGGAATCAGGACAGAGCCGAACTCGGACTATAAAAGGCAGCTCGCAAGAGCGTTGATCGAAACGGTCGAACAAGAGTTTGCAAAATAAGAACATGATAAATGGGTGATGAAAACACCCGCGATGCTCTTCTGGGGCATCGCCTGTGTGATTTTACAGGCGAAGAGAGACTTACGAGCAGACCTGTTCGACCTGCGGTCTTCAAACGTCATGCAAATATAGCGGAGAGCTCTAAAAACACCAGTGATGCTCTTTTGGGACATCGCATGTGTGATTTTACATGGGGCAGAGACTTACGAGCAGACCCGTTCGGTCTGAAGTCTTCAAACACGAGATTTGGCAAAGGGATCTCAAAACACCAGCGATGCTCTTCTGGGGAATCGCGTATGTGATTTTACTTGTGGCGAGAAACTTACGAGCAGACCAGTTCGATCTGAGGCAGGGACTAGAACCGAACAGAAACGTGAACCGAAAACAGCTTCGAACCGCGCGTTTGCTGAACCGTGAACCGAACCGCGAACTGCGTTTTTTCTGAAGTTGTCGAATCGTGAACCGAACATGGAACCCCCTATTAAAATTCCTTAAGTCATAGTAACTTTTGACTCATCACATGGGCAAAAAAGTGATGTCTTCAAAACCCCGCTTGTGACCCCTCTATCGATTCAGCTTGGAAAATGGAGGTGATCGCCCTTAAGGGTTTTCATTTCTTTTGCAATGAGGCAGTTTCACTCATAGCAGCACAATACTTATCATCACATGGGCAAAAAAGGCGATGTCGCCAAAACCCCGCTTGTGACCCATCTATCGATTCAGCCTGGAAAATGGAGTAGATAGTCCTCAAGGGTTTTTCATATCTTTTGCAACCGGGCCGTTTCACTCATAGCAACGCAATACTCATCACATCGGCAAAAAGGCGATGTCGCCAAAACCCCGTTTGTGACCCCTCCATTCGGAACCGGTTCCGAACCGTGAGCCGGGGGTTTTTTTTGGAGGCTTGAACCGGGAACCGAACCGAACCGACATTTTCTGAGCGGTGCAAGTCCCTGATCTACGGTCTTAAAACGTCAGATGTAGCGGAGGGCTCTAAAAACACCAGTGATGCTCTTCCCGGGCATAGGCCAATGTGATTTATTTTGCATAGGGAAGGAGACTTACGAGCAGACCTGTTCGATCTGAGTTCTTCAAACCCGAGATATGGCAAAGGGCTCTGAAAACACCAGGGATGCCATGCTCTTAGGGGGCATCGCATCATCGCATGTGTGATTTTTAGTGGGGAATTAGATTTTACGAGTGGACCAGTTCGATAGGAAGTTTTCAAAATGAAACATGGCAGGTGTTTCAAAACATCCGCTGTGCAGTTGTGCTCTTCCAAAGCATTACATTACTTTTTTAAATGGGGAAGTAGACTGACGGGCAGACTCGTCGTAAATTTTGTCCTGGTCTCTCTCCTCCCTTCCATTTATCTGAATCTCTCTCTTTAAGTCCTTACATGCAACCGGTCGCAACTCGCGGTCATCGCGTCACACGAACAATCAACACTTTAAAGTGCCTTCAAATTACCGTATATGCAACACCATCTCCCTCACGTACAAATAGTTATCTCAAAAAATTACCATGCACCGAGACGCGACCAACACGGCGCACACTGGTCTACGCAAGCCAGCTAGCTAGACAAAAGTCCCCTAATGCAGTTGCGGTGGTCAAAATTGACAATTGGTTATTTTTCTGGTTTCTCAGCCGTCAGTGCAATCGAACATGAAATTTTCAGTCCGTTATCCTCTATTTTGACCGTTTTTTGAAAAAAAATCGGGTATTCCAATTTTTTGAAAAATCGACAAAATTTTGAGGGCCAGTAATTAAGTATGGGCAAATTTTTGGGAACTGTCGTATTTTTTTCCTTATAGTGCTTGTTTAGTAGAACATTTTGCACCCAAAGTTTATTAAATTTGGTTCATTTAAAGGGGAGCAACGAATTTTGGAAAATGGGTGGATATCGAACTTTGAACTTCGATATATCGAACACGACAAAAGGTATCGAACTTTGGTTTGTGCCAAAATGCTTAGAATTTTATGTTCTTTCTAAGTATGCAAAAAATCACGGGGTCACTATTTGAAATATTCGATTTAGCCCCCCCGACCCCCCGACCCCTTCCCACACCCCCTTAAAATGAGGGGGGCACCCAACATAGCCAAACAGATGAGCCCCCTGAATAAAAAAGATTGGCAGAAACCGATTCTCTAAATATGAATCAGGAAAAAAATTTGAGGGAGGTTGTGCGTTACTTTTGCCCACCCCTGTGTAAGATGCCAATGTTTGAATGTGGAGGGTTCAGATAGTTGATGGTAGTGTGGGGGGGGGGGTGTGTTCCCCGCTCAATATTTTTCTTGAGTTGGAAGTTTCAAGATCACAGAGAATCTATGTAGTGTAAATTTTTACGAGTTCCAAACGGTTTTCACAGTTATTATAGTTTTTTACTGTTTTGATGATTGAAGATTGTTCGTCCACGTCAAACGGCAAAATCCCCCATTATCCGCTGAGTTCTCCAACGGAAAAAATTCATAACTTGTAAGGACGACAAAAGACGACATTCGCATATTGAAAAACGTGTTCCCAGAGGTCTTAGGAACATTTCCTTGCCACTCTAAGCGTGGGCATCCGTGGGCCAAAAAACGTAGGTGGCCTTAAAGCCTAAAATTCTCGTCAATTTTGAGTAAAATTGGTACCGACCTTATACAGTCTCTAAAAACTCCAAATTATTGACTTAAATAAAATATATATAGATTAATGTATTCGCCTTATCATCAGGAAGGATCAACAAGTTCTAAGTTTGAACAAAAAATAAAGTAACAAAGTAAAAATCGTACTTTTTGTCTGGGGATTGCAATGGCTAGAAACCAATAGCACCTTAAAGTATACAAACACACCTTGCGCGCGTTGCTTTAAACGCATGTTGCAACCTTACCAAACATGATCGGTCGGAAAAATTTGAGATACAGATGCACTAAGATATGGGGAATCACACTACGTTGTCAGATTTCCGTTTTTCCGACCTCCAAAAATCGACTTTTGTCTAGCTAGATACCCATTGTAGACCATAGTGCGGCGCGGCGCGGCGCGGCATGGCACCAGGAGCGGTTGGCTTTGCAAGTAGTTTTGCATATTAAATTGCAATTTTGTCTTTGGCTTTTAAGCAGCAGGTTTTTCCCGTGCGTAATTCATTGTGGGACTCTAGGTTGCTTTTGGCTGCAACCGAAAAATTTCTGGTTCATCAGAAAAAGTGACATTTCTTAGGAAACTACATACCTTTCGCGCAGAAAAATTCCGATTGAAATTTTTATATTATTTTTCTTGTCATACAGTGTGCAGTTTTTTTTTTTTTTTTAAAATTTGCCTAATACCTAATGGTACCAAATGCCGGAGGCAAAAAAGGAAGAAAAAAAACGAAATAAAAATATAGAAAAAGAAAAAAATAGAAGGAGAAGGGGGTAAAGGAGGAGAAAATTAACAGAGGAAAGGGAAAGGATAAAATGTTGACTGTAATTATGACTATAAATAAATAAATAAATAAATAAATATTAGTGGAGCTCGAAGGTTCATACTCCGTTTTTTTTGTTTGTTTTTTGTTTTGTTTTGTTTTTTGTTTTTTTTTTTTTTTTTTTTTTTTTTTTTTTTTTTTTTTTTTTTTTTTTTTTTTTACAATCTCAATGTACAGAATTTTAGATCCATTTAAAGTTGACCAATGTTTAAACAGATGAAAAGATGAAAATCCTTTTTCTTGAACTGACCTAAATTCTGATAAATATATTTTTTACATTGTTTCGAGTGGAAACAAGGAGATGGTTTGGTAATATCCGTCAGTGATTTGGAATAAAATTTCATTCAGAATAGCTTCAAATTTTGCTGAATAAACCTCAATTTTACCTCAATTTTTCAAAATAAATTCATAAGTGGACCTCCGGACCCCCCAATAATTGGATTCCTCCAGCTGGAGGCCCCCGCCCCCCACAGTGGGAGAACCCCCCCCCCCCCCCCCCCAATGCAAAAGTCTAGTGACAGTATAGTGACGCCACTGATTTTTACGGACATTGTGAATAAAATGAACGGCGACTCTATTTTTCTCTGTTTTCAGATCAGCTCATCTTCGTTAATTTATATAAGTTATTCTATTTCGTTTGTGGTGAAACATGAATAAACCACAAGAACATTGATCCAATAAACTTGTCGGTGCATGGAAGAATATGCAATGCAATGGACCTTGGCAATGCACTTCGGATCTAGTTGATCGAAAAGCTCCAGCTTGGCAGCCACTTGGCAGCAGGCTCCAAGGGACCTCTTCCAGCAGCAACATCTGAAGCTGTTACCTCTGCTGGCGGCTGGCTTCTGCCTCTGGAAGTTATGAAGTTATAAAGCCCGCAACTAGAATGCAGCACCTGTGAGTGGCCTCTCATCTTTGGAATGATACCAACACCACCGAGTTTTCACAGAGAATACTTGTAATCTTTGAATTTTCACGAAGACAAAGATAATGGCGGTCAACGTGTGATGCTCCTGATGCTCATTGTTTTCGCCTTCTGTGAATTTTTTTATACATATTTTGTTTACCAGTGACAGCCGTAAATGGTCGCCTACGACTTGTCATCGTATTCAATCCCTACTTTTTCCAATTTTCCGTAATTATCAGCGCAATCCAAGCCGTTCTATCCTGTGTTTTGCTCCTTCATCCTTTGACCCTTCACTTATTTTTGAAGAGAATGGTCATTGATCCTGTATAGTACTTACGTTTAACCGCTTGTCCATGTGTCAAAGAAAATGAAGTATTCTTACGTGCACCTTCATTTTCATCCGGCGTCGAGTAATCATCGCTGAATTGTCTCTAGTTTAATCCAATATCGCGAAGCCAAAATGTGATCATCTGGTGTCGTGCATTGTTATGACCCCCCTTGCTCATAAAATTGATCATCATCCACAGTTGTGTAAACATAATTTTTTTCCCTCGTTTGTATCATTTTAATTGCTTTAATGTCCCTTGTTTTACCGACCAACCCGTTTCAATATTTGCACTTCTGTCAAACGTCGTCGAAGACTCACCCGTCATAGGTATGCATAATGCATCTTACTAGAATTCCACTTATTTTGTCTATGCTGTCGCAGAAACGTTATCGTTAATCCTTGTCATTATCGTCTTACCTAGTATTGGCTGAAAGTTGGTTGCCAATTGATTCATTAACTATGCTGAGTACATTGTTCTCAACTCAATGTCATCATTGGATTTAGAAATCCAAGCAGCTTCGCTGTTGATGCGATTGTGGCTTATCAGCAAGACAGCTGTCACTACCCTACCTCAAGAGCATAGCAATCCTTCCCTTACTTTAGAGCATCTTCTCATTGTTAGTCTCTTTGTTTTTAAACAATTTCTGCAATTATCAAATCTAAATTTGTGATTGCACTTGAGAACAGCTGCACGGAACACCTGAACTGACTCCAAAGTCTCACCTTTGTTACGGCGGGTGAAAATATTCCTCTTATTCACCCGAAAGACTGTCTTAGTTTTCCATCAATAGGTTGTGCTCAAATTCATGCATTGTCAGAGTTGAAATCATTCATTATACTTTGAAAAGGCCAGAAATGCATCACCGACCACTGTGCAGCTTTATTTTGGACATTTTAGTTCACAAGTGCACACCTACTGCTGCCCAATCTAGCAATAGAGTTCTCTCAATTCTGTTTTAGATCCCATTGATATGATGAAGGTTTGGATTCGAAATCTTGAGATGATTTTATCTTCAGAAACTTAAAACTGATTTTCAGAAGGCTGACAATGATTGTCCATGAGCCTGTTATAGAATATGGCAGGAAATTGGTCTCTGCATTATTGATTAGTGAACTTATTTTGGTTCTGGAGCTATTGAGTAAGCAATTACACCGGTGAGATTACATTCTCTAGCATTGATCGTTTTGACAACTGTCGTTGATCAACCTTCTTGAATTGTTAACGTAATCACTAGCAAGAACAGAATACTTGTCAGAGTCTAATTTTTATTCACTAATAAGCTGGTGCAAGTAATCCTCAGTCTGTGTGGTTTTTTCATTGTTCTGACCACTAGACCGCGGCTCGTTCCACATTCAGAACACCTGTAGGTTGCGTTCTTGAATTGATCCCTTTATTGTCCTGATGCAGAAAAGATTATGAATAACAGCACTTTTCAATATACTTAGATATACTACATCACAGGGTAATGTAATCTTTTTAGCACGGGTGCAGTAAATGGTTGAATTCTAGAACGCCACCGTTGAGAGGTTATGTTTGCAAAGCACAAGCAGAGCTTATTTCAAAAGTGTCGGCAGACTTTAGCCAATAATCTTTGGTGTGTTTTCGATGGGGCAGTTGCAAGGGTCTGAAATGTTGCTTTTTTTTGAAAAGCAAATTATTATACTTGATGAGCTGAGAACAATGGTGCCTTCGGTTTTTTCCTAAGTGTCCCGGTTTTGGAGATACACACGTGTAAAGTTGTAAAAAATCGTGTGCGTAGTGACGTCACTCCGCGGAATTCCCATTTAAAACAATAATTTATTTTGGGCCTAAATCTCATCTCCAGAACAGTGGGACTTGAGGAGAAACCAAAGGCATCTTTGCTCTCAGCTCATCAAGTACTTTCATTTTCTTTATAAAAAACAACATTTCAGACCCTTACAACTGCCCCATTTTCATTACTTCTAAAGCCTCAAGATATCACAGCTTCAATGTGGTTTGCAGGAAGTGAGCGCTGATTGGTCCGTAAAGCAAATCTTAGCAGCAAACGGGGATCATGTGTTGTTGCAAGTACGAATCAGCGCTTACCTTCTGCAAAGTGCTGCAAACCACATTGTCGGTATGACAGGGGCTAAATCAAATCAAAACTTGCTTAAGAGATACACATAGTGGTTTTTAAGGGTTCTGTTATGAAAATCCAAAGCTCAAGTACAGTGAATCTAAATCAGATCAGTACATCTCAATTAAATCAGTACATCTGAATCAGATCAGTACGTCTCAATGAGATCAGTACATCTGAATAAAGTGACAACAGATGATTGAAGCGTTTTTTTATTCTCCGGAATCCGCACCGGTGCAATAACCCGGAGTTTACGGAGCTGCTCCGAAGCTGTCTGGAGCAGCACCGGTCACGTGCTGAAGCTCCGGAGCTCCAGCTCCAGTTCATCGGTCTTCAACTCTGATACACTGGAGCTTGCACCGGAGCAGCTCCAGGCGCATTGCACCGGTAATAAAACAACACTTCGGTGCGCTCCGGTGCTGGAGCACCGGAATAAAAAAACACTCCGGTGCACTGGAGCTGCACCGGTGCGCGCTCCGGAGAATAAAAAAAACGCATCAGAAAATAATGAATATTGTGAATGAAGTGAGAACAGATGATTCTGAGAAATATTCTCACTACAACTATTCCTTGCCAAAAAAGAAGTAAAATTATAGAGTGACTAATGACCATAGGCTTTCAAAATTCATTTTATTGTTATCTTTGATTTTCACATTATTGCTGTGGATTATAAAGGTAATCACCTTGCATTTAGCACGAATGAAAAAGTCTCACTTAAAATGATTAAGATATTAGGTATTGACTTGTGTCATGACTTGTGTCAAGTAAAAATTCTATTTAAAACATGTCAATACCTATTGCTTGAAATGTTTAAAAAAAAGAAAAAGAAAAAAAAAAATTGTGTAAGGGGTGATGATTCAAAATGATGCTAACAGAAATACTGACCCAAAAGAAGCTATTTTTTGTTCATTTTAATTAATAAAAACCTAACATCAAAATGATTATTTTTGCAACTTTCCTTTATTTTTACGTTAGATTAGTCTTTACCACCCCTGGCGAGCGTAGCTCAAGCCTTTTTTCTGCGTTCCTTGCAAATCAAGTTGCAACTTTTGTAGCAAACTCTCTTCTCGCCTTTTCCGACTCGATCTCTATGCCGCAAAAGCTTGCTTATCAAGTTTTGATTGCTCTGACTTCTGAGGGGAGGGGGGGGGACTAGCCGCACAGGTGCCGATGCGTGCTGTTATGATTGTTAAATAAAATTGGTCCTCTACAATTTTTAAGAATTGTAACCTGAAGTCTTTCTTTTTAGTGTAGATGTGTTTCTTTTGTTTCTGGTGGATTGTGTGCGATTGATTGTTGTTCAGGTTTTTGATTATTCAATTGCCCTCCAGTATCAGATGGATGTATAAAAAGTCAGGTCTCTTGAAAAGACCCAACGGTAATCGAAGCGAAACTTGACAAATACTTGCATAGCAATGAGTGTAAAAACCTGACAGGTGAATGCAGCCCATTAGAGGGGGGTGCTGAATGAGGATCAGAAAAGTAATGTATCTTTGTATTCCATCTTTTACCCTACATTTCTTTTACTTCGTCTTATCTTTAAGTTAATAAAGTTTGCCTATTTGTTTTCAGAAATGGCGGAGCCAGGGCGAAATCTTGAAAAGAAAAGACCAATCGATGATATAATAGACCACATAACCGCAGACTTACAAGGATACGATGGTCAGTATCACGTTTTGGGTCAGCCATTGCCGACTCCGAATAGCAATTGGCCGAACCAGCAATCGCAGCAGCAGCAACAACAACCTTCAATTTTTCTGCAAAACCCTCAAACGCAAATCAACATTCAGATGGATCAATCACACATCAAAGTCCAAGAAATAAATTCATTTTACTATCCAACATCTCAGTTGAGCAACAGCAACAATTTCCTACCGTTCAATAGATCAGTCAACAATAATGAGAATCAGTTCAAATATTCAGGATCTCCCTTGGGCATCAACACCAACCAAAATGCAAGCTATCCGCAATATCGTCAACAGCAAGAGTACGGATTATTCAACCGCGATGAAAAATTGCTCCAAGAAGAGAATCATAATGTTCCGAACGCCACTAGTCGGCAGTTGATTGACCATCTGGTTGGCAATTGGCTACCGAATCAGACTGGAACGTACAGTCCGTTTGGGTCTCCTGCCAGTCCTGCTGCTGATTCAAAAAAAGCGCACGACTCCAGCAGTCAAAACTGTTTTGGCCCGAGTCGTATCGGTATTAATTCCACCATAAAAAAACCGAGAATGGTCGCGGAAGTCAAGCCCATGAGACCGTCTTATTCTGATGTTTTAACCAAGTCTCTTCCTGCAGCATCTTCACCTCCTCCCACCAATGGCTCCTCCACAAAATCTTCAAACGCTGCTAAATCTGAGAATAACAACCGATCAAAAGCTGCCAAAGGCAAGAAAGGTGAGCAATCTTTGATTATCTTTGTTAGTAATCTTTCTTAATCTTTGAGTTGCTGGACCAGTATGTCATATCTTATATCTACTGGACAAAAGCCCTGCTGAAACTGATGAAGAGAACTAATCCTTCTTCTTTTTAAAGTATCATTCGACTCTCGGCCTGTGAACAAGCAATCTCGGTTTTTCTCTCATATCAGGGAGCCAAAGAAAACATCGCGGAAAACCTGGAAACCCTGGACTAGTCAGGGAATGGGGCTCTTGTTAACTATTGCAATTAATGTTTGAATGGTTAATTTTCTAGTAAAATCTAGCTGAAATTATGATGAGCTCATTAAGAAGCTGTTCAACTGCAACGAATCATCAAATTTATGGTCTGTTACTCAGTCATTGTAGAACTTGCTGTAAAAAACGCCTTGGCAAAAATATCCATTCATTTGGGAGCTTTAAATGTTTCTGTGATGTAATTTCTGTGACATTTTTCGGCTTCAGCAAAAAGCACTGTTACCGCAGAACTACCCTAAATAGTAATCATGTAAATTCCGTTTTCAAAGTGATTTTTCAGCGTTTAGTGCTGATTTCTGCCACCAGAGCGCTACCGTTCGATTAAAGTCTACAGTGACTGGATAAACACCACAGTATGGCCATTTTGGCCGTCTCCCTGATTGGTCGGATTCCTTAGGATCGCGAATTTGAGCATTTAGTAGTATTTTTACGGTATTGTAGGGTTCTGGTTGGCAAGTTAGACAAGTCTGAAGGTCTTCTGTCAAATTTGAAACATATTGATTCCCAAAATTAAGAGAAATCAACGATTCCCACTAACTGGCCCACCGCAGATGTGCACCTAACTTAGCACGGCCGTGGGGCGCCATCATTGGGAGGATGTGTGTTCCTGAGTTACTCGCAAAAAATATCGCATTCTCCTCGCCCTGTAAATGGTTTATACCTATCATTAATGACTTTTCTCAGACAGGGGGTGGACAAATTTCATTCCGTAACCCAAGAACCATCATACTCCCCATGCTGCCCATGTTAAAATGGGCGCAGCATTGAGGGGCGGGGGGCAAATGGCTGCACTGTGGTTAATCCAGTCACTGTATTAATGTCAAATTACAGGCGGAAAGTAATTAATATTTAAGAAAATGGAGTGTCAGTTACTAGATAATTATCTGAAGAACATCTCTGCAAAAGTTTTCTTTCAAAAACTTCAAAAATAAAACTGAAAGTACCAAAAAATGAAATATTGAATTTTGATACAAGAATCGATTTGCGATATGCCATTTTTTGGTACTTTCAGTCTCATTTTTGAAGTTATTGCCTGGACATTTTGCCGAGGCGTTCTTCAGATGATTATCTAGTAATTGACACTCTGTTTTCTTGAATATAAATTACTTTTGGCCTGTAATTTGACTTTAATGGAATGGCAGCGCTCTGGTGGCAGAAATTGGCACTAAACGCTGAAGAATCACATTAACTGGTTCAGTTTGAATTATTTTTTATATTCTGTGAGTCAAAGAGTAAATAATCACGAACTCAGAGGTATTACTGTAAATGTGTTGCTGACCATTTTTTCTTTTATAATTCTGATAGACCTTTAAAACTTCTTCTTTCAGATGCTAGTGCGGTGAAAACAAATCCAGTTTTGAAAAGACAACATTCGTCAGGTAGTGATGAGCACAACGGGTCATCTGTTAACGTTTCTCAGGTTGAGAAAGCCACTGCTGAGAAAAAATCTCACTCGCCCAGTATCAGGCGATGGATTTCTTTGGATGATTTGAATAAATCTCAATCGCAAGACTCCCTGTTCAACGTCGGTTCAGAAATGAATAGTGAAATCGAGTATCTGCAGAAAAAGCAATCGAAAAAGAATGTGAATTCGGATAAGAAAACTAAATCCGGAAAAACTAGCAGTAAGTAAATCAAGTGATGCATAGTTTAAATTTCTCTCGTGCTGTTTAATCCTGCTGAAGACTTGATGATTCACTGATGATACGTCCAAAACGTAAAGTCTAATTTTTTATGTCTAGAGTCAAAATGTCAAAAAAAATGTCCGAAATATTTTGCCTAAAATATAAACACTTCCAAAAGTGGCAAGTCCTAAGTTTACTTACTTTACCATCATTATTCATCCGGGAAACCCTGAAATTTGCAGTAGAATTTAATTTACTAATGCCTTCCGGTCTTGCCAAATCATTCAGGCACATTTACTTTAAACCTGGGACAAGTAGACTATGTGTCACAGATCAGAACATCGAATTCTCATCCATAAAAGTATTTAATTATCTTCCAAAATCCATAAAAATATTGTTTAAAAATGCTGCTTTAAATTCCTTTTTCGTAGATCTTAAAAATTTTCTCTTGGCTAACGCCTTTTATTGTCTCCCTGAATTTTTTGAGAGCACTATGTAGTTTAGTCTAGTCTTGCCTATCCTTTATTCCCTGTACAACTACTTTATTCCCTGTATCATAGTTTATTATCTCCTGTACCATAGCCCCCTTAAGGGTGGCTCCTGTATTAATTTAATTAATTAAATAAATAAATAAGTCCAGTGACTAAATATCCAGCGGCTTTTGTCCAAAAGTGCATTTGTCCAAAGTATCCTCACACTCTTATTTTCTTGATGAACTCGGAACTTTTAACTTCAGGCTGGTTCGAAACAGTTTTGAAACAAATAATAGAAATATAAAATAATAAAAAGTTCTAGGAAACATGTTTTTCCTATTCACCTAGCAGATTGGACATTGGACATTTGGGCATTGTATTGTACCTAATTACTTTTTGACATGTAAAGGTATTGGCCTTCTCTTTTTGAACTTTTTAAAAATTGGACGCACTTGTGTTTTGGACAAGAGTGTGAAGGACATTTCGTGTTATTGGTCTAAAACTTGTTCTGGACATAGAAGTTTTGGACAAATCATCTTGTAACCCACTTGACTCTTGGTGAAGACATGACTTGATCAAAAGATTTCATGACCAATTTTTCTGTGGTATATTATTTTTGGTTCCATAACAATTTGTTCTAGACATAAAAAGAAACAACTTTACTAGCTACCAATTTGTAAAAATAAATAATAATTTTGGGAATGAAGCAAAAAAGATATAAATAAGAAACGACGGGACGTTTCAAAACTTTACTCAACTGTTTCATCATCAACCGTAAAAAAAAAACACGCCCGAAATTAAAAAGTAAAGTAAAACAAGAGTCGCTGCTCTAAAAGCAAGGTCAAGACAGTGGCAGTGTTAGCGCGGCGACTCTAGTCTTAGGTTATTTTTTCATTTTGTGTGTGTTTTTAGCGGATGTTAATGAAACAGTTGAAAGTTTCGTCCCGTTGTTTTGAATTTATAAGTTTTTCGCTTCATTTGCAATGTTGTTTTTGTGTTTGACTTTTGGTCCAATTTTTTGTAGTTTGGTTAGATTTTTTGTCCACTTCTTTCATGTCCAATAACTGGAGACCTGGAGATTTTGCCGTTTTTCATGTGTCAAAATTGTATGGAACCCGGGTATTTGTACATTTATCACTTTATAGGTTCCAAATCTAATTCATGAATAAACGTAAAATTGAGCTTTATTCTGTGTTAAGCGCAAATTTAAGTTTACTTTGCATAGTTTTTGTGAAATTGGCTCTCTCTCATTGCTAAGTGTACGCTTTTATTTTTTTGTTGAATCTTAATTCATTTAAAATTTTGTTTTCAGGTGAAGAGAAAAAAGATGTCTTGAACAATAAGTTGGGCGGTGTGAGTAACCGCAAGAAACCGTTGAATATTAACAGCAATAACTTGCAGTGGGGTGTAAGTGGAAAAGCCGTTGAAAAAATTGGTCCGAAAGCAAGCAAACAGGATGAAACCAATCGGAAAAGTAAGTTCTGTAACTGTTCTCTTTGCTGGGTTATTTTTCTTCATTCAATTTAATTTTTTTACTTTAAAAGTATCTCAGATTTAAAGCATCACCATTTACATTAAAAAATTACAAAGACCTGTGTCGTATGTTAGTCATCTCAACAATCTTGAATATTTTTGGATGCCTTTTATCTGTAACATGGCTAATGTAATTTCCCTCCTATTTCTTTTGCGGCGGTTCCCTTTTGGATTGAAAAATGTGTGTTTCTCATAAACTTTAGATCTTGGGAAACTTTCCTTTTCCCATTTCATCTTAGGTATCGGCCTCTCTGTCTATCCAACCGATCCTAATTCTTGCTCCCTCAATTTCTATCGGAGAATTTTTGCGATTGAATGTGTTTAACAATACCAACCAAACCTGCATATTCGAGGAAACTCAATTATGTTTTTAGGTGTTTTTGGGGCATCAATGGCATCCATGGCATCAATTCGATTTTGAATTCACCTCCGGACTCGCATTCAAAATCGAATTGATGCCTGAAAACACCGAAAAAGTTCGGAAAACACGATCCAGTTTCGTGTCATCCACTGTTGTCATGCACAGGTTGGCAATGATTCTGTATAATTTCATTGGATTTATTCATCGCAAAAATTCGCTCGATCTCATCAATTTCATTTTATATTCCTCTGACTTATTTTTCTTTTTTTTTTTTTCCGGAGATTTTCAAAGTTTATTTGGTTGCTTTTTGCTGAATACATTTTAATTTTTACTCTGGTGTTGCACATTGTTGTACACTGTTGGAAACTTTTGGAGTAGCAAATCTCTTCCATTATTCTCAAACCTGCAAGAAAGAAACCTGAAATAGTAAGAACCACTCTCTGTTGATAATTGTTAGGAACTCATGCCCAAGTACGAATGGATCAAATTGATTATAAATTTGGCCCTCTGGAATTGGCTTGTGAACCTCTGGGATGGTTAGAAATCTAGTTTAAGATTTGTGTCCTCTGACTGACCCAAGTGTTAGAATACCTGAATTTGAATCCTTTTTAAAGTTGAGTTGGTAAGTTAAAGGTTGAATGACCGTCAATTATATCCGGTTTGAAGGTGTGGCAATGGCAATTTGTGTCTTGATACCGGTGTTGATGGCGGGATGATTTTTCCCGTCTTGTAAAAATTCCAAGTCCTCATTTCGTTAGTCATTGTTAATGGAGCTGTTTCAAACTTTTGCTACAGGCTTCTAAGTGGTTGATTATGGGTTAATACCCTGTAAAAATGACAATTAGCGTACTAAAAAATCATGAAATCCACTCCCAAACTCATAAAATGTTTTCAAATGTGTGACCGTAATGGCGGCCGTTGCCGCCAATTACATTGGGTTTCCCTATCTCAGTAAGTTCCATCTTCACGAGGTGTGCTTGCGACACCCGCACAAGAAGAAGAAGAAGTATGCAATTGCCATTAGATTTAGATGGTAATCACCCCGATTATGGTCTCGCATTTGACAGCATTTAATGAGTTTGGGAGTGAATTTTGTGATTTTTTAGTGCGCTTTTTGTCATTTCAACTTCTATTAAGCCTGGAGCAAAAGTTGGCAACAGCTCCATTTCCCTTGTTTGTTTATTTTTGCTGTTTGAATCTGATTTTTACGTTGAGAGACTATACTTCCAAGACTCTGTATTAATTTCTTTTTGGTTCATTTTTTCCCTTTGGGATTCTTTTCTGATCCTTTTTGATTGTCTTTCATTGAGGCTCTCTTGTTGCCTTTCCGTGACTTGTAATTTTCTGACGTTTCCCAAAGCTGTTTTTTTTTTTTTTTTTTTTTTTTTTTGGTGGATTTTTCCCTGATTTTTCCGTAGCTTTTCTCGAATGTCCCGAAGTCAGTCTCAAGTTGTTTAGTTGTCTTTGCCCCTCTCAGCTTCAGTATTTGTGTAGAGCACTTCTCTTCCTTTATGTCTCAAAGTATTGTTCACCGTTCAGTCCTTAGAGAGATTGTTCCCACTATGCATTATTTATTTATAAGAGAGTTGAGAGGAGATGGAAAGGAAAAGATTCTTCCGCAGTTTTTGCGGTGATACTTAGCAGAGTTGCCAGAGTTATACCCCTTTTTTTAAATAATAATATAAAAAAAAAAAAAAAAAAAAATGAAGCAAAATAGAGAAAAATAGAGAGTTGAGAAATATTTTGTTTGAGAGAAAACAAAAAAAAAAAAAAAAAAAAAAAAAAAAAAAAAAACCTAGATATATTTAGAGCACTTTACCTCCTTGAGTGCTCTAGGTATTTCCTTCCCAAACTTGAGAGTCCCTGGCAGGTCGCCGTTACTCTCCTCTTTCCTATCCTTTGTTTTGAGAATTCTTTGATTGTCTTTCCTACCCCTTCTTTTTTTATGCAATTCAGTCGTTCGCTGTGAAATATCAGCATAACGAGCCACGTGTTTGGGCGGCTGGACTTTACTACTACTTACTACTTATTTATAGGTACTGAGGATAAGTTCTACAACAGTGTTGCCAAACTGTAGTCAATATGTTGACTTGTTAAAAAAATTAGGAGACATGTTTTGGAGTTAATAAGAGAGTGAATCGTTGATAGTGAATTATAGAAAGCAGAGCTACATAAATACAAAGAGAGTTGAGGGAGAAGAATTGAAGGACAAGTTACACAGTTGCATAGAGAGAATATTATGAAAAAAAAAAAAAAATGGATTTACACAAATGTATGGAAAAACACAGCAAAAATAGAGAGTGGAAGTGAAGGAACCTCATTCTAAACCTCAAATGCATCGTTTAATCTGTAATATCTTGTCGATTTTGGCAGTTTTAGTCAAGAAACCTGGCATAATCAAGCATTTTTGAAAACGAAGAATTTATAATGGCAAAAAGGTTGCAAAAATTGTTTGATTTAATAGCTTAAATTTCTGTTCAAACGTTTGCTTATGGGGAAAATACTTTGAAACAGAGTTTGTTTGGAATTAGAGGTACTCAGCCGGCAATCGATACCGATACGATGTATTGCTCTGCGAAAACAGTCTATTTAGCCTTTTGAAAAACTAGAATATGATGCAATTGTTCTAAAAAGTTGTTTATTTCTATCCATTTTTTTCAGGCGTTAAAAGTGACATTGGAAATGGGTCAAAGTCGAAAGCAAGTTCACGTCCCATCGTGAGCACTTCTTTCAAGTCATCGTCAAAGAAATCTCAAAGAACTGTGAGAAACAAGGATGTGCAGTCTGCTTATTTCTGTAAGTCATTGCGCTTTTATTATAATCTTCCTTTATCTGAATACAGAAAGAATAAAGTCTGTTGAATGCATTGATAGAAGTCTAACTTGTCCCTCTCTCTAAAGAAACACACAGAATACAGACTGAAATTAGATAGGAATCCAAATTCCTAATTTTGTGATGTAGTACTACTAAAAAGTCATTCTGCCAACTGCCAATAATCGTTTCTGATGAAGTTTGAACAGATTTCAGATTTCCTCTCATCAGCAGGTTGATATTTTGTTTGATGGTGTCTATAAAAGTAGGAAAAACAGTCAGTCACTGAGAAAGTTTATTATTCTCTGAAATTTGCTCAAAAACCCCTTGTTATTCACTGCCTGTGTAAGGGTCATTCTGCTGACAGGCAAAACAATGAGACAGAGTTGCCGCTTTGCGTATAATTGATGATATTTTTCAATTCACCGATGGTTCCACCGGTTGAGAAAAGATTACAGAATGCAGCTCAGTGTATGACTATACTGCACAAAATTGCTCTGATCTGTAATCTTTTCTCAATCGGTAGAATCGTTATTAATTAATTAAAATATCCGCAAGTTTTTTAAAGTCATTGACAACTCCACTGTTTGAGAAAAGATTACAGATGCTAGTATTTTTGTGCATTACAGTCATACACTGATCTGAACCGTGTAACCTTTTCTCTACCAGCGGAATCATCGGTGAATTGAAAAAATACCATTAATTATACACAAAACGGCAGCTCTGCAATGAGATGAAACATAAATCAGTCAGAAGACTGAAAAATAAGGTTTATTTTGCAAGCCAAAGCCAACCCTGTGAATATTTTTGAAAATTACCCAGTGAAAGTAAACTATGGCTATGGACGACCCTTGGCCATTCTAAATGTTGAATCTCAAAAAGCCCAGTTACTGTGGTATCACCCATATGTATAAAAAAATGCGCAAAAGGCATGTGTGTTGGGGAATTATGAATTTGTGAATTTTTTCAATGGGTCAGTTGCAAACTTTTGCTACAACTATTAAGAGTGTTTGATTTTATGTAAAATTGTCTGAAAAGTCCATTTTGGCATCAGAAAGTCATAAAATGCAATAATAAACTCACAAGAGGCGTTTAATGAAATCCAAGATGGTGGATAAATATCAAGCAATCTGTACGCATGCACCGTGAGCATCCAAGGATGGCCAACTTTGACAACCTCACTGGAGGTAGAGGTTATGTGTTTGTTTAAGGGCCGCTTTTAAGATATTCGTGAAATACGGATGTTATACTGACTGACAGTTGTACATAACAGACAGTTTAACAAGCAGTTCTCTTTTACGACCGTTACCCAACTGTCAGTCAGCACTGTATTAGCCGTCATGCATAATTTCAGCGATTCAACAGGATTCAGCCAATCAGAGCCGACTATCAAATGACCTTCGGAGCGCGCTCTTTCGACCGGAGATGGTAATACCTTGGACATAACCTAAAAGTAGCGCCTTGGCTGACTCTGCACTTCGGGAGCTCTCGGCTCATCTCGGCTTTCATCGGCACTCGGCGCCCGCTCTGAATGGTCCGAATACCTGAACATCCACTTGCTAAATTTTAACAGGCACATAATCTACCCTCTATTTTAACTGGCAGTTAAACGATGAACTAAAAATCTTAATTTTGCTATCTGCCCGCTAAACGAGAACATCCACCTGCTAAACGTTTAACAGGCGGTCTTAAAAGCGGCCCTAAGTTGTGATTGGTTGTGATCTATATTGTGAGGTTGGCTATCCTTGGATGTTCGTGGTGCATGCATACAAATTGCTCGATATCTATCCGTCATCTTGGATTTCATGAAATACCTCATGTGAGTTTAATATTGCATTTTATGACTATCTGATGCCACCAATGGACTTTTCAGGCGATTTTACCTTAGATTAAACACTCTTAATCGTTGTAGCAAAAGTTTGCAACAGACCCATTATTCTCCCTCCGAAAAAATGTCCTCAATAATTTATCTGTCTTTAATTTTATCAATTTGTTTCATGTTTGTGTCTTAATTTACCCTCAGATGTGCTTTGGAATCACTGGCAGTCCCAATCTCAAAAATATGCTGTTTTATTGTGTTCCTGGTTCTTTCATCTCCTTTCTGATGTAGTCGTCATGAGTTGGCAGCTAGCCTTTCATCTGTAAGTTACCTCCTTTTTTTCTCTTTGTTTAATTGTAATTTGTGTACAGGTGGTTTCTGAAGTGAAGGTGTATACCTGGTCTGATAATAAGACCAATGTGAAGCTGCGGCTGCCAAATTTGGGGCTGTTCTAAAAACTAAAATTTAATAATTCTGCAAACCCAGTTGTAGTGCGAAGTCAACGGTTAGCCAACAGCCACAATAATGCACTCAGTAATGAGGTTTGGTAAGTTTGTTCGTAAAGAATTCCGTCGCAATCGGTTGTGATGTAACTCGTGTAGCGTTCCAAACTATCTCACTCAATCTCCCGTGACCCTCATGTTTACCCATATCTTTCTTGCTTCAAAATTTGTATACAGGACCTTGGTCTACGACATATTATTATCAAAATTGCATTAAAATGCCTTGAGGAATTCATTTCTGCCAAAAAATTTCACAAAAGATGTCTCTATATAAGATTTTTGAAATTAGAGTGAGATGGCAGTTCATGGGGGTTACGTGAGAGCAAGAGAGACAGTTTGTCTTTGTTTGGAAAGCTCATCGCCTTATGACGTCATCCCCAAGTCATCACTAAAACCCTCTATCATGAGGCGCGCCTTCATTACCACCCAAATGAAAACACACTCATATTGTTAGACGATGCCGGGGTGACCCGAAGACTTAATCGAAAGAAGCCAAGGGATCTTACAACCCCTTAAGCTTTTAACTTCCTCTCGTGCCTATGGCAGGGAGTAGTTAAGAAACATGTGTCTTTATCCTTTTGTGAAACACCCTGTATATTTATTTTAATTTAGAATGTATACTTAAATTTCTTCAAAGAGTGGAAGATAGTAATAAAAAAATTATTTAAAAAAAAAAAATAATAATAATTATCTTCTTCTTTTTTTTCTTCTTTTTTTTCAGGATGGGAACTATGATTGAACTAGTAGTCATGTGGATAGTTGATGCCAAAACGGAAGTGAAATCAAAGATTTTAAATTGGCGCTGGTGGAAAAAGAAAGCGGATAAAGAGAAAGAGAAAGAGACACACGAAAAAACACTGAATTCTAGTAAAAGGACGTCAACACTTTCTTCAAATATATCTCTACCGGCGACGGGTGACGAAGCAATGAAGAGACTGCTTGCATGTAAAGGAAAAGATCCCTACAGGTATTTAGTAATTTGTTTATTTATTTGTTATACTCCTTTATAAAAAAAAAAAAAAAAAAAAAAAAAAAAAAAAAAAAAAAAAAAATTACACAAGAAATGAAGCAAAATAGAGATAAATAGAGAGTTGAGAAATATTTGAGAGAAAAAAAAAAAAAGACAAAAACAAAAAAAAAAAACAATTAAATATATTTAGAGCACTTTACCTCCTTGAGTGCTCTAGGTATTTCCTTCCCAAACTTGAGTCCCTGGCAGGTCGCCGTTACTCTCCTCTTTCCTATCCTTTGTTTTGAGAATACTTTGATTGTCTTTCCTACCCCTTCTTTTTTATGCAGTCCAGTCGTTCGCTGTGAAATATCAGCATAACGAGCCACGTGTTTGGGCGGCTGGACTTTACTACTTACTACTACTACTTATTTATATATCCTTTGTTTTGAGAATACTTTGATTGTCTTTCCTACCCCTTCTTTTTTCATCTTGAGCTCTATTGATAAAAAATGAGTTGATCGTTCAAGTGAGTTCAAGAGCATTTCGCCAGCTTGTTTAGCTTTGAAGTTACAGTGTCAGTTTCGGTACTTTTGGAACACTCCTTGTAATTTTGCCTGGTACTTTGTAAAATTAAAACTCTGAAGAGTTGGACAAACTCAAAAGTAGGGGTAAGAAAGTAAAGAAATCCTTAACAAATAAAGTAAGGAATGGGTCTATTGCAAACTTTTGCTACAACCATTCAGAGTGTTTGATCTTATATAAAATCGTCTGAAAAGTCCATTGGTGGCATTAGAAAGTCATAAAATGCTATAATAAACTCACAAGAGGCGTTTAATGAAATCCAAGATGATGGATAAATATCGAGCAATCTGTATGCATGCACCGTGAACATCCAAGGATGGCCAACTTTGACAACCTCACTGGAGGTAGAGGTTATGTGTTTGTTTACGTTGTGATTGGTTGTGATCGATATTGTGAGGTTGGCCATCCTTGGATGTTCGTGGTGCATGCATACAAATTGCTCGATATTTCTCCGCCATCTTGGATTTCATTAAAAGCCTCTAGTGAGTTTATTACTGCATTTTATGACTTTCTGATGCCACCAATGGAATTTTTAGGCGATTTTACATTGGATGAAACTTTCTTAATCGTTGTAGCAAAAGTTTGCAACAGACCCATTATATGAAAGTGTATGTAAACAAATATGTGTATTTGTGCAAGTAAGTTATGTGAGCGTGTTATATTTTATTTTATTCTGTTTGGAAATTTTTTGTCCTCATTTTATTTTTCCAATGTAACCCTTTATCTCTCTTTGATGTGTTGCAGCATATTAGGAGTAACGAATGAGTGTACAGATGAAGAAATAAAGAAATACTACAAAAGACAGGCTGTTTTAGTTCATCCGGACAAGAATAACCAACCCGGGGCAGAGGAAGCGTTCAAAATCCTTGTCCATGCGTTCGAGCTGATAGGGGAGCCTGAAAGACGAGCTCAATACGAGAGACGAGTCGCGGAAACGGAGCAAGTCGAGCAGGCTTGGAGCGAAATGAACGACCTGCTCTCGCAACTTCATAGTAAAATGGAATACGCAGCCAATACAATTAGATGCACCAACTGTGGGAAACGTCATCGGAGACAGTTGATTGATCGCCGTCACTACGCTGCTCGGTTTTGCTCTCAGTGTAAAATTTACCATTCAGCTAGAGAGGTAATGTGTCTTCAAGAAATCATTTCCTTTCTCCGATTATGGTGACCCATTGACTTGTGAATTTTTTTTTGCCTGCTGCGCCCAGAAATACTAATTGATTTTAGGGTGAAATGCCCTTGCTAAGATGTAATGTTGTTTTCAGTTCCCAACAGTTCTCCAGCCGATTTTTGAGATTTTTTTTTTTTTTATGGAGCTGTTGCAAACTTTTGCTACAGGCTTATTAATAGTCGATTAGCGCACTAAAAAATCACGAAATCTACTCCTAAACTCACAAGATGCTTTTAAAGGCGAGACCGTAATGGCGGCCAAGGCCGCCCAAATCTAATGGCAATCGTATGCTTCTTCTTCTTGTGTGGTGTTGCAAGAACACCTTGTGTAGATGGCACTGATTGAAGATAGGGAAACCCAATGCAAACCGCGGGCCCGGCCGCCATTCTGGTCTCACGTTTAAAAGCATTTTGTGAGTTAGGAGTGGATGTCATAAATTTTTAGTGCGCTATTCGTTATTTTACAGGATTTTACCCCATAATCAAATATTAGTAAGCTTGTAGCAAAAGTTTACAACAGCTCCATTGTTTGTGTAGAATTTACTAATGATTTTTTTGGGTAAAAACGCCCTTGCTAAGAGGATTGGCTGGGAAGATGCATCAAAACTCGTTATTTAACAATATTTTGACTGAAAACAGACCTAAGAGTCATATGTCCTTCTTAAACCACCCATATAGCTTCAAAAAGTATCATAATTTCCAGTGATTTCTAATTATTTACTTCATAAAATTTGTTTGGGTGCATCGATAAAATCTGAATCTTTTTTGGACGTGGAACTTTGATACACAAAACTGGACATCGCACAGGCCTAAGTTATGGCGTTCTTCCTTAGCACAGCAGATTACATCTTGTCCTTTGCAATGTTTTAATTTATTTAATTAAGTTTCTTGGTCTTCTTTGGTTTTCAGGGTGACATTTGGGCGGAAAGTAAACTATTAGGATTTGTATGGCATTACTTTGCGTGCATGGAAGGGTGCGTCTACAATATAACAGAATGGGCGGCTTGTCAGGCTGATAATTTACGTCATTTGAAAGCCAATAGTCATTCCGTTCAATATAGGATAGTCGTCGGAAAGCAGCAGCAGCAAGCGAATTCGTCCAATACTCATCACCACCATCACCATCATCACCATCACCACCACCATCATCAAAGCAATCGTACTAATTCGTACGTAATCTTTTCATTTATTCACTCATTTAATCATTTATCAACGAGCCATACCTGCAGAGGGGCCAACAAGCTATAGCAATCGATAGGATTTATGGGACGTGATTTTGAAACTTCAAAGTGACAGGGGAAATGGCATACAATGCTTTCTAACGTGATAACGTAATGGCGGCCGTTGCCGCCCAAATCTTATGGAAATTGTATGCTTCTTCTTCTTCTTGTGTGGTGTTTTGAGAACACCTCCTATAGATGAAGCTAGTTGAAGATAGGGAAACCTAGTGTAATCTACGGCAACGGTGGCTATTACGGTCTCGCATTTTGGTCTCGGTTATGAGTTTGGGTATGGATTTTGTTTTTTTTTTAGTGTTTTTTTGTCCATTTTAAGTAAATGTCCAATGTAGGATTTGTCCATCGTACATGAATGCCCCTTAAAATTATGCTCAATCGTAGACTATGTAAGTTCGTAAAAAAAAAAAAAAAGTCCACAATTTTTAAATTTTATCTGAAGTGATAAATAAAGCATGGAATACAATGTCATTTCATTCTCAGCTGTTTTGAACATGATGGGGATGTATGGTTTAAAACCAATTTTGTCAGCTGTTCAGGGCCAGATTCGTGCAGCTTTGTGGTAACCTATGTTTATTCCTGCTTTTGAACTTCTGTGTCATTTCTAATTTTAGCCACCTCCTTTGGGACCTTAAACACCGTGAGGTTTTTAGATTCATGGACAAAATACTATTGGACATCTTCTTTATACACATTTATTTACCACGGACCAATTGAGCATTTGACATTGTAGAGCGGACATTGTTTTGCTGGGCATTTCTTGTTGGACGATTTGTACATTGGACATTTAAAATAGGACGTTTCCACTGAGCACCAAGTGGCAGCCGTGATGGAAATCTCTTTTGGACATTTTTGCCTCTTATTTTTGAACCTTTAATTTTTTTTTAAAAAAAGTTGTAACTAATCCATTTGAAATTGGTTTTAAACAAAAGTGCAAGTGTTAGAGTGGCTCTCCGGACACAGAAATTGATAGAACTGTTTCTTCTGGAAAGGATTTGCACGGTAATGAAACTGACTTGTGACAGTTAAACAAGCCAAATTTTCTCACCTGGATGGTTGCTTTAGAATTCTGTGTCCTGATGACCTCTCTAAAACACTTGCACTCTAATTTAAAACCCATTTCCTCTGAACTAATTACAATTTTTGATTTAAGGTAAAAGAAAAAAAAAATGAGGCAAATAAACTAGAATTAGATCGCCCATGCTGCCTCACTTTGGGATAGGGCTTATAAATTATAATATATGTATCAGCCTCTCTATTAGTCTATTGGTATACCTCGTTGAGAGGGGCTCGTACATGTTATACGTCCTATTTCAAAGTGAGGCAGCCTGGGCTATCTGATTCTGGTTTGTTTGCCTCATTTTTTTTTAACCTTAAATCAAAATTGTAATCATTTCATTTTAATCTAAAACCAATTTCAAATGGATTTGTCCCAACTTTATTTTTAAGTCACATCTTTTTTTTTTTAAAAAAGTTAAAGATAGAAAAAAAATGAGGCAAACAAACCAAGCCTGTGCAAAAATCTTTAGATATTTCATAAGGGAGATGTCTCCCTCTGTGCTGCTTTAGAAGCACGTCCCTCAAATCCCAAGGTAGATTAAAGAAGGTATGTGCATAACTCGCTCGCGCCGCCCGTAGCCGCTAGAAGCGCTAACAACTTTTCAAAAAAATGACGTCATGCGGGTGAAATGAGAATCCACTCTGATTGGCTGGTCGGTGAGGAAACATACCCTGATTGGTTGGCTTATAATCGCCAGCCAATCACAGTGATTTCACCCGCATGACGTCATGAGGAAATGTGAACATAGTTTGAAGCAGCTGCTAGCGGCGCGAGCAAGTGTTGCACATACCTTCTTTAATCTACCTTGCTCAAATCCTCTCTAATTGGTCTTGCTCGTTGAGATTAATGAATATATTTATATTAGACCGTTGTTGCGTGTTCAAGGAAAAAATTGACTGGCATTGGCCTTAAAGGAAATGGCTCCCAATGGAGTTTTGACTTTTTGGTCTCAAATTAAAGCTTGAGTGATGCTGATCAAAAGTTCTCTCTGCAACGACTTAATTGTCCAATCGACTGACAAATCAACTAAGCTTTAATCAGCAGGTGAAAAGAACAACTCGTTCAACTCTTCTGGAATGCACACAGTAAAGCTTTGAAAAAAGCATTTTTAAGGACAAGCATACCCTTTCTTCAAGGTGACCCTACAGCATTTAGTGCCAATTTCTGTCACCAGAGCGCTACCGGTCGATTAATGTCAAATTATTGGCTGAAAGTAATTTATATTTAAGAAAACGGAGTGTCAATTACTAGATAATCATCTGAAGAATGTCTCTGCAAAATATCTTGTCAATAACTTCAAAAATAAGGCTGATAGTACCAAAAAATGGAATATCGCATTTCGATACAAGAATCGGTGCTAAAATTGTTTTATACGGCGTTATTCTTACAAACTCTTCAATTTATCAACAGACGTTCCAGTTGATTTTTGAAAGTTTCAGGAAATCAAACAATGTTTTTGTCATGAGCCGTTGAATTTTGAACAGTGGAAGTTCGTTGTGTGGAACGTCCTCTAAAAGGAATATCTCGCCAAGTGGAATTTTTTTTCAGCTCTGTGAAACTTCCATACTCTGACCGCAATTTCCTAAGTGGAACTTTCGTTAAGTGAAATTTTTTTGGGGCAGGACCGAGGTTCTACACAACAAACTTTTACTGTAATTTGTTTTGTGCCTCCTATTAATATATTATCGTTTGTTTTTTGCAGGGAGCATGATCTCGAAGATTTCCTCAACAGTTTGTATAGTCATCCAGATGGAATGGATTATTCTCGTAGTCGTAAGAAAACAAAACGCAAGAAGTAAAGGACGGTATTCAAAATGGGCGATTTTGGCCCAAAGATAAAAATGCAAGATATTTTCAGGCGTGATAGAGGGTGATTCCAGGGTTCAGAATCTGGCCTATTTTTTAAATTTGGCCCAAGGGAACGGGGGGGAGGGGGGGTCAAAGTTGGGACCTTTAAGTGCCCATAACTTTTTAACGAATAAAGCTATTTGAATGAACTTTTCGTGAAAAGATAGGTCTTCCAAAGAGCTTTTGATTGATGTATAGGAAAGTTGTCTTGCTTTAATTTTTAATCGATTTATCGAAGTTTTTTCGATTTTTTGAAAATCGATTTTTTCGATTTTTGCAAGTATCGACAAGGCGATCGCACGGATCATCACAAATAATTTCCGTGGTAAAACTAGACAAAATTTGCTACAAAACAGCGCAAACCGCATGCTGGGGAAATGATTTGTTGCGGAGTTATGATTTTTCAAATCTAGCGCCTCCGTATGAAATGGCGCTCCCCCAAGTGGGGATCCCCATTTTTATTTAATAATAGATTTTAATAATAGATTTATTTTTAATAGATTTTTTTTATTTAAAAAGAGGATAAAATTCTAAGACTTTTGGTACAAACCGAAGGCCGATATCGTTTTTCGTTTTCGATATATCGAAGGTCAAAGTTTGATTTGAGCCCATTCTGTAAAATGACATTCGACATTCGATATCTCGAATGTGAAAATTGATATCGACCTCCGGTTTGTGCCGAAATGCTCCGTTTGTTACGCCTTTTTGATTGATGTATGACTCAATAGGGGTCGTCCCTCGGAATTTTTTGGATAGCCCCCCCGGGGGGGTCAAAAACGTTAAAAATGTTTGAGGGCTTTGAAACCAAGTTTTGACTAAATTTTTGTCATAATTGAATTTTTTCTGAAAAGAACTTGCTTTTTAGAGTCTTTTAGACTCCTTGTTTTTTAAATTCCGACTTTTCAAAGAGGAATATTGATTTTTTGAAAATGGGCCCAAATCGAACTTTGACCTTCGATATATCGAAAACGAAAAACGATATCGGCCTTCGGTTTGTACCAAAAGTCTTAGAATTTTATCCTCTTTTTGATTATTAAATAAAAATGGGGATCCCCACTTGGGGGAGCGCCATTTCATACGGAGGCGCTAGATTTGAAAAATCATAACTCCGCAACAAATCATTTCCCCAGCATGCGGTTTGCGCTGTTTTGTAGCAAATTTTGTCTAGTTTTACCACGGAAATTATTTGTGATGATCCGTGCGATCGCCTTGTCGATACTTGCAAAAATCGAAAAAATCGATTTTCAAAAAATCGAAAAAACTTCGATAAATCGATTAAAAATTAAAGCAAGACAACTTTCCTATACATCAATCAAAAGCTCTTTGGAAGACCTATCTTTTCACGAAAAGTTCATTCAAATAGCTTTATTCGTTAAAAAGTTATGGGCACTTAAAGGTCCCAACTTTGACCCCCCCTCCCCCCCGTTCCCTTGGGCCAAATTTAAAAAATAGGCCAGATTCTGAACCCTGGAATCACCCTCTATCACGCCTGAAAATATCTTGCATTTTTATCTTTGGGCCAAAATCGCCCATTTTGAATACCGTCCTTTCCCTCTTCTCCTTTTCTCTTTAAGCTTTTATCTGTTTTCGAACGAATTTCGTTCATATTTTCTCGTCTTTTTTTTGTTCAATGACTCACAGTACATTTGTGTATTTTTACAAACAAGTTCTAATCCTCGAAGTTATTTATTTTAAAAATTCTTACTAATTGATTAAGAAATTTCAGTTGTTAACATGCAAAACAGAAGTTGTTTATTTTTGATTACAGTGGTTTCAGACGCCTGCTTCAACATGAGCCGTATTTTGCTTTGTCATTAAAAGCGGTTTGATTGCCATCAACAGCTTTTGCTCTTATTTTGTTTTTTCGATGGCCATCGGAAGGGGGCGGAGCTTAATTTAATTCTTAATTTAATTTAACAATGTGGCAATGCTGTATCATTGGGTAATGGCCATTAACGTTGACAAACTCCAGAGCTCGTCCACCGTTTTGCCATCGTACAACTAGAGACACCATTTTATCATTGTTAATATTTGCTGATTTTGCGTTAATGGCCTGATCTTGCGTTTTGAATTTGAAATCAGGAGATTGCGATCTGTACTCCTACCTGGGTCTCAGCCGTGTAGCGCGTACATTACGTTTCTACGCGATTTCGTGGAAACAAAATTCTGGTGTCTTTACTGATAACGGATCATTCGCCAAGCGTTCATCATCGTAAAGTTTTTCCATTTTCAACGCTTTTTTGTGATTGGACCGAGAAATATCATCGGCCATTGCTGACGACAAAGCAAACTACGGCTGTTTGTAATCACGTAAATGAAATAGACACTTCTGCTGTTTTGCTAAAGTGCAGTTACTCTAAGTTCAGTTTGACAAGTAGTTCATTCTACGGTAAAAATTGATTCAAATATATAATTTAGAACCTCATATGTCAAAGTCCAAGTCTCCCAAGTTTCTACATCAAATTATAGTTAAATCTCTTGTAGACTAGGATACTCATATTCTCGCAAGACAATCCTTCCTTCCTTCCTCCTCTTCCCCCCTTCTGCAAGTGTTCCTTCTGGAAGTTTACTGAAGCTAATCAGTAATTTTTAAAGTTCGAAGCAACAACACCGAAGAGTCGACCAGAAGAATCATTCTTTTTCAGAGATTAATTAACTGTAAAGCAAATCCCTTGACTGTCCGATATTTATATGTCCTGTCATAATAGACTGTTTTGGTGAGGAGAGGGAAATTTAAAATTGACCAATCAGGTGTCAGTTTCACGTTTTAGAAAAGCATCTAGGCCAATCAGATTCCTGGGTTTTAAATTTCCCGCTCGTCACTAAAACAGTCTATGTGTGACGAGTTCTGACGAAACCGACCTTATCTTCACCTGGTGCGTAGGAGATGTCATGACAGACAGTTCAAAACGAAAATCATGCCAAAATTAAAAAAATTGGCGGAATGGAGGAGTTTTGAAGTTTTAAATAGAAATAATGTGATTTTGAGAAGAAGGGATCAAACTATGAACTATAACTTTGCGTAGTTACTTTTAAGGTTACTAAAGGGTGTTTAGCATTAAAACATGAAAATCCATCATTTCGTCCCCACTATCTTAATTTTGCTCCCCTGAAAATTTTAAATTTCGGTCTTCGAAGTTAAGGTCGGTTTTGTTAGTACGTGTCACATATTCTGTTTCTTTTGAAGAAATGAAGAACGCCAGTCTCACCTGATTCAAATCTGAACTTGATTTTTAATTGTTTCCTATACTTTTTTGTTCAAGTTTTTCCTGTTTTCTCATTAATCTGCTTCTAGGGCTCAAATGAACTTTTTAGCTTTTGATTTTTTTTTTTTTTATTATTATTATTATTATTATTTACTCAAACAAAACCTGTGGTCTTTAACAAATATTTACAAGCAGATCAAATAATAAATTAGGGGGGGGGGACTCTTAAAGCCAATTGATAGAGTCAGGGTATAAGGGTAAAATGATGCGACATCAAAGTTCAAGAAGAGAACGCAAGTGGCAAATGAAGGGTGAATCCACGAGAGTGAGCGATGTGTAGCATTTGTTTGGAACCAATTTTGATTGTGACATCATCACTTAAGGTGATTTTTCTGCGTTTAGTGCCGATTTCTGCCACCAGAGCGCTACCGTTCGATTTATGTCAAATTGCAGACCGAAAGTAATTTATATTTGAGAAAACGGAGTGTCAGTTTCTCGTTAATCTTCCGAAGAACGTCTCTGCAAATTATCTTGTCAAAAATAAGGCTGAAAATTCCAAAAAATGAAATATTGCATTTGGATACAAGAATCGATTTGCGATATTTCATTTTTTGGTACTTTCAGCCTTATTTTTGAAATAATTGATGAGATAATTTGCAGAGATGTCCTTCCGATGATTATCTAGGAACTGACATTTTGTTTTCTTAAGTATAAATAACTTTCAGCCTGTAATTTGACATTCAATTGAACGGTAGCACTCTGGTGGCAGAAACCGGCACTAAACGCTGAAGAATCACCGTAACAGGTCTGTAAGTTGCCCTCACAAGGCAAAGTAGAGCTTCATAGTAGTGAAATTGTTCATATTCTGAAAGGACGATCTTCGAAAGTCATCATTCAGCTGCCCGTGTAGGCAAACAATTTTTCATTCATAAGTCTTTTGCCACTTAATAAGCCCAGATTGATGGAAGCAGTTGTACAGTTATCATGGTGCATTGTTTTTGGTGATTTTTGACTTGACAGTATTTTTCCTTCAAAGACAGTGGGTGTTGCATTCGTGTTTGTAGCTATATGTAATTTTTTAGGGTCAGAGCTTGTTTCAGAAGTAACGAGATTTATCGATAATCTTTGGCATATCTTCAATTTTCATTCCCTTGCATTAAAATAAAACTTGCTCGCAACCATGAAATTGTGATTTTGAAGCGCTTTTTGGATTCATTTTCATTCAATTCCATTATATTGTGAGAAATTGCTTTTGGAAAATTCCCAAATGAAGATTATTGGTGAGGCCTGCCTTCATTTCTAAAACTAGCTCAAAGTAATTTGAAATCGCCTGCTTCTCTCATTGCCAAGAAGTAATGTATTTCAAGTTCTAATGTCTATCTAATTATTTAAATAAAAATGCAGAGGATGCTACAGTTGGCTGAAAATGACCTTACATCTAGAGACTACTGTCCTTATCATAAATTCGAAGGTACCAGAGGCGGATCAGAAGCCTCAAATTTTGCCTTTTTTCAATTGAAAATAGCCTGAAATTGCTTCCAGCGACGCTTCAAATTTCAACATTTTGCAGGCGTGCCCCCCCCCCCCTAGAAAAATTGTTTGGATCCGCCACTGGAAGGTACAATAGACCTGTTTAGTGTTGACATCACGATCAAAATTGGATCCAAACAAATGCTCTATCTCACTTTCTCTCGTGGATTTACCCATAAGGAAGTGGCTCCGAATTTTCGAATGCAAATCTATGCTAGTAAACAACCAGTTTTCTTAAATTTTATGGAACCATTAGATTCCATGTATCTTTTATCTTTTTACTTCAATATAACTCATGAAAGATCACCAGTGAATTTACAATCACAGTCATATCGAATGATGTCCTATGTTTCGTCATTGTCTTACTCACGGTCTCTTAGGAGCGTAGCACCGCCACGACTATCTATCATCCTAACCTCTCTTCGTATCGGAGCTTGCTCGAGGTATAACATGTGGTGTGATGGTGCTGATAAGCCCATCTCCTAGAATTTCGTGCCCCTAAGAAACAGTGAGTGAGAGAAAAACAAAATATAGGACTTTCTTTGATACAACTGGGATTGTTAATTAATGCACGATGATTCGAAAATGTTTTTGAAACGTGATTACACTTTAAGGTAAGTGGAATCCAATGGTGTAATAGAATCTGAGAGAACTTGTTGTTTACTAGCATAAATGAAAATTTAGATCCTGTTATTTATAGAATAACCCACGAGAGCGAGTATTTATTTGGATCCAATTTTTTTTTGTGATGTCGCGCGAAACACGTATATTGACGTTGTTGTCGTAAAGAATTTTTTTAACCCAGCTTGCGGGAAATTTTTCCTTCGTTATTTTATCATTATTATTAAAATTGACTCCAAAAATGCAGGTACTCTTTATCTTTGTAAATAATTTTAATCGTATTGCGGTGATTTATTCCCTTACATTTTTCATTTAGCTTTAACCGGAAGTTATTTTGCCTCTTGTGTTCAGACAGATTCAACTCTTCCAACTAATCTTTTAGTATTTATTAAGTGATATTTTGAGCCCTAGTTTTTGTGTTTTATTTATACTTTTAAGTTTTTATTTTGTAATTATTTGTGAAACTAATAGTTTTATGTGTAAGTGAACTAAAAAGTTGTTTATTTTAATACAAACTCAATAAACTGTGCTGCTCTTTTCCTGCAAACCGTTTTCTCCATCGCTGTCGAAGACAGACCTAACTCTATTCATTTTCTTACTGTATTGAATTTAAATTTCATCGGATGTTTCCTGAACTCAATTGAATGCGTTTCATTTGTTTCAAGTGCCAACTAACTTGGAACTTTTCTTACGTATAAGCTTATCTTCTTTTGCCCCTCTTGCAAAAATATTCTTTCTTTTCAAATTCAGCTGTGTACATCAAGATATTATTTTCATAATAAACTCACTTGACAAATTTTTGTATGACTTTACTTTCTAATGTTTAAACGGACTAGGTCCAGAAAACGATACCGCTTAAGGTGATTCTTCAGCGTTTAGTGCCGGTTTCTACCACCAGAGCGCTACCGTTCAATTCACAACAAATTTTTGGCCGAAAGTAATTTATATTTCAGAAAACGGATTGTCAGTTACTGGATAATTATTTGAAGAATGCCTCTGCAACATATCTTGTCAATAACTTCGAAAATAAGGCTGAAAGTACCAAAGAATGAAACATCGCATTTCGATGCAGGAATCGATTTGCGATATTCCATTTTTTGGTACTTCCAGCTTTAATTTCGAAATTAATGACGAGAAATTTTGCGACCTTCTTCAGATGATTAAGTAGTAACTGACACTCTATTTTCTTAAACATAAATTACTTTCGGCCTATAATTTGACATTGACATTAATCGAACGGTAGCGCTCTGGTTGCAGAAATCGGCACTAAACTCTGAAGAATCACCTTAACGATATTTTCGAGTTATGCCGTTTTTAATCAGCCTGCTTGATGATGATCACTAGATCACATCGTCAGTATTCTAGGGTAAAGAAAAAATGACAAAACAAAATGATCAAAAATTAAAAAATAAAACCACATTTACTGATCAAAAAAGTTTGGAAAGAAATGTCAGCAGTTACAAAAGTAAAAAAAAAAAAAAAAAAAGAAGGGTTTAGTCAAACAATCCGAAGCCCATGTCATCATCAGAGCCTTCAGACTCCTCTTTCTTCTCCTCCTTCTTCTCTTCTGCAAAAGAACAAGTTAAAACAGATATAAAACAATAGATATTCAATAAACAAATAAATAAGTAGCAGTAGTAAAGTCCAGCCGTCCAAACCCAATGGTTCCTTTACTGATATTTCACAGCCAACTACTGGATTGGATAAGAAATAAATTGTAGACGAACACTTCCTCACAATAAAATTCATCTGGGGGAGACCCTAGACCCCCCTCTAATATTCTGAGGGAGAGCCCACTCCCCCTATAATATTCTGGGGGAGACCCACACCCCCTATAATATTCTGGGGGAGACCCATACCCCCTATAATATTCTGGGGGAGACCCATACCCCCTATAATATTCTGGGGGAGACCCATACCCCCTATAATATTCTGGGGGAGACCCATACCCCCTATAATATTCTGGGGGAGACCCATACCCCCTATAATATTCTGGGGGAGACCCATACCCCCTATAATATTCTGGGGGAGACCCATACCCCCTATAATATTCTGGGGGAGACCCCCCATAAGGAGCTAATTTTACAGTATGGTTGCAGAATGTTTTTGCAAATTTTCATCAAAATTCGAACGACTATATTTGAAATATTCCAATTTTTTCCTGCATTCGCCCATTTAACCCATTTCACCATTGATTTTAATGGAAACCTTTCATCATCCATAACTTGCCAACAGTTTAAAATTTCGAAAAAACAAAAAAAAGTCCCTCTCGGGAGTGTTGAAAGCAACTTCTCTGCAAAACGTTGATGTACAAGAACCATTGGTTCAAAAGTTATGCTGGGATATAGAAAGACGGACATCTGCACCATTGCAATTAGCCTTTCTCAATTTCTAACTTTGTAAGGTGTGAGAAAGTAAAAAGAGAGAAAATAAAAGAATTCTCAAAACGAAGGATAGGAAAGAGGAGAGAAACTGCGATCTGCCAGGGACTCTTCAAATTGGGAAGGAAGTACCTAGATCACTCGAGGAGGTATAGTGCTCAAGAAATATTTTTTTTCTCTCTTTTCTCATGTGAATTATGTATTACTCTTCTCTCTATTTTCGCTTTGTTTCTCCACACATTTATGTGATGAATAAATAAAAAAAAGAAACAGTGCGTAATTAAGTCCTGCAGGAACAGGGTGTCATTTTGAATTCGGCTGGGGGGGGGGGGGGGGGCAAAATGTGACGACCTTCCCCCCCCTTTTTGCTGATCAATGTAATATTAGAGCCGTACAGCCCTGCATATCCGAGAGTTATGGCCTTGAATTCCGACAAAATTTGTTGGTGACCGCCACAAATTTTAATTAGAATGTTTTTTTTTCCATAAGGAAAAAAAAAAAAAAAAAAAAAAAAAAAAAAAAAAAAAAAAAAAAGGGTCATTACTGTCTTACTTATAGCCGACTTTTGGGAGGGGCAGTCCCCCCCCCATGATGGAAATATAATGGTGGGCGCACCCCGCGATTTGTACCACGATGACTCGCGGATGACGTAGTACCTGTCGGTACGCGGGGGCATAAACAAAGTTTGAGGTTATGTTCATGTCTCTCACTCGACAATCGTAGTATTGCAGATTTGTCGTAGGTACAAACAAAATATTAAAAATAAAGCTCTTCTACTGACACCTCGTTCAAAAATACATTATTCGCCGCCTCAAAATAGTCGCGGTACACCTGATTTGGTTGCTGTACGTTCTGGTGCATTTTCAAACGCCGCGCTCAATTTGTACCACGATGATGCGCAAAATGGCGGCCAAAAATGGGATGCGCCCAAAATTATATTTCCATCATGCCCCCCCCGCAAATGACGCCACTGAAGTCGAGCCACCCAAATACGGTCTTTCGCTATGCTGGTGTTTCACAGTGAGCGAGTGGACTGGATGTAAAGAAGGAAGGAGCAGAAACAAGAAGAATGTACCAAGAGGAACAAATCTAAACGAAAGTAATTGAGACTATGAGACCTCTTTAAAAGATAAAACTGAAGTATAAAAAATGACGATACCTTTCTTTTCAGCTGCCGCAGCAGCAGGAGCGGCACCAGCTGCAGCGACTGCTCCTCCAGTCGGCATTGTCGCTAATTTGGTTTTACCTGAAAAAAAAAGAGAAAAAAAAAAAAAAAAAAAAAAAATACAAGATAAAACTTCATACTAACCAGGTTACAGAATTTTAAACAGTCAGGGATATAACTGATAATACGTCCAGCTGCATAAATTCCACATTTCCTAATCACCATTTAACCATTGACTTTAATTCTTTGAACTTTTCCTTATTAATCCTTTGTTCTCGGATTAAAATTTGCCTGACCTCCCCTCAGACTCATATTTTTTTCGAGTGTTTTTGTGATTTTCATTGATATTTGTATTTAATTACATTAGAGCAGCGTTTGCCAAACTGAGGTCCCCGGGTCGTTGCCGGGTGGTCCGCGAACGTCCGTCATAAAATTTGTTTAATCTTATTTGGCAGCAGCCATAAGAGTCAGCAACACGAAATTTTACAAAATTTTTCTGTTACTATGGAATTTCTGTCATAATTTTTATGCATTCTAAGTAACCTATCTTGTCTGCTGAATGAAAATTGTAGTTCGTGATCTTTTCTTCACCATCCAAAGGCATCTAATGCCATTTCTTTCATATTTTTTGGCCTCACCAGCAAAAAGTCCTGCAGGCCGCCGATCATTTACTTTATCGTTAAACCGATCGTTAAAACTGTCTACGAGTGATGCTATTGGTCGAAAATTGTGAAAATTGGCTGTTGCTATGGTAACCATCGTTAAGAGCAGAGACAATATATAATAGAGACCACGCTCTTTCTATCTTGCCCATGTTTGCGCGCGGTGGCAACTTTTTTTTGCGGGGTCTCAACAGAACACCGCAAACATGGTCCATACGTTGACTGATGAGAAACGTCGTTGAGATTTTGGCCTAGTGAAACAGAAGCACCGAAATTGCATCAGTCAACGTATGGACCATGTTGGATGGTGCTCCTTCATTCTCCCTATGTTAATTTCTGTTGAGCCCCAAAAAAAAAGTCAGCCACCGCGCGCAAGGCTAGTGCGTGGTCTCTATTATATATTGTCTCTGGTTAAGAGTCTCGTTTTATAAAGGCTATTCATGAGTAACCTTAAAAAACGGACACTATAACGATGGTTACCATAGCAACAGCTACGTTTTACAATATTCGACCAATAGAATCACTCATACACAGTCTTAACGATTGGTTTAACGATGAAGTAAATGATCGGCTCACTGTTACAGTGGAACAACCCATAAAAGTTTGAACATTCTAGGAGACTAAACATAATAGGGGGAAAAATAATAAAAAAAAAACAGAAGCACAAAATGATGTTAGAGATGAAACGGGAGCGCCACCGTCTAGGGGTCCGTAAGGAAGGAGGGGAGCAGGGGTTAGAGAAGAGAAAAAATAATATTAGATTAAAAGAAAATTATAATTCATTATTTTAAGTTATTTTAATTTCCGACATAATTCACTTTAAGTGTACAGAGATAGAATTAATCTCAAGTTCAATTTGGGAGAAGGAAAAAAAAAGAGAGAAATTATTCTAGTTTCGGCAACATAATGCTGTTATGAGCTGATAGCCCCACCTTCAGGGTTAAACAAGCAGCGACTTCGAACACAATGCGTGCTAGAAAACTTTGTTAAAAAGCCGTTAGAGAGCACCCAACCCATAATAAGGGAGAAACAGAGAACAAGAACAATTAATTTTTTTCCCCGGCAAAACAAGACTGTGCTTCTGATCTGTAAAGAGAAGAACTCACCTTCGTTGATGATGGTTTCAACATTTTTTCCTTTCAGTTCACTGATGACTTTTTGTAACTTAACTGAGTCTGATTCAATACCCACAGAACTCAAGATTTTAGTGATATCTTCTTCAGTAGGATCCTTGGCAGCCAAGGAAGCCAATAAGTAAGCAGCTACGTAACGCATTCTAAAAAGGTGAGGCAGAATTTCAGTATTAATAATGACAGATTTAGCGAGAAAAAGATGTGCCTGACGAGCTGACCCAATTACAAAAATTTAAAGTGAAAAAAATGTTTTGTCCCCCTTAAATAATTTCTACCGGCGCTCGCATCAGATATCTGTAAGAGGACCACTCCAATTGTGCTAGCTACTGGTCAGCTCAAAAGATGGTTGATGACAGCTTGCCCGGTTGCCCGCGCTTTGAATGCATTCGCAACTCAAGGGTGCAAAATGTTCCAACACGTCAGAAGTTTTACGCGATCCAAGAGTTTTTCCTCACAAAATTTTCGGAAAATTTCCGCACAAAAATTTGAGAAGTGAAGACTTTTTTTATTGCTTATTTCCACATTTTAACAACATATATTCGCAAACTGAACAAATTTTCAAAATTTTCAGGCCATCTTGCGGATTCAAATGAAAAAAAAAAAATTGTGGCCAAACTCACTCTCATGCAATCTGCGGTTGGTAGATGTCGCAACTCTGCAAAAAACCGCTTATTTGCCCACAGCAAAGAATACAATCAGAGCAGTCATCAGTCTTAATACTTTTTAAACAACCTCTAATAGCTCCAGCCGCAGTAAAAAATGCTGCGTTCTAACTCAATCCAACGGAAAAAATTAGACTAATCCATGTTGCCTACATCCTGGAGCCTGTAGAGGTTTCTCATAGGAGTCCTTGCATACTAGAATGACATTGCCTGGAGGTTGATTCTCCTGAACTATCAGACACGGGACAGCATGAGATGAGCCACTCTAATCTCACATTGAGCAATTCTCTTTTGCAAGACTCATGACGTCCGACCAGATAGACTCAGAGTCATCTCTTCTTGTCTCATAAATTGAGCAGAATTGGCCTGTTGACAAGGATTCTCACCTGAGGCTAATGTCTTAAAGAATGTGAAACAACGGAACCGAATAACTCTTGGTTGAAGGTGGTTCGTCTCATGATCCGATTTTAAAAAACCGGCTTAGTCCCAATTCTCGTTTCCGTTTTCCTTCTAGAACCTTGCAATTTACTTTCTGTCATCCTTTGTTTTCTGACATCAAACTTAAGCCGTTAACAAGTCAACAGGACTAAAAACTCAAGATTTCAGCAGAATAGACTAATAGAAGGTTACATTTCAGTGGAATACAACTGCCTGCCATTGGCAAACCCACTGGTAGGAGTGGTTAGTGTTCTGTTTTGTACCAAAAGACCATTCGAACCTCGCTGGCTAGGCTCAAGAAAAAAACAGGAGTTTCTCGATGAGTTCCAATTAAAAAATTAGCCTCATAAAGTTAAGAGACAAACAGATTACCAGCACTTAACAATGATTGCCCAGCAGCAGAAGGAAGGTCTGAATGAGACTAAAGACGCGTTTCTGTTCCTTTCCCATCCGATGCTTATCAATCCAGCGGAAATCGTCCAGCCAACCGTTTTTCTCACATCCGATTGAGCCAACTAGATTCCATCCACTGCCCAGCAATCCAGCAGCCTCCGAAGACCGCTGGTGCGCTGGAACAAATGGATAGGTCTTCTTTGATTATATTCGTGTTTACAAATCGCAAATTTCCTAACCTCTTCTGTTTGAATCACACAGTCAGGAATTGACAAAAACGCTTCATTGGACAGAACAGATGGATTCAAGCAGATGGGAAAAGAAACGCAGGTTACATTATGAAATCTTTCAAAGAGGCACAAACAAGTAGCCCCGAGGAGACAATCGTTTGTCAGCAACAACATTGAAAGTATAAAAGCTGCGAAATCTAGAAATAAACTGAAGAATGGTCTTGTTCTCCTGATATTACCAGAGGAAAATGGTATATTATCCGAGTTGGCTGAGGTAAGTAAATAAGTAATACACACATGTACTCACATGGGTTACTTACTAGCTGTAATAGTGATACCTCACCTAGCACGTGTGTCAAGACACGAGTTAATTGACGACAAATAATTCATGTCCACAGAGGAAAGATAAATAAATACAAACCCAGACACAAATAAATGAAAATGGAAGGTGAAAAGATAGATTCAAGAGAATTTGAACACAAAATTTAATAATTTACTCACTTTTAAGTCTCTAGAGACACGAAACGTGGTGCTATAACAGCTTCAGTAGGCTGAGTCGGCAGCGGCACCTGGCAAGCAAAACACCCGACACCGAAAACACTGAAAAAACACTCTAGGCACTCATAGAGTTCCTATATTTAGAGAGTTAAGACAAGAGAAACCATGGGCGCCGCCATTGGATGCGATTTTGCACATTTGTTTACATTCTGAGGGCCGTTGTTGTGTTTTTGTCCACTGCAAAGATTACAGTGCCGCTGAGTTTCTAACGATATAATCTTTTACTGCTTTTGTGGATCGACATCCATTTACGCTTTGAAAGGTTCTTTTGGGATTTATAGACATTCTTGAGGCGTTTCATGATTAAAATTTACAGATTCGTCGATAATTAACTCTTTATCCGTAAAATACCGTTGGTAAACAACTGCGATTGTAAACAACAGTGCAAAATCGCATCCAATGGCGGCATCCGTAGAGCCTAAAACTCATCGACCAATCAGAAGTTGACTACCCTCTTGTCTTAACTCTCTAAATATAGGAACTCTAGGCACTCAGTAATCTTTGCACTCAACAATCAACAATCTTTCAAGTTCACTGACCGCACTGCAAATCGGAGGCGCGCAACTTTTAAGCGCTTACTTACAACTTTTGAACAAATCAATTCCCCGGATCGCAAATTGCGCCATTTAAAAGAACATAACTTGACTTTTATTCTCTTAGATTTTTACTTCGTGCGTTGCGCGTATTGTTTAGACTCAAAAAACCAATTTTTTTTTTTCTTTTTATTTTTATTTTTTATTTTTTTTTTCAAAAAGTTGAAAAAATTTAAAAAAAAATGGTTTAAAATTGTTTCAATTGGACTTTCATACACAACAATCGCAAGCTCATTCAAAGAGGAATCTTTTACCGTATAGTACAAGTCAAAATAATAATTTGGGCAAAAGTAATGGGACTTCGAGATTTTGACTTTGAGCCCCCCTCCTCCCCTTCCCAGTAGACCAAAATTAAAAAAACTGGACATTTTGAACGCGGCTAGACGAGCTCCATCGAACCTGAAATTATGAAGATAGCCCATTCCTAATGGGCGCTGGATCAACCTCTTTCGAATGTCAAACTTCGATTTTCAAAGTGCGATGTTGCAAACATAGGAAGATATGCTGAAAGTTTCAAGCTGAAACACTCAAAAATAAAGCCAGGATTTAGGAAATACACAAATTCTCAAAAGCCTCAATGAGTGAGAGTGTGTGCATAGGCAGTTCCAGGAGGGTCTTATTAGCAGGTTCCGCGGAACCCGCAAGCGATACTGAGGCGTTTTTTATTTTTTTTATTGAAGAGTAAGTACCAGGACGTCGCGTCGATGAAAATTGAAAATTTTTTGAGCCATTTCGGCCAGCCGTGAACCTTCCCACTCAAGGTCACGACACGCATCTACCTCGGAAGCAGCTCCTGAGAGGAAATGCAACTGTGACGAGAGTGAGTGACTCATGACGCAGAAGATGACAGGCTCAGTGGCGGCTCATAACTCATAAGTCATGACATAGGTGAAGCAGACTCACAATCGAAAAATCCCCCCCGCTCGCCCAACCCCCTTTCTATTCCCTTATTTCCAACCAGTTTCCCTCCTCCCCTTCCCCCTCCACTCCCAATCACTACCTCCCATGCCCATTACCTATATCGGAGTAAACGCAACTTTTGGAAAACACTAACTTTTTGGAAATAAGACGTGGTTTCAGCCTAATTTCTTTTGTTTCACGCACTTGTCAGCAGATTTTGCTTTCCATGACTCATGAGTCAGGTGCCATCGACTCGAGATTCGTTCCTTTCCATAAGTCAGGTGCTATATCGACTCGAGATTCGAAGAAAGCAAAGGAAAAAAAAGAAAACTAGGAAAGAAAGACAGAGAGAGATGAATTTACCTGCAGCGTTCTTTATTTCCATGAGATTTTTTGGTGACCAATAATTTTTTGGCACCTCGTGTTACGACCATCCAAATAATTAATTCCGCACAACCATTGATAATAATCAGAGCACCACGAGGGTAGAAAATTTAGTTTAAAAGATTTACTTAAGTAAAGGGCCGGACTGGCCATGGTGCTGGGGGTGCGATCGCACCCCGGGCCAACGCCCTCACGGGCCAAATTGCTACTCAGAAATGAAGAGAAAAAGGAGAAAAAATGGCAAAGTAGCTCATCGTTTAACTTGACCTCAAAAATTGTTTCATTAGTTAAATTAGTAAATACTAATTCAAATGAAGGCTCATAGCCCCAGCTTCAGTAAAACTAACCGAATAAATCTACCACAAATCAACCATAAATGTCAAAAGTGTAGCATTTCATCCCCCCCCCCCCCCCCCCCCCACCGCTGCTCGTGTATTTCAATTTGTATTGCGTTATTTGACAAATTATTTATGAACAAAAAACGGCAGAATAAGCATAATTAAAATTAGCATAGTTAATTCTACTGTGAAATGCACTAAGTAAATTTCGTTTTGAAAGGGAGAAATGTCAAAAAAATTTCCGGGGAGGACCCTCCTACCCCCCGCAGTAAGGGGTCCCCCCCTTAAACCGCCCACTCGGGTACCCGGGCCATAAGGGATATCAATCAGCACCCCGGGCCAAATTTTCCCAGTCCGGCCCTGCTTCAGTATCTTTACACTTCACAGTAAGGGCGTCACGTCGGTCTTTCATAAGTTAAAAAATGTTTTCCATTTTGAAAAGGAGTTTGTAAAAGGAGACACATCGGATCATTTTTAAGAGACATTGCAAAAAACTTTGAATCTCTTGAAAATGCAGCACCACATTGAAAAAATACCACTTTCGAGATTTGACAGAATTTTTGAAAAATGAAGGATCATCAGACAGGATGCACGAGCACAAAATGATGGCAAGAGACTGATTCAAACCAATTCCAAAATTTCCCCATTTGTCATATTTTAGGGGCTGAAATTGAGGACAATATAGCCCTCAATTCCCTGAGAATGTGTGAAAACACGTGTTCCAGAGGTTTCGTTTTTTTTCCACCCCCTCTTACTTTCATTTTAAGAGCAATAAGCAAGGAACGCGAACGGGTGGGTGGGCAGGCGGAGAGGGGGGGGGGGGGGGGGGTTATGAGTTGAGTTTCATTGTGATTTTTTTAATTTTTTGAACAAAATAAATTTGGTTTTTTGAGTCTAAAAAATACGCGCAACACACGTAGGAGAGTAAAACACTATGGATATAAAAGTCAAAGTTATGTTCTTTCGAATGGCGCAAACCGCGATCCAGGGAAAAGATTTGTTCAAAAGTTATAAGCGCTTAAAGTTGCGCACCTCTGAAATTACGATGCGGTCAGTGCATATTTTCAATGGCTCGCACAGTCACCCTCGGGTTCAATGGGTCACCCTTGCACTGAGAGACTGGTACGCGCCAGTTCTTATTTAATTTTTTTCTGTAGTTAAATTTTCATAACTATGTACTTACTGGTATAGGGTGGAATAAATAGATTCATTCGTCTCTCATCCAAGAAAATTTATTTTGATTTTTAACTATTAAGTTCAATACCTAGGTTTCACGTTAAAATTGTTTGTCCAAAAGTCAGCAGGTAATCATTGGAAACTGAAAAATTGCCTAAAAATAAAAAGAAAAAGAGACCTAACCCCGTGCTTGTAAAATCTATGAGTTTCCCCAATCAATTGGCCCAAAAAAAAATAGGCCTTGAAGGACTAATAAGTGTAACTGACAAAATCTAAAAAATTCTGTATTAAAATATAGTCTTAAAATGCATCTAAGAAAAGCTTTTTAAAAAAATTCCGGGAGGCCCCCAAACCCCCCACCTTGGGGGGAGTCCCCCCAGATCCCCCTTGCGGAGATGTCGACTATGCGGAACCTGCAAGGACAAGGGTCTAGAACCACCTATGGGAGTGAGGCAGATAGACATATTATCACTCGCACTCACCCTCACTCACTAAGCTTATGGTGAAATGAATTTCCTAATTTTTGGCTTTAATTCTAAACCAATTTAGCTCATTTTGAACTCAAAAATCCTAAAAAGGTGCCAACAATCTTAGATTTTTGCTTTTATAAGTAGATTCCAAGAATCTACTTATTGCAGAGGGTGCGATGTTGGATTTTTCGGGAAATTTTATCAAATGAGCACGTTTCATGGTCCCCTGAGTGAGAAAATACCACTCGTTGAAAATTTTATATATATATATATATGTATATTTATATGTATGTTTCAGCCAATTTTACCGTTTTTATGTCCGACGATCCTGTTCGTAATTTTTGGTTTTTATTTTTGAAATTTTTCTCAACTATTCGTTGGGTTTAATTCTTGGATGAGTTCGAAGATGGTGTAAATCCGACAGTTAGTTTTCGCGTTATGGGCCGTGTTTGGGTCGTAAAATGTGCTTTTGAGGTTTATTTTTGCGAGTGTTTGTTTTGAGTATTTTTTTTTGGGAAATTTATGTTAGCCGTTTTGTTACGCAACTTTTTTACTCAAGTCATTTATTCGTTTTTTGCGTTGTAAGCGCGTTATAGTGATGTGTTTTTCGGGTTTTTTGGCAGTGTTTTTATATGAAGAAATTGTTTTTTTGTTTCAAAAATTTTAGTATATATCGTGGAGGATGTTTTTAGTTCATATGCTCTTTTCCTTGAATTTTCCTTGTGTTTTACGTGTTTTACGAGCTACACAGTTTCTTATGGGATTTTACATGTGAAAGACAAGGATGGTGTATTGGTATAATTGCTCGTTCTTTGTTTTACACGTGCACTGTTGCTTAGGTACGTTATTTATTTATTTTCTTGTTTTATCAGCTGCTCTTATTCAGATTTATTTCTCATTAACGTTACAAAGATTACACATTTTTCTTTCTTGGTACTATAATCTTTTCCTTATGGGCATTTTTATTTAAATGTTGAACAGCTGATAAAAAAAAAAAAAAAAATTGAATAATTCATTGATAATTCAAAGAAAATCATGACATAACCTATTTATTAAAATTTGTGAAAAACTTATATAACCTAGCTTTTATTTCTCACTTACATTGAAAAGATTACACATTTCTCTTTCGGTAATATAATCTTTTTCACAATAATATTTGGATTTTGAGCAGCTGATAAAATAAAAAAAGAAAAATTCAACGAAAATTATAACCTATATTTAATATTTAAATTCGTGAAAAAATGATTTAAGATGATTCCAGGGTCGATTAGTTCCAACCGTGGACACCACGTCGCGCTGCTCAAAAAGTCAACAGTTTTTTGTTAAATTTGACGAATTCACGCTAAAAATACAAATTTGAGAAACGTCAGCACCTGCGAGCATACTTCAGGAAGATACCCTGAAAGTTTCAGACTGAAACACTCAAAAATAAAGCTGGAAATTATGAAAAACGAAACTTCCCGTAAGCCGCAATGAGTGCGAGTGAGGCAGATAGACGTATCATCACTCGCGCTCACTCCCACTCACTAAGCTTATGGCGAAACGAATTTCATAATTTACGGCTTTAATTTTAAACCAATTTGGCTCATTTTGGGCTCAAAAAATCCATAAAAAAATTTTGCAGGTGCTGACGTCATTGGATTTTGCGTTTTATCTATGGTTTCAGTTTAAAACGCCAAAAACACGTCTTTTCCAAAAAGCGACTAGTGGCGCTATCCATCGGATTGAAATCTGGAAAAGTTTTGCCTGGAATCACCTTAACCAAACATGGAATCTACTTCGTCTTACCGGCCTGCCGGGAGGCATTTTTATTTTCAATTCAAAGTGCCAAAAACATAACTTTTTCCAAATATGAATACCTATTTATACTATCCATCGAATAGAAATTTGAATAAGTTTTACCTGGAATCTTCTTCAACAAATACATAGTAAATATATTTGTAATTTTTACCTGAGTTCAGGAACACCTTGTCCTGAAATCTGACAGGATCAAACAGAAATGCAGGAACAGTATCCAAACCCATAATTTGTTACAAGCAGTAATGTTGCGTACAGTTTATAAATACTGCAGTTTGTTCATTTAAACTCCTGTGAAATGTCGATTTTTAGGCTATTCTCTGTGAAACTCCACAGTTCAACTTTTTTTCATGAGTTTAAATGGACAAAATGCATGCTTGTTGAATTTAACCAAACGGAACTGGTACCTATAACATGATTAAGAGAAGAGCAAAAAGAATCAATATGCTTGAGATATACATACGTAGAGAAAAATATATTTTTACTGAAAAGTTACAACCTTTCTAAAATTTATCACACATCAATCACTGTACATGAATAATCTATAGTAAAAATAAAGATTTGAAAAAGGGAGGAAAAAATTGAGGCTAAGGTAAAATGTAAACAGGAATGTTTAAATAAGGATCATTTCAATAGAAACAATTTTATTCCTATTCAGCCTGTATTCTATTAATCTTAAAACAAGAGAAAATATTGTCTTAAATGGATGGCAAAGTATAGGACCGATGCAATGTTTTATCCTCACTACGTTAATTTACAAAATTTGAAGTAGCTAAGTTTTTGCTAAGGTAACTTGAGATAAGTTTTTTTCCCCCCTATTTTCCTTAGTACTTACAAATCTTTTCAAAAATCCAAGTTACATCTAAAGCTAACGCCTCATCTTAAGTTTCTGTCATTGAACTTATGGAACACCACAAAAACACCGTTGCAGTAATTTAGAATGGGGCTCTAACTAACTTTTGCTATGAGCAATTTAATAGATAATTATTGTATAAAATCCAGCAAAAATTACAATGAGCATTGAGCACATCAAAAAACTACAAAATTCACTCACAGACTCACAAAATGACTTTAAACTTTCAGGCGTGATGGCAGAGTTACACAGGTACCATGAGACATTCCTATCTAAAAGAGGCTTTCCTCTGTGCGTTTCTATAGAGAGATAGACAAATTAGACAGGAATCCCCCATGACACAGCTGCGTAGCTCCGCCATTTTAGAGCATAGATGGCTCATGCAGGACGCAGGTATTATAGGAGATTCCTACCTAATTTTTCTCTCTCCCTATAGAAACACACAGAGGAAAGCCTCAAATTAGAGAGAGATCTTCTGTGGTACCTGCGTATAGCTCTGCCTTAATGCCTATATTTCAAAGTCATTTTGTGAGTCTGTATGAGTGAATTTCATAATTTTTTGGGATCAATTTGCTATTGTTTGCTGGTTTTTACGCAAGAATTAACTACATATTTATTAGCAAATAGCAAAAGTTAGCACAAGCCCCATTGGGCAGGGGAGGGGCTTGACTTGAAGCAGAAGCTCTATTAAAAAATTAGCCCCCCCCCCCCCCCCCCCGAATGAATCAAAAGATCTAAAAATATCGAATCAAATCTAACATTCCCCACATTTTTGGAATAGTGACAAATGTTGAGGCCACTATCAAGTTTTCAAATTAAAAACTGTGTCTCAAGTTACCCGGACTTACAATGGGAAAATTTCAGCAGGAGAAATCAAAATACATTTTAAGGACACTTACGGTGAAACGTCAATTTGATGCTAATCATTTAAGGTAATTCCAGGCTGAACTTTTCCTGGTTTCAATTCGATGGATACCGCAACTAGCTCGGCCCGAAAATTCAACAATTTTGGCTAACATTTACTAATCTACACCCAAAGTACAAATTTGAGGAATGTCAGCACCTGCAAATATACCGCAGGTAGGCAAGTTGAAAGTTTCAAGCTGAAACATTCAAAAATAAAGCTAGGGTTTAGGGGATACAAAAATTCCCATAAACATCAATGAGTGCGAGTGAGGCAGATCGACATAGCATCACTCTCACTCACTCGTACTCACTAAGCTTAGGGCGAAATGAATTTCCTAATTAATACCTTTGAGGGTGAAATGAATTTCCCAATTAATACCTTTGATTCTCAACCAATTTTGCTTTTTTTGGGCTCAAAAGATCCATACAAAAATTACACCAGTGCTGACGTTCGTGGATTTTGCGTTTTTTGTTTGTTTTCAATTTAAAATGCCAAAAACATGACTTTTCCCAAAAGCGACTAGTGGTGCTATCCATCGGAGAGAAATCTGGAAAAGTTTAGCCTAGAATCACTTAAAGATTTTGCAACCTAAATTATATTTTTATTTAAAGTTCAGAATTGGGCAAAAATCATTTTTTTAATAACCTTGAATAATTAACTAAAATAATTTACATTATTCTAATGACATTCCTATTAGTAAATCGAGGTTTTGACACTTTTATCAGTCATGAGATGAATGAATGAGTAAAAAGAATGAATAAATGGTAGTGTTGAAACTTTGATTTACTGATAGGAATAAGAAGAGAATAATGTGAATAATGTTAGTTAAGTAAGGTGATTCCATGCCATGAGACCAAGGTGATCAATTAGTCGATGGATTAATGGTCATTTACCAGGATGTATGAAGTTATTTTGTAAAACAAGGATTGTCAGCACCTGTGGGTATATCTAACAAAGATATCCCCTAAGTTTGGACGCTCAAGCAAAATAAGGCGGTAACTATGGGAATTCGCACAATCGCTGCTCGATCTCTCGTACTGCACTACGATTGTGCGAATTTCCATAGTTACGTCCCTTTTTCGCAGATTCGAGCATCCAAACTTAGTATATATCTTTGTTAGATCTACCTACAGGTGCTGTGCTGATGATCCTTGTTTTACAAAATAACTCCATATTTGGTAAATGACCATTAATCGATCGACTAATTGACCTTGGTCACATGGCATGGAATCACATTAATTATACATGATTATTCAAAAATTAATTTTGGCCCAACACTGATCAGGCCTATCAGATAACCATTTTATAACCATAGTCATTTAGGAAATTAGAAACAACAAAACATGATAATATTTACAATTTATTATGATACAAAAATATACAACATAAATTAAAAGTTAACTGATAACTATACAACTACTGTGCAAAAACATTTGATTTTCTTTTTCCATACCTAAATAAATTCATTCTTATTCATTAACATTAAAATTAAAGAAAAGCACTTAATTTTTACAATACTCCAAATTATCCGAAGAGCTTGCAGGAGTGAACGTCATCTCCGGAAATTAGTTGATCCGTCGGAGATAGTGAAGGACGGATGATTAGTTAAGTGATTTTGTGGAGGGACTTTAAAACATAAAAATTAGGTAAATCAGAGTTTTTTTACTTTTAATCTTATTATTGATGATAGAATTTTGCGCTTTCAAATCAATGGTGTGAAAAAAATATTTTAAAAATATTAGTAAATTTGTTTTGAAAATATGGAAAAAGTATACAGTAAAAATATTTTGCAAATACTATGAGACATTATTTTTACAGTATTCATGAAACAATATTACGATTTTATTTTCATTAACAAATTTTTAAGTTGTTTTTAACGACTCATGAAAAATTACCAACACATATTATATTTTCATTGCTGCATTTTCAGGTTATTTTTAAATCATTTTCAAAAAAACATATTGTTTGGTGAATAATTTTAAAATATCTTGGCAATATTTTAAAATATTTGTATAAAAATACAGCCGTAAAGATGAAATGAAAATATTGACAGTATTTTAAAAAACATTTTCAAAATATTCCTGCAGGAGCGTCAAGAGGATTCTGGAGGCCTATGATTTTAGGCCCTTTGTCATAACCTTACCCATGATTAATGGCCTTTTGATAGCCCCCTTTGTCCCCCCCTTCTTGATGCCCCTGTATTTCCCCTTGACTAATATACAAGTAATTTTTCCATTCCTAGAATGTACCGTAAAATCCCCTGGTTTGAGACAGCGGACTCGACTTTGAACTCCATGGAGGAATTTCAGTTTTAGTGCTTGTGGTAATTAAACTGAAACTCCCCCGCGGTGTCCAAAGTCGGGTCTCCTGTTCAAAGTCAGGGGATTTTACAGTACATGACAATGCTTGGTCAAGAAGTGCCAATTTTATTTTGAAACGTTTTTAGCACGGACTAATCTATTATCAGTCAACAGTTTCCTGAAATACAGCTGAAACATCACTTTACTAAAAATGAAGACCGAAAATTACAAGGGCGGCTTGTGAAACTTGGCAACTGTGTTTTTATTCAATTTAAATGCATGTAGAATAATCGATTCTCTAGGAGGGCTGGCAACCTCCTAAAAAAAAAAAAAAAAAAAAATTGTTTCATGTATAAGTTTAAATGGAAAAATTGCATGGTTGCCCAATTGCTAGGGCTGCCACCGCCTTCCAGACGTTCACATTTTTCCCAGTAATTAAAGAATGGGGCTTTCCTTAACTTTTGCTATAAGCGATTGAGTTGTTAATTCTTGAATAAAATCAAACGCAAATTACAATGAGCACATTAAAAATTACAAAATGCACTCAAAGACTCACAAAATGACTTTAAAGTTAAAGGCGCAATGGCGGAACTACACCGATAACATGAGACATTCCCATCTAAATTACCACTCTCTCTGTAGAAACACACGGATAAAAGTCTCAATTAGATAGGAATCTATATTGGTACCTCTGTAGCTCTACCGTTCTGCCTTAAACTTTGAAGTCATTTTGTGAGTCTGTAAATGAACTTTGTAATTTTTAATGCGTTCGTCATAATTTTGGCTGGTTTTCAACCATTCAGTTGCATGCAACATAAGATAGCAAGAGCCTCATTGGGATACAAAATGAAATGAGACAGTACTGTTTGGTCCTTACGGTGATTTTTCAACGTTTCATGCCGATTTCTGCCACCAGAGCGCTATCATTCGATTTATGTCAAATTACAGGCCAAAAGTACATTATATTTAAGAAAACAAAAAGTCAGTTACTAGATAATCATCTGAAGAACGTCTCTGTAAAATATCTCGTCAATAACTTCAAAAATAAGGCTAAAAGTACTAAAAAATGGAATATCGCAAATCGATTTTTGAATCGAAATGCGATATTTCATGTTTTGGTACTTTCAGCCTTATTTTTGAAGTTATATTCTTCAGATGATTATCTAGCAATTGAACTTCCGTTTTCTTCAATATTAATTACTCTCCGCCTGTAATTTGCCATTAATCGAACGGTAGCGGTCTGGTGGTAGAAATCGGCACTAAACACTGAAGAATCACCTTAAGTTGACAAAGTACCTGTGCATTAAGATTTTATACTTAAAATTTAATAGTAATCACAACTGCTACTTACACAGTCAATTAATCATCTTCGGTAAAGTACGGAGATGGTTAAAACAAATATGGTAACAAGAGCTAGATTTAATAAATAAACCCAAAAATTCATTGAATATGCTAGCGGTACATATTTCATTTTTGGTTCATTTATTTACTTGTTTTGAGGACAGTCGATGATTGGTAGAGATTGCGCCATTCATGACTAGACTAATTCTACTTGAGCGAAGGTCTTGCAGATCATTAGGTGCGCCTTATTTCATCACTATTTGAAAAAAATTACCGGTATTGCCAAATACATCCTGCAACAATGGAAAAGTGTGTAAAAATCTGAATTCTCATGCTGTAAGCTATCCATACATATGTCGCAGGCCAATTGCAATCGGCTTGTGATTTGCCTAGGCAAACAGCAAGCCGCTTATTTATTGATACAAAAAAGTTCAGATCAAGAGTAATGGTGACTTACAAAATAATTGTATTGAGATTTGATTTGGCTTATTTGAGACTAATAAGCTGACAAAAATGGTGATTTAATTAGATTAGTTTTATTTTGATTAGTTCTTTACCCACAGTGTTTTAGATGAAGTGTGTTTGAACACCTGTATTTAATCGCTTTAAAAGTTCTTAAAAAGAGTAGCCGTTGAATAAAACTTAATCTGTGGATATCAATATGATCCTTAGTTTAGGTATTAGCTTTAGAATGAGCTAAATCAAATCTCCATAGAATTATTTTGTAAGTCACCACTACGCTTGATCTGAATTTTTTCTGATCATAAATACGCGGCTTGCTCTTCGCCTGAGCAAATCGCAATCTGCTTGTGATTTGCCTGCAACACAAAAAAGGTTGTACAGTTTGATTATTCATTAATTGGCTAGGTTGAGCCGTTTTGTACTTTTCCTGACTCATCATTGGCTCATTTTGACTATTTAGCTGTCAACGTGAATCATTACACTCTGGTAAATGCTCGGGTCAACATGTGACTCTTTATTTGTCTCGTATGCGCGCTGAATATCTATCGCAAATGTGAGATAACTGATCACCTCACATCTGTCCAGAATGCATACTCACACAAAAGCACTACAACTATTCACAAAAAAAAATGACTGCTTATCATCGATTCCTGATCATTATCTTTAGCTTTTGGTAATTTTCACTTTTAGTAAGCAAAAAACTTGGAAAAACTCTTTCTCCAAAAAAACCGCGTATCACTGGATAAACTATTTATTCTACTGTGCAGTTCTCAATAAAGATATACTTTCCAGATTTTACATGATCATAGAGAACAGTAAAAACTTTTAAACTATACTTACTTTTTAAAAGTCAGACCAATAGTATCGGAGATACAAGCAAACTTTTCAACTGAATTTTTTTAAAACCGTAATTTTCATAATACGCACGTTGCTATAGACAGTAAGTTGATCTTTCAAAGAGTCTCAGATCATTTTGCTAGCTTGTTTAGTTTTGAGGTTACAGCGTCAGTCTTGGTACTTTTGGGACACCCTATGTGTTTTATGACACAGATACTTACATAATGATTAAAAAGTAAAATCAGCAAAACCAGGTCCAATTGGCACATCAAAAATTCGTTTGATCGGCGACCTTTTGTTTGGATCATGGAAATTATTTTGACTAGGCTGAGACGGATATTGATATCGGCCTGCCTCTTGCGATTCGTAATTTTCAAACGATTCTTGATTGGCGTTAACTTGATATGCGCCACTGTTTGCAGGGTATCTATTAGGATTTGGGAAAATTTGGGGCGCTACAGAATAGGGGGATTGTTGCAAATGGGCTGGTGGAGGAGGTGGATGGGAATAACCCGACGGATGCACACTAGAGTAGCCTGAGGGAGGAGCGGACGTGGCAGTTTTATCTGCATGCCTTGGTGGCGGTCCATGCGTGTGTCCACCAACTGGTACTTGAACTGGTTTTAAGACCAACAAGCCGGCTTGAACTCCAGGTGGTACTGAAACAAGGTAAAAAGTAATAATGAAATAAATAAAAAGGTGACAGTTAAATTTTAAAAACCTATTTAACCGGTGATAAACCACAAGAATTTTTTTCTGTTTTAGAGTTTGAGTTTGTTGTACGCCATATGTTTTCTGATTTTCCAGGTTTTCGAATTTTTTTGTTTGTTGCTTGTGAACAGTAAAATTCAAAACCTAATTACCCCATGATAAACCACAAAATTGTTTTACTTATTTAGATTTTGAGTTTGTCAATTTCTCTATTTCATAGTTTCATTTTATACATTACACTTTTTATTTTTTCTAAGAAGAGCGAATTTTTCAAATAAAATGTTTACCTTTCTCATCGAGCATTCATTTTTTTCAATGCATGTACCAAAATTTACAAGATTTGCTCTTTAAAATGAGACCGAAACGAACCTTTCATCTTATTTTGAAGCAATTAAAAAAAATAAAATAAAAAAACCCAGAACTGGTCGAGGGGCGGTTGCAGAAACCTTTAGCACTTTAAGTATTAAAGTCTAACATTATTAGTAAAATAGACAACTTACATTGACCAGCAGGGGCAGCTTGGGGAGGCTGAGACGCGCCAGGGTTTGAAGGGCCATACCCTGGCTTGGACTGGCGGGCTAACCGATGATAATCACTATAGTGGGGTCCTGAAGGATAACTGTGGTAGGCTGGAGCCGGGGGCCCATATGCAGGAGCAGTAGGATACGCATGATAAGAGCTATACGCAGGATACCCGTATGCAGGAGCGGAGGGAGCAGATATGCCAGAATGTCCGTAGCCTAATTTAATAAAATCAACCAGACATTGAAATGAAAAAAGAGAAAGAATAAAATTAAGGAAGTTACAGAATGACAAGAGCAAGAACAACTGATGACAAAAAGTCATTAGTTCTTCTTCTGCTGATGTTTGTTATTTAAAGACTTTCATGCCTTTTCTATTAATTCTGTATGATTTGAAATGAGAGAGAAAAAGAGAGAAAAATATAATTTGCTTTGAGGGTTGTTGTAAAACTTAAAAATACCTTCGTAATGGTAGAATGGCTGAGCAAGTGCTTTGCTAGCGATATGACGTCCAAGCTCCGAGATTACATCTCCTTTTGTTGCAAGAACTTTGCCTTTGGTAGCGGTAATATGGCCCGTCACTTTGATTAGCTGACCTTTCAAAGCTATCACACCTCCAGTGATAGCTTTCAGCGCTTGTACAAGTGTTCCAAATATGGCTTTCTTAAAACCGAAGATATTAAAAGATTTCTTCTCCGGCTCCTGTAAAAAAAAGAACGGAAAAACTTGAAAAAATTAAACAACGTTATAAAAACTAGGTTTTTATGGTACAAGTAATTAGTTTCCAAAGCTTTGTAGCAAGTTAATCTTGATTCTTGGAGCAATAACTGTCTTAAAAAATCAACAGATAAAAATTCTAGACCGAAGAAACATTGGTAGGTGATCCCACAGAAAATTAGACAAAAAATTGAATGAACAATGTCAATAATATATATGCAGAATAGTTGTTGGAGTACTCATGCTTAAAGTGCATCTTTTATAGGAAGACCTTTACAAGTTACGTTAACACAAATCTTGCATTGACTTCATTTTGAAAATTTCTGCTGGGTTGCATACATAATCTTTGAAGGCATTTTTTGCATAAAAAGATAAGAAATGCAACTCCGACTACAAATGTTTTTGTAATTCCTGAAAATCAGGTGGGAATTTGAGGTTCCTCAGGGAGCTAGAATCTTAAGATTTTCCAAAACATATTAGACATCTTCTTGTTCTTCTGACCTGCGAAACTTTGAACAAAAAATGAGTTTTGAGTAAGCACGCACCTTTCATGGTGGGTTGCATACTTTCTTTTTGAAGGCGTTTTTTGAAGAAAGAAAACAAACAACTCTGAATACAAGCATTTCTCATCATCTCAATTCCTGAAAGCAGGGATCCTGAAAGAGGGAGCCAGCTCCGAAGAATTTTTGGGAGCGCAGCTCCTAGTCGGAGCCGCTCTAAACGGGAGTCGCGCTCCCAAAAACACCTTGGAGCCGGCTCCCAACCGGAGCTGGCTCCTAGTGGGAGCCTGCTCCGGAAGATTCTTTGGAGGTGACTCTTGGGATTCATGCAAATCAATAAAAAAAAAGTCACATTCCATCGGATTGAAATCTGGAAAAGTTTCCTCAGGAATCACCTTATTAAAACCCACCGTGGGGCAGTTGCGTAGCGTGCAATTTAGCAACTTTGTAGGTATTGTGGCCATTCAAACCCCATGTAAAAAGTCAAACGCAAAGGTGTTCACCGAACATCCAATAGTTCGATCTTTTTCATGGGTTTAGAATTTAAATGGACGAACTACAACGTTGTCAAATTGCACGCTACGCCACCCTAGTAAAAATGGTCTTTCCATAACCCATTCATGGCTGCATTAAGGGCCCCAATCGTTCCGGGCCCCACCGCACCGTAGTCCCTGCGCCCCGTAAGTTACGCCACTGGTGGGGGGGGGGGGGTCGTTTAGATAACTTACAGGATACGCAGCGTGTTGAGCGCTAATCTCTCCATAGGCGGTTCTGAGAGATTCAAGGAATCCGGATTTCGAGGAGAGTGCCGATGAGAGGAAATCATCCCTCTTGGCCCGAGGCACTTCTAGATCTTGCTCAGTCTTTGGATCGCCGTTGTTGGCGGGGTCGAGGTGCGGCGGGTCGTACGATCCCCTCAGCGAGTCGTCCACATCGAAAAGGGATCTCGAGGATGCTGTCCGGGGAGCGGTCGTGCTACTCACGGGGCTTGCGCTGCTGATGATGGACAATCCGGCGCCGTCGACACGCGTCAAGGATAGGATGGCCAGCAATAAGCTCGTGTCCACCTGCAACATAATACAAAGGATCATTTATATGGTTAAGTTCCGTTTTCATAAAATCATAGAAGCTGAAATAAACAGAGTATTAGTGGACGAATTGAATAATGTCAGTCGACTCCTTTGATTTTGGTTTAGATAGGCAACCTGCAATACTTAAACTTATGATTTGAACCCTTTACAAACCAGGTTTGAACAACAGAACACCACTCTTCGGTGAATATAGGGAAGGTAGTTAACTATTCGTACTCGGGGGAGTTGGAATTGCCTATACGACTAATTGAAGGCGCACAAACGAAATCCTATCTTTTAAGTGTCAGCCTCCAGAATCGCGTTTATTCTGAATCGCTAAACACAGGAGCAATATATGTGAAATAGACAACAGGAGAAAGACGAGTAAACTCGAGCTTGGCCCATAAGAGGTTAAATGCAAATAAATAAAATATTTTTCCTGATAAAATCAAGTTCCCTGATAATGGACGGTTTTAGTTCGAAGTCAACAACAATGCACTCATGGGTCGCAATCGGTTGTGATAAAACTCGCGTAGCGTTCCAAACTCACTCACTCTCCTGTGACCCCCATGTATACCCATCTCTTTTTAGTTTCGAAATTCGTACAAAGGGCCTTGTTTTACGACATATTAAGAATAAATCGCGTTTAAATGCCTCGCGGAATTCACTTTAGCCAAAAAATTTTACGAAAGATGTCTCTATATACGATTTTTGAAATTAGAGTGAGATGACAGTACATGGGGTCACGTGAGAGCGAGAGAGACAAACTGTCTTTGTTTAGAACGCTCATCACCGGCTGCCGCCATTACTAAAACCCTCTATTCCAGGTTTTCCCTGATGCTATAGCGAGACATTCTACTTTTTAGGTAAAACCGTTGGAGGGGAACGTCACAGATTGGTGCGAGCAGCAATCAATGGGAGATCAGCACGATTATTTCCGGAGAGTATAAATCCGTGAATAATTAGGCGACAGATTAGACATGTCATGCAGATTGCAGACTCCCTGACCACGGACCGAATCCTTCTTGAATACTCTGTATTTCTTTTGTTTATGCAGCTGAATTCATGTCGAATAAACTATGATTACAGCGATTGTCAGAATAGGAGCCCGGAAAACTTCGCGTCTGTTCTTCCGGACGATTCTTCATTTAGTCATAACGCTAATTGCACGGGAAGAGCGCACCGAATGGCCAACGTTATACATGGAAATAAACTTTAAAAAAAAAAAAATAACAAAAACAAAAAAAAAACAATGTCTTTAACAACGTAAAAAACCGAATTGTGGACGACTGCGGCTTTGACATCCGCGAATTGATTTCTTTCGAAAAAATATGTGCTATGTTCAGTGCATTGATCGAAAATTCGCTATTTTCCTGCCATCGAATGGATTCAATACTATTGCTGATGTCAATCGATACATCCAAACTCGTTATTTATCGACATTTTGACAAAAAAAACAGACCTGGGAGCCATTTTTTCCTCTCAAACCTTCTTAAAAGCATAAAAAATATCTTGATATTCATTGGTTTCTCATTTTTGACTTGTTAAATTTTGTTTCGATGCATCGATAAAATTTCGACGTTTCTTGGACATCAGTTACTTCGATGCACATCGCACAGGCCTACAGGCTACAGTCCAGTAGAGCGAGGCGTGAAATTTGACAACGATGTACTTTCTCCATTTAAACTCCATAAAAGAATCAAATGCTTCGGTCATCGCCGATGACCGGATGTCTCGACCTTTCTAATGTATTTAAAGGGGGAAAAAGAAACGTTGCCAAATTGCACGCCTCGCCACTGCTATAGTGAAATCAAATCGTAGATAGTTAACTATTCGCACAGGAAGGTAGCCGATTTGCCTACCCGAAAAATTGAAGGCACTCATCAAGACCATTAGCGTGATATTAGAGTCCCTATATGTAGAGAGTTAAGACAAGAGAAATCATGGGCGCCGCCATTGGATGCGATTTTGCACATTTGTTTACATTCTGAGGCCGTTGTTGTGTTTTGCTCCACAGCAAAGATTACAGTTCCGCTAAGTTTGAAACGATGTAATCTTTCCCTGCTTTTGTTGATCGACATGTATTAACGCTTTTTAATGATTCTTTTGAGATTTATGGACATTCTTGAGGTGCATTATGATTAAAATTAACAGATTCGTCGCAAATTATTTCTTTTATCTGTAAAAGACCGTAGGTAAACAAAACAAAAGTGCAAAATCGCATCCAATGGCGGCGTCCGTAGAGCCTAAAATTCATCGACCAATCAGAAGTTGACTACCCTTTTGTCTTAACTCTCTACATATAGGGACTCTACGTGATATCAGCAGAGGAAGATTCGGTAACTTTTTTTTTTTTTTTTTTTTTTTTTTTTTTTTTTTTTTTTTTAGAAAAAATAAAACAATGAAGCTGTAAAATGAAGCTGTTTTAAAGGCAGTTACTGAATCCTACGCACGATAGTAATCAATTATTTTGCGTAATTCATAAATCGAAGGAGTGTACTATGTAACAAAAAAAAAAAAAAACAACAAAACGAACAAAAAACCAAATTAAAAAAAAAAAAATGCAGGGATTTAAAAAAAAAAAATATTTATAAAATATTTCTTTTATATGGGAAGGCTCAGATGGTAAACGAAGTAACAAAGAAGTTGAAAAGGAAGAAAGAGATAAATATAGGAAGGCGGACGAGGCACTTGCCTCCATGGGCAGATACAAAAATTTGTCTTTCTTTCTCTCTCTCTCTCTCTCTCTCTCTCTCTCTCTCTCTCTCTCTCTCTCTCTCTCTCTCTCTCTCCGGCCATTTGAACACATGTGTTAGAGGAGGATAGCAGAGGGGGACATCACGTGACTTCAGACCTTGTCTCTGCCCTTTTCTAACACACGCATTCAAATGGAAGGAGAGAGAGAACGACAAATTCCTGTATCCACGTATGGGATGAGGCACATTGCTTGAATGAGCTTCCGAGGTCAGGGCCGGGGTCAGTTTAAACAGAGAAAGTTTAAATAACCACTCAAGTTGAATAAACTAGACGCATGCCATCGAAGATTCAAACAGTTTTGGCTTTTGGCAATATGCGTTCGATGATGTAACGCGAATCCATCAAGGCGTTTCTTCGGCTGTTTAAGAGTAAAGAAGGTAGTTGGTAGTTCCTAGAGTCCCTGTATATCAAAGAGTCTCGCCATACAGGGTATAGATTCTGATTGGCTGCTAGATTTTAGGCTTTCACGGAGCTCAAGGAGGCGTTCTGTGTTATTCTCCATAAGAGAACCGTTAAAACACCCCTACGAGTAGACGTACACGCCTTCTCGGTGAACCGAATCAATCAGAGTGGACGCCTCCTTCGATTTCTTCTTCACGTGTCGAGACTCTTTGATATGCAGACACTCTAGTAGTTCCGTGATGGTTCCGTGAGAGACGGCAGCTGAGACAGCTCTGTCACGCGTAGAGTCCCTGAATGTAGAGAGTTAGGACCAGAGCTGCCGTTTTGCGTATAATCAATGCTACTTTTTCTATTCACCGATGATTCCACCGGTTGAGAAAAGATTACACAGTTCAGTTCTGTGTATGCCTGTAATGCGCACGAAACTACTCTGACCCGTAATCTTTCCTTAATCGGTGGATTACTTAATTAAAATATCCGCAAGTTTTTTAAAGTCATCGACGACTCAACCGCGGTTGAGAAAAGATTACAGATGCACGTTTTTTAGTTCATTGCAGTAATATTCTGAACTAAACTGTGCAATCTTTTCTCAACTTTTTTGGGGCAAATTTTGGTGTCAACGGGGGGGGGGGTGTCCCCGGCTATACGCCACTGGTCCACTACAAAGCTCACAGTGCCGCAGAGTATTTAACGGTAAGGTCGTTCACTGCTTTCGATGATCGACATTTATTTAAGCTTTTAAAATTAACAAGCTCATCTACAAAATTAACTGTTTCATTCGTAAAATACCGTCGAATCCCTTCGTCTGTAAACAACTGTTCGTAAACAAATGTGCAAAAGCATGTCCAATAGCGGCGCCCGTAGAGCCTAAAATTCATTAATCACAGGTTGACTACCCTCTGTCTTAACTCTCTACGCACAGGGACTTTAGTCACGTGATCAGAGATAAAACGTTTCCCATTGGTGGTCACGTTGATTGCAATGCGCAGAATGTCACAAAACACGTCGCAATCGCACGTTTAAGTGTAAAACTATAAAGGTAAAAGGGGCTCTTGCTAAATTTTGCTACATGCGATTGAATAGTTCATTCTCGAGTAAAACCCGCAGCGGGAATTGGTCTGTTGCAAACTTTTGCTACAACGATAAAGACTGTTTCATCGAATGTAAAATCGTCCGAAAAGTTCATTGGTGGCATCAGAAAGTCATGAAATGCGATAATAAACTCACAAGAGACGTTTAATGAAATCCAAGATGGCGGTAAAATATCGAGCAATCTGTATGCATGCAACTTTAACATACAAGGATTGCCATAACGTTAACAACCTCACAGCTTCAGAGGTTATGTGTTTCTTTACGTTGTGATTGGGTGTGATCGATATTGTGAGGTTGGCTATCCTTAAATGTTCGTGGTGCATGCATAATTGCATACAGGTTGCTCGATATTTTACCGCCATCTTGGATTTCATTAAACGTCTCTCGTGAGTTTAATACTGCATTTATGACTTTCTGATGCCACCAATTAATGGACTTTTCACGCGATTTTTCATGAGATTGAATACTCTATAGCGCTGTAGCAAAACTTTGCAACAGACCCATTACGACGAGCACTTTAAAATATTATGAAATTCACTCACAGACTCACAAAATGACTTTAAAGTTCAAGGCGTTATACAGGGGTGTGCCGTGGTTTCCAAAGAGGGGGGCAACAATGCAATCATGCCGCCCTCCGCGAACAAAATTATAAATTTGGCTACCTTTTTTTTTTTTTTTTTTTTCCCCCACCCTGATATTGCCACCCGGAGAGTGCCGCTGCGGGGCAATCCTCCCCCCCCCACCACATGTCCCCCTCGGCACGCCCCTGGCGTCATAGCGGAGTTACGTAGGTATGCGATGAGAGATTTCTTGTTCGTTTCGAGAGAATGGCAACTTATGCATGAGTCATCCCCATGACACCTGCGACCTGCGTAGCTCCACCATTCAAGGGCAAAGATGGCGATCCATCTCCATTTGAACGCGTGCGGTATAGAAAAGGATAGAAGCGGGGGCCATCAGGTGACTTTTGCCTCTATTTCCGTCCTTTTCTAACGCACATCTTCAAATTGGAGAGAGAGAGAGAGAATGTTTATTTGCCATAAAGAATACAAAACAAAAAATACAAAACTAAAATTATACAAAATTATGGCTAGGAGAGTAAGTTAGGGCTGTAAAGCCCTTTCTTCCACGTACCCACCTAGCTCACTCCATAAATTATACTTTTAAACAAAACTATACATAATGAGAGGCAATTAAGTGGGGGAAAAATAAATTAAATTAAATTAAATTGAATCAAATTAAATTAAATTAAATCAAGTACATGCTCAAATCAAACAATCGAAAATCAAATCATAAATCAAAGATTAATCGCTCAAATAAGTATAAATTAAATGATACAATAAAATCAGAATCAAATTTTCAGTCCATGCTCAAATCAATTGCTTCTGCCACAAGGCAACTTCGAAGTTTAAGTTTGAAAGCGTTCGTGGACAGCTGAACGTCTCGAATCTCAAGACTTAATTTGTTCCAAGCCTACACCCAGTCACTCTAAATGAATTATTCACCAATGTAGTGCGATGAGTAGGTATTCTAAGGAGAGAGCCAGATCTTGTATGCATAGCACCATCATTATTTAGGGGAGGAAAATAGTCTGAAAAATAGGAGGGGGTGGAGCGCTTCAGAATATTAAACACCGTTGTTAGTAACAAATATTGCCGCCGCTGCTTAAGTTTCAACCACTGGAGTTCTTTGCTCTCTCTCTCTCGTGATGGATTCGTGAGGTACACGTTTTTTGGTGCTCCTGCTAATATAAGTCTACAAATCTTAATATTCGTTGTTTCAACTATTTTTTTTTGACAAACTTTTGTATAGTCAATTAGTCTACCTGAAAATCACATCAGTTTTGTGCGGTTTTGTGTATTAACTGCGGTATTTTTACTTTTCTCGTGCGATTTTTTGCGAACACGTGCATCCTACATTACATAATGCCGAGTAATAAGCCGACTCCGAACGCAACGAAGCCGATAACACGCAGCGATCCGCTAACTCGACGTACGCGATTAGGCTCCTCCTCCTCCGTATCCTCCGCAAAACAGTCACCGCAAACTTCTGGTGACTCCCGAATTACACCGGTAACCCCAATCGTCTCCGAGATGGATGGTGCGGATACTGCGGCGATAATAGATAGTGTGTATAATGCGCTGGTGAAATGTCTTGCGGATGACCATATTGTTGATTTGTTAGTAAACAAACTATCGGAGAGGTTATGCGCGAGAATAACTGCGTCTATAAGCGAGGAAATAAAGACGCTGAAAGACGAGAACGCATCGCTGAGACATCAACTTGATAACTTCAAGAAGACTTATGACATACTTTTATTTTAGATGATGCCGAACAATACAGCAGACGAAGCAATCTACGCGTGTTTGGGGTGCCCGAATCGCCCACCGAAGATACCGATGCACTGGTGATCAACGTTTTCAAGAAATGCAACGTCAACATAACAGTAGACGACATTCAAAGGTCCCACCGCATAGGTAAAAAACCTGTCGTTACTAATCCCAAAAAATAAGTCCGAAAAAATAGGGCCTCGGCCAATTATTGTAAAATTTGTAAGTTATCGCAGACGCGCAGAAATTTTCAAAAACAAAAAACTGTTAAAAGGTCAGAAAGAGTCTATCAGCGAGAATCTCACCGCAAGTTTGGCGTCTGCTATGAAAGATTTAAAATCAGAGTATGGTGTTAAAAATGTATGGTCCCTAGATGGTAAAATACACTTCATTGATAAGGAAAATAGAAAAAATGTTTTTAAACGGTGAGCTATAGTTTTTGTTTTTTTTTTGTTTCGGTTTACTATAGTCAGTCTGCAGATCCTTTTAGATTCACTCTTTTTCTTGATATGCCGTCATTGCTCAACCTTTCAATTCATTGTGCAACGTCCGAGAGAGAGAGAGAGAGAGAGAGAGAGAGAGAGAGAGAGAGAGAGAGAGAGAGAGAGAGAGAGAGAGAGAGAGAGAAAGAGAGAGAGAGAGAGAGAGAGAGAGAGAGAGAGAGAGAGAGAGAGAGAGAGAGAGAGGGGGAGACAGAGAGACAGAGAGAGAGAGAGAGAAAGAGAGAGAGAGAGAGAGGGAGAGGGGGGGGAGACAGAGAGAGAGAGAGAGAGAGAGAGAGAGAGAGAGAGAGAGAGAGAGAGAGAAGAGAGAGAGAGAGAGAGAGAGAAGAGAGAGAGAGAGAGGGGGGGGAGACAGAGAGACAGAGAGAGAGAGAGAGAAAGAGAGAGAGAGAGAGGGAGAGGGGGGGAGACAGAGAGACAGAGAGAGAGAGAGAGAGAGAGAGAGAGAGAGAGAGAGAGAGAGAGAGAGAGAGAGAGAGAGAGAGAGGAGAGAGAGAGAGAGAGGGGGTGGAGACAGAGAGACAGAGAGACAGAGAGAGAGAGAGAGAGAGAAGAGAGAGAGAGAGAGAGAGAGAGAGAGAGAGAGAGAGAGAGAGAGAGAGAGAGAGAGGGGGAGAGAGAGAGAGAGAGGGGGGAGACAGAGAGACAGAGACAGACAGACAAATTCCTGTATCCATCCATGATACGAGCCGGATGCCGATACAATCATTCAACGGGTTACATGCTGATATCGCGTTTACGCAAGATGAGGATAAATTCGGAGGGGGCGATGAGGGGGGATGAGGGGGAGATGAGGGGGCGATGAGGGGGGATGAAGAGCGGGGTAATGGAACAGTTCCTACCGGCTAGTTCAAAACTATCTTGGATTCAATTCGAGGACCATGACTATGACTCGGCAGATTTGGCGTGTAGGCATCAAGAAGAACCGCATTATTACATCGGTAATCACACAGCTTCGCTCCAACAGCGTGTAAGCATCGGGGTGCATGCCTAACAATGTGACAACTGATTCTGCGCGTCAATCAGAAATAAGTTAACCCTTGACGGCAGATGAGCCCAGATCTGGAACAATTACTTTGAAGCCTTATATAAAAGTAGGGGACTTGAGTTGTACTGTCGCTGCATGGTGGGTCACATGTGGAACAGATACTAAACGAGTAAGATTTGTCGATTTTGTCCTAGAGCGCGTAGTGCAGGATAGAGAACGTGCAGAGTGGTTGAAAATAGCTTACTGAAAATCTGAGAGAGATTTTCCGATTTTCATTGTTATGTTTGGGAGTAACGCAGGGGTACCATATACAAAAAAAACAACTATTGAAACTTACTAACTTATTTTTTACTACTTTAATTTTTTTTTTTTTTAGCCTGAAAACTTTATTTTCAGTTGCATGGATACCTAAATGTGGGTAAGGCCATATTTGGAACAATTAATATTCAGGCTCTTTACCATTGAAATATAATGGAAAGAATTTTTTCACTATTTTTGCCTGTCTCAAGGATCAAAATTGTACTGAAAAAAAAAAAAAAAAAAAAAAATTATTTTATCGAAAAAAAAAAAATCATGTAGTAAAGGGTTAAAAAAAGTTTCCCTGTAGTTGAGACCATATTCACCGAGGCACCGCGGCACCGAGGCGATGGCTACAAAGAACGAAGCAATTTCGAAGGTTTACATCTTCTTTTCCGATTCGAAGAAAACAACAAATGTAAAAAAAAATTATCGACGAGCTATAACCAGTGATTGGCAAAAATCATTTTATGAATAACCATGAATAAGTAACCCGAAACTATTCGCATTATTCTCATGTTAATCCTCTATTAGTAAATCAAAATTTTAACTCTACCAGTCATTAACCCTTTAAAGGCCAGGTTATTTCAAAAGGACGCCATCCACTCTTCCGTTTATAAAGGGAAGGTGTTCAAAGTTTTAAGGGGAGACAGCCGTCAAATTCGAAGTTTTGGATTTTTTTTTTTTTTTTTTAGTCTTTTCTTATTCTACACCTTCTTGCGAGCATTTTGGTATATTATATTACATCATTTACTTACTTTAATGCTTAGAAATTTGAGATAATGTGTGAAGAAACGAAAAATTTCCACATTTTTTTTTTTTTTTTTTTTTTTTTTTTCCAAAATTGCGTTTTTATAACTTCCGGTACACTTTTCTCAGGATCTATTATACTTAGAGGGCTCATTTTTTTTTAAATGAAGACCTTAAAAAGATCTACAATGTTAACTAACTTTTAATGCAAAAGTTTAAACTTTATTATTTATAAAATCAAAATATCACCTAAAAAATGACCAAAATTATTACCAAATTAGAAAAATTCACAAAGTTTTAAAAAAATTAAGGAAAAAAAAAAAAAATAAAGAGTTACTTAACTTTGTTAAGAAGGTACTAAGACACAATCATGCAAAATCTCAGCTTTCTAGGTGCAATAGGAGAGGAGAAAAGTGTACCCAAGTGTGATACCTTTTACATGGGTTAGCATACCCTGGCTGTCTCCCCTTAACTCTACCAGTCATTAACCCTTTAAAGGCCAGGTTATTTCAAAAGGACGCCATCCACTCTTCAACTATTGAACCGCTATTGAGTTCGTACTCGGGGAGTTAAAATTGCCTATACGATACATTGAAGGCGCCCAAAGACATCTTATTTTGTACATGTTTTCATTAGTAGTCGCGTTTATCCGGAATGAAGACTGAAACAATGTGAAGGAGCCTAGACAAGAAAAACGAGTATACTCGGGCTTGGCCCTTAAAGGGTTAATCTTATGACAGATGAATATCCTGGTAGTGTCAAACCTTCCATTTACAAACAGGAATAACAGGAGGATAATGCGAATAATTTTATTTAATTATTCATTGTTATTCAAAGAATGATTTTTGCCCATCAATAAATATAACTATTGAGGGGTGACTGCTTGTAATAAATCCTAAATAAAACAAAGGCGGATGTGACAATCTGGCAACTGTGCATTATTTCCATTTGAATGCTTGAGAAACAATTGATTAGTAAAAGGGCTATGGTGGCTCCCTCAAATATCGATTGTTTCTCATGCGTTCAAATGTGATGAATTCATGGTTTTCAAATCGCTAGAACCGCCCATGATCCAAAAGAAGGTAGAATGGACTGAGGTATGTTGTACTTAACCTACTTACTTACTTACTTACTAACCCTTACTTTTTAACCTTAAATCAATGATAAGTATGTTGCAAAAGTTTGAAACAGCGTTCTCGAGAGTAGATTCTTGAGTAAAATCGCGTGACAATCACATTGAAAGTATCGAAAAGTCTCGAAACCCACTTACAAACTCGATAAAAACGGTTCAAATTTCAAAGTTCAAAGATGGCGGTCGAATGAGCAGTAGCGGCCCGTGAGATTTGGCAACCATGCATTTTTCCCACTTAAACTTAGGTAATAAATCGATTCAAGCGGAGGCTGGCAGCCTCCTCGATTTTCGATTGTTTTCCATGTATTTAAATGGGATAAAAACACTGTTGCCAAATAGCACGAGCCGCTACAGCGAATGAGCGAGTCACGATGAAGGCGAGTCCCCCGAATTCCCGTCAGATTCTCGTCCATTCAACAACAACAAAAACATTTAGGAGATTCTAACCTCCAAATGCATGGTTCAACCTGTAATATCTTCTTCATTTCGGCAGCTTAAAGGTGATTCCAGGGTCGATTAGTTCCAACTGTGGACACCACGTCGCGTTGCTCAAAAAGTCAACAGTTTTTGGCAAAAATTGACGAATTCACGATAAAAACACACATTTGAGGAACGTCAGAACCTGCGAGCATACTTCATGAAGATACCCTGAAAGTTTCAAGCTGAAAAATTCAAAAATAAAGCCGGATATTATGAAATACGAAAATTTCCATAGGCCTCGCAATGAGTGCGAGTGAAGCAGATAGACCTATTATCACTCGCGCTCACTCTCACTCATTAAGCTTATGGCGAAACGAATTTCATGCATAATTTACGGCTTTAATTCTTAGACAAATTTTGCTCATTTTGGGCTTAAAAAAGCTATAAAAAAATTTGCAGGTGCTGACGTTGTTGGATTTTGTGTTTTTTCTATAGTTTCAGTTTAAAAAGTAAAAAACACGACTTTTTCGAAAAGCAACTAGTGGCGCTATCCATCGGATTGAAATCTGGAAAAGTTTCAGCTGGAATCACCTTAAACGTGGAGCTAGGCATAGATAAGCATTTCCAAGGACGTAGAATAAATTCATAATCACAAAAAGGTCGGATTAATTGTTTGATTTAATAGCCTTTTCCGTTCAAAAATGCCCTTCAGGGGAAAATGTATTGAATCAGAGTTTGTTTGGAATCAGAGGTCCTCGGACGATAAATCGCTCTAAAGCTCGTTTCAGAAGTGTAGGCGCATCTGAACCATATTCTTTGGCGAATTTCCAATTTTCATTCCTTCAAATCAGAACAAAATTTGCCTCCGACTTTAAACTTTTGATTTTAAAGCGTTCCTCAGCGAAAAGCCAGCGCTTATCTAAGTTAATTTTCATTAACTTTTACTTTGTAACAAGACAAATAATAATGTTGAAAAATTCCAAAGATTGTCCGGTCTTCGTGCGCCTACACTTCTGAAACGACCTCTACTAAAACAGTTTATAGACTCATTCATTGATGACGCCATTGCATGCGATACCAGTGGTGGCTATTGCAATTTGGAAACCATGCTTTTTGGCCATTTGAACCTATGCAAAAGTATCGATAAATTGAGGGTGCGATTACAGCCTCCTGAAGATCGATTGTTTTACATGTGTTTAAATGGATGAAATATGTTGTTGCCACATTGTACGAGCCGCCAATGTGCGATACATCGTTTCGTGGCCAAAGAAAGCACCCCCCCTCCCAGACCCTATTTCAGGCTGAGCGAGGGGGGAGAGGGGGGGGTGGTTTGTTTAGTCGCAAAAAAAAATTATCGAAGAGATACACCGCACACTGAATGAGTCTCTTGTGCATGACTAATCGACATATTGACAATGAGTAGGTCAATATGTCGCATGAATACAAATACATCAGTTAGATTCCGATCTGAATAAATTTGAAAAGGAAACAGGAAATATTTAGGAGCGTAGCGGAAGACAGTAAAATTGTATCAAATCCGTTAATCGGATTTCTCTGAATAAAGCAAAAGCGCGTTGCGGGGGAGGGAGGGGACTATGGACATTGCCTTATACGAGGCACGAAGAACAACCGGTTCTGATTATGACATCGATGCAAGCGAACTGAGATTCTGATTTTAAGAATTAGAGATTGATGATTGGTGGTTGACGGATGGGAATTGACCGCCAGGATGTCGCGTCGGTTGATTTGACGATGATTTGCAGCTGAGGCTACAATCTTGAAAAATGACTGATTGTGAGACACCCTTCGGCGCGACTATTAGGGCTTTCATTCAAAATTCCTTTTTGGGGTATTCCTCTCTGAGAAAAAAATGTTTACCAAATATAAAAGTAATGATAAAAGGTAATAATTATGATCGTCCATTCTATGGGGCCTATTTCACTTCACAGTAATTTCACCGGAAACTGTCTATCGCACCTGCACGACAATTCTAACACCCCCTAACACCCCCCCCCCCTCCCCCCAACAGCCAAATTAATGATGAATGTTTAGTTTCAGATCTGGCAATTTCCATTAAAACTTTTTCAAAATTGTACAGCTTTTATATTTTTACAGCCGAATTCAATGCACCTAATTTTTTTAGAGAAGGACCGTTTTAGTATCGGATTCTGACAAGTGACGGTGCCTGCTTCCGAACTGCATCAACACAACACGCATCGATGAGCGGTTGATTAGCGTATAGAGTTTCGACTCATCGTTGCTAATCAACCGCTCACCAATGCGTGTTGATGCAGTTCGGAAGCAGGCACTGCTGCTTGTCAGATCCCGATACTCAAAATGGTCCTGTTTTATTATTTTTTTGTTTTTCATTATAAATTTATAAAAAAATACCTCTTTTTTTATTGAGATTTGATGATTAAAGGGTTTTATTTTACGTCACCAAATTACGGCCATGAGGCATTATTTTATACAGAACCACTCTTATGATGATATAAATACATAAAAAAAAAAAAAAAACTGTATAGAACTGTAAAGAAAACTGTTTGAAATTTAAAACAGCAACAAAATTTAAATAGCCATGAGTTGCCAGTGAAGCGGCCTCAGTTTCAAAAGATATGAAAACCCTTGAGAGCGACGATCGACTCCATTTTGCCAAGCTGAATCGATAGAGGGGACAAAAGATGGGTTTTGGTGACATCACCTTTTTGCCCATGTTAAGTAGCCATGACTTCCCAGTGAAGCGGCCCCAGTTTCAAAAGTAATGAAAACCCTTGAGAGTGATCGACTTCATTTGCCGAGCTGAATCGATAGAGGGGCCACATAAGATGGATTTTGGAGAAATCACCTTTTTGGCCGTGTTATGTAGCCATGAGTTGCCAGGGAAGCGACCCTCCCTGGTAAAAATGACGACAATAACCGTTCCAAAAACGACTATAAACATAGTTGGCCAACTATGGATTTATAGTTGGCCAACTATAGATTATAGTCGGCAACTATGTTTATAGTCGTTTTTGGAATAGTCGTATAGTCGTCATTTTTACCAGGGCTACTTTTAAAGGATATGAAACCCCTTGAGAGCGATCGACTTCATTGGCCAAGCTGAATCGATAGAGGGATCGCAAGATGCGTTTTGGCGACATCACCTTTTTGCCCATGTTGAGTAACCATGAGTTGCCAATGAAGCGGCCCCAGTCTCAAAAGATATGAAAAACCTTGAGAGCGATCTACTCTATTTGCCAAGCTGAATCAAAAGAGGTCACAAGATGCGTTTTGGCGACATCACCTTTTTGCCCATAATATTATATGTTAACAAAAAACGAGAGAATGTTATGTAAAATTGAATACAACAATTAACTTTTGAATAGTCCATAAATTAAAGTTCGATACGACTTTTTTTAAGAGGCGCTAAGTCTGATTTATTTTAACCATACAATGAGCGGTATCCTGTTCGCTGATAATTCTATTTTTATTTCTTCACGCACACTAAACAGAAATAATTCCTAAATTCTAAGAACATTACCAGAAGCACAACGATATGTGAACCACAGAAAGTCTTGTACTTTGACCAGAAAATTCTGGTTTTAATACCAGAATATGGTTATGGAACTAAAATTTCCTCAGAAGTTTTAAACGGTACAAACACTAGAATGGGTCTGTTGCAAACTTTTGCTACAACGATAAAGAGTGTTTCATCGTACGTAAAATCGCCCGAAACATACAACATACAAGGATTGCCAACGTTGACAACCTCACAGCTTCAGATGTTATGTGTTTATTTACGTTGTGATTGGGTGCGATCGATATTGTGAGGTTGGCTATCCTTGGATGTTCGTGGTGCATGCATAATTGCATACAGGTTGCTCGATATTTTACCGCCATCTTGGTTTTCATTAAACGTCTCTCGTGAATTTAATACTGCATTTTATGACTTTCTGATGCCACCAATCGACTTTTCACGCGATTTTACATCAGATAGAACACTCTATAGCGCTGTAGCAAAAGTTTGCAACAGACTCATTCTAGTAATTGCACCATCCTTTACGAAGGTCCACGTATCGTCATGCTTCTGGTAATTTTTTTTTTCAGTGCATAATATTTGAGCTACCTTTATTCAATTTAAAAGATTGAGAAAAGTTTATATGATTTTACAAGACGCTTGTATAGTGCCTAAACCTGTAAAGTGCCTGCGACATAAAGGAGTGCGCACACCAAATCCGTCACGTTGCGGTCCGGTCCATCACGTTACGGTCCGGTCCGTCACGTTACGTTTAAAAGACGGAAGGTTCCGCACACCGAATCCGTCTCCTTCCTTTACATTTCCGTTTCCCTTTAATAACTTATATTCATCATTTTATTACTCCCCCCCCCCAATTCATGCTACTCATATGATACCCACGCGATAATCTCTTTTCAGCATTTGCCAATGCATTATGTAATCTTTGATTTCGCCTATCTCCTCTGAATCGAGCCGATCCAGTCTAATCTAGTCTTAAATTCCCGATTTGCCCGAGAAGAATCGATCCGATTCAGCCCGATTTGCGTGAGAAGAATCGTATTTTCCTCATGTGAATCTGCTCGATTACCACCAATGATTTTTTCAAGCAATCTCCGCAGCTCGAACTAGACAGAAATTCAGATCGTTCGGAAAAGTGCAGCAATGTAGGAACAACGTCAAAACCAAACATCCGATTCATACTCAGTGCCTAAAGAATCGATTCCATCAAAAAATCGGGTCGAAAGAATCGGCTTCAAAGAATCGATTCTTTAAAAAATTGATTCAAGAATCGGGATCCCTATCTTAATGTCATTGTTAAGACATTGAGGAGTCTGCGGGCCGATCATTCATCTGATCGTTAAACCGATCGTTAAGACTGCGTTTGAGTGATTCTATTGGTCGAATATTGTAAATCTTAGCCGTTCCTATCATAACCATCGTTATAGTGTCCGTTTTTTAAAGGTAACTCATGAATAGCCTTTATAAAACGAGACTCTTAACGATGGTTACCATAGCAACAGCCAAGTTTTACAATTTTCGACCAATAGCATCACTCGTAGACAGTTTTAAACGATCGGTTTAACGATGAAGTAAATGATCGGCCCGCAGATATTTTGCCAATTCGAACTGAAATGCTCGCAAAAACAAAGATAACACGTAAAAAATGAATGGTAAAATTAACTGTAAGTAATTTTGGGGCCTGCTATTAAGTTAAAACATATGTTAGAATGAAGCAGACGGATTGTTGATTCGGCCAATTACCTGCTCCATTCCGCCAGGTATCTCGTCATGTCTATCATACTTAAAGGCAAACACCAAAATTACGTGTTCTCACGGCTATTTTTTCTAATCATTTTCTCGTTGATCGTATGCATTTTAGCTAAAAATTAAATAATGCATTTTTTTTTTTTTTTTTTTTTTTTTTTTTTTTTTTTTATGATACACGGGAAAAAATAATGGTGAGATTTAATCATACACAAAGTAGATTTTGGCTTTAGTTGGATGTATATGGTAAATTTGACCAGATATTTGGTAGAATGAAGCACTCTATTGGTTAACATTGACCTAGGATAGTTGAATTGGACAATAGCATACTTCATTCTACCAAATATCTGGTCAAATTTACCATACTTCGAACAGAGGCCAAAAGTCTGACTGCAAGGAGCATCCGTCAAACGGCTTGCGGTTGCTAAAAAAGCAACCGTGTACGTAACGTGACGTGCCGTGCCGCAACGCGACGGAACGTGCCGGATCCTGTTTGCGCGCTTCCATTTGTTCGCATGTAAAGCAACCGCGACGGACCGGACCGTAACGTGACGGATTCGGTGTGCGCGCTCCTTAAGAAAAAAAAAAAAAATGCAAGTTCATGACTATGGCCGTCTATTCGCGACGGTCGTGTCTACTGTGCGACGAGACTATAATCTTGACCAAGACCACTGTCATTGTCCTCCTCTCCTCTCCTCTCCTCTCCTCTCCTCTCCTCTTCTCACCCTTCCTCTCCTCTCCTTTCCTCACGCACACGCAGCTTGAACCGCGACGCGGCGTAATATAAGCGCGCAGGTTGCGACCGATCGCGAATGTATGATTCGCGCTTCCGATCCTACATTCTCGGTGGATGGTCGCACATTGGTCTGAGATCGTCAAAAATCAGAAAGTATATTTATCATCAATTTATATGATTTATGAACTTTCAAGACCAATTTTAATCACAGAGGGCACTTTTATCAAGTAATGGGTCTAATGCATACGTTTGCTACAGCGTTATGGAGGGTTGGTTCTGGTGTAAAATCGCGTGAAAATCACATTAAGAGCATCAAAAAGTCTCAAAACCCACTCATAAACCCACAAAAGACCTTTAAAGGAAAACCTGAGATGGCGGGTTGAAAGGGCGAATCAACCCTGTATGCATGCACCACGAGCAACAAAGATGGTCGACAACGGCATTCGACAATGTAGGTACTTGCCCGGCGTTTCCTTCTGAGAATTAGGGCAAATCGACACAAAACTTGAAATATTAACCATAGTAATCATAAACAATAACGAGAAAGTAAAACTTTTTGAAAAAAAAGAAGAAGAAAAAAAAAAAAAAAACACAGAATGACACAAAATGTTGATACTATGAGGAAGTGAGTCATTTTGTTTACATTCTAACCATCATTATAAATCGCCGTCGTCGGTCATGTTTAGGTGCTCGTGGTGCATGCATACAGGGCTGATTCGCCCTTTCAACCGCCATCTTAGGCTTTCCTTTAAAGGTTTTTTATGGGTTTATGAGTGGGTTTTGAGACTTTTTGAAGTTTTCAATGTGATTTTCACCCGATTTTACACCAGAGTCGACCCTTCATAACGCTGCAGCAAAAGTATGCGACACACCCATTACAACCGAGAAATACTAACTGAAAGTTTTAAGTTAAGTGCAGAAATTATGATGTTTGATTGATTCTTTTTGTCACACATTTTTGGCCACTTTTTATCGATCTCAGACCACAGTAGGCCGGTCGGTGGACGGTGGACCCCGGAAGTTGGCTTCGAGCCAGCGAAGCTCCAGCGTTCTTCGCGACAACGGGTGCACAGTGTAGCAAATGACCAATCTAGCTGTGCAAAAGTCGAAAAATTGAAGTAAAGCATTCCATCTGACAACGCTGTTTATAGGTACATAGATGTTTGCTGACATGATATACATCGGTGTTTTATCAAAAATTCCGATGTTGATCGGTGAAATGATCGGGAACCCGACGAGTAAACAAATACTCGTCAAATAACCTGTGATTTTAGTTGAACTTTATATTACTCCAGTAAATTCCAGATTGATTCAAGTCACGAGTTACATTTTTTTCTACGATGAATGGACCTTCAGAAAGTTGGTTAAACAGTTGATTTAATAATTTAAGTTTTTTATTAACTACTCCCAAATTTTTCAATTTTTTCGTAAAAAAACCGAGATTTTCAAACTTTGAAAGACCATATCTTTTCATTATCCGCCGTTATCCGCGCTGAAATTTATGCCAAAATGTTCAGAAAACTATGTAAATTCCGAATTGTTTTAGTTTTTTTGCGACCGTCTGCGACCGCGAAAGATATTTGCGTTTTAAGTCGCCCCCCTCCGCTGTAGCGCACGCTGCACGAGGCAAGCGACTGTCACTGAATTTCTCATCACACCTTACTACCTCTGCCACGTGCTTCCATTCATTTTAACAAACTGATTGACCACACTTATCTCATTATATTACTGATTTGAATTCTTACTGTGGCGCAACTGGCTAGAATTTATCGTTGTAATATTGCAACCCAGGTTCAAATCTCGGCAGCAATTGTTTTTTTTTTTTTTTTTTTTTTTTTTTTTTTTTTTTTTTTTTTCTCTTTTCCACCAGCAAACTCATCACCAGGAAGATCTTTGCAATGAAAACACTTAAAGATGTCACAAAAAATTTTGGAGGTTTTGGATTTTGGTTATAGTATATTCATTAGTCTAGATCAGTACCGAAGCGTGTCATTTGGCAACTTCGCAATTTGTCTCTTTAAACTTTTGAAAAAGGTCGCATTCCAGGGCGTTAGCCGCGCACATTTCTGTTCAAAAACTATTCGATCTTTTTCACCTGTTTTAATGAGCAAACTGCAACGATGCCATATCGCACTCTTCGCCTTTGTATATTTATTTGCCCATTCTCTTCCTGGAAAAATATATGGTTGCGCCTCTGCAATTTGCAGTGTTTCATAATGAAAAATCAGTATTCAAAGATGCATAGAATTATCGATTTGAAAATTTATTTTGATGATGATGATAATGATGATGATAATGATGACGAAGGTGAAGATGAAGAAGAAGAAGAAGAAGAAGAAGATTATGAAGAAACTGAAGATTAAGAAGACTGAAGATTTTTACTGCTTTTCATAATTCATTGTTATGGGTGGGTGGAAAATGTGGAGGGAATACTTGAGGGAAGATAGAAAAGGCTGAAGCTGCAATATGTATTCAGAATAAATTTTCCTGCATTCTCATAACATTTTTTGCTTGTTTTTTGCTTGTTTTTTGTTGATTTTTTTTTTTTTTTTTTTTTTTTTTTGGGGGGGGGGGGTTCCCCGGTTCCCCATCACCTTCGCCCTTTAGGTTATGGTGATATTCCATGAATAAACTCATGAATACAGAATACAATATTAATTGACCCATTATAATAAGTCCGATAACCATGAGAAGAATTATGTTGAAAAATCTTTCAGAGTGGGTTAAAAATCACACTTAATAATAAATCGATTTCAGCTCATTAAAACTGAAATTATGAACTTTAAACCCCAACCCAAGTACTTTTCTTGCTCGGAAGGCCTTTGTGTACTGTTTTGTGGCCCACTCAGACAAAAATTCACTCCTCGCTGTGAATACAGCGAACGCCAAGACTTTTGCACAGCTAGATCGGTCATTTGCTACACTGTGGGGTGGGGCGCGGCCGGCGTGTCGCGTGTCAAACCAAACTTTTCGTTGTTTCAAGTGACATCCCCCCCCCCCCCCCCCCCCAACGATCAGCCATTTGGCCAAGTAATTTTGCACATCCCAAAATTTCGGTTCCATATAGAAAATTCAAGGAGCAGAAACAAAGTGAACAGTTGTCACATACAGGATTTGTTTTTTTTCAAAATGTGCCTGGATTATATGTAAAAAAGGGTCATCATAATCGATTATCATAGTTATCAGAAATCAAACGCGCTAGAAGAAGAAAAAAAATAATCGGTTTTTGCCCCCCCCCCCGGCAAGGCCTGAAATGACGGCACTGCTTAGCCCCCCCCCCCCCCCTTAAAAAATTCCCGATTCCACCTCTGACCTAAAGTCTATCTCCCTTGTGTTCACAAAACGTCACCATTCAACAACAGGCGAAATCAGGGAGGTGTTGACGGTTTGAATCCACAAGATTTGAGTGTGCATCAAATTCGTCCAATGTAATTTGGCTTACTGCACCGTCTCTAATTGTCTCTGCGGACTTGGACTCTGGCTGGGGTCCTTGCTGTCCTGACCCGTCACTAAAACCGTGGAGTGCGCGAACAGAGAAAGAGGAAAGCGAGAGAGAGAGAGAGAGAGAGAGAGAGAGAGAGAGAGAGAGAGAGAGAGAGAGAGAGAGAGAGAGAGAGAGAGAGAGAGAGAGAGAGAGAGAGAGAGAGAGAGAGAGAGAGAGAGAGAGAGAGAGAGAGAGAGAGAGAGAGAGAGAGAGAGAGAGAGAGAGAGAGAGAGAGAGAGAGAGAGAGAGAGAGAGAGAGAGAGAGAGAGAGAGAGAATGAAAGGTGGGAGAGAGGAAGAAAGTGAGAGAGAGATGATCGCTGATTAATCGGCAATATCTAATGCGAAGGCGAAGGCAAAAGGATGAGTTCTGTAGGCACGTAGAGATCGCCGCACAGAGATAAATATATGAAATGCCCAGATGCCCAGACACAATTTCACGGATAATGATCAGAGCAAAATAACTTATTTAGTTCATTCATTTATATCAGCTAAAGGTGATTCCAGGCGAATCATTTACAGATTTCAATCCAATGAATAGCGCAATTAGTAGTCACATTTGAGGAAAATCGAGTTCAGCGGCGAAGCGTGCAATCTGGCAATGCTGCATTTGGCTCATTGAAAACCATGAAAAATATCGAACTATCTAGGAATCGCCGATGACCATCGGATTCGACCTTTTCTATGGGTTCAAATGGACAAAATTCCATGTTGCCAGATAGCACGCTTCACCACTGATCGAGTTCTTGGCATTTAAAATTGAAAACAAAGAAAAATCGCAAAATCCAAGAACGTCGTTACCGCAGCGTGATTTATCAAGTAGAGCCGAAATTTAGGACATTTATTTCGCCATAAGCTTAGGCAGTGCGATTAATACTAAGTATCTCTATTTGTCTCACTCGTTATCATTGAGGCTCATGTGATTTTTCGTATTTCCTATCACCTTAAAATGGGGCTCTTGCAAACTTTTGCTATAAGCAAATAAATAGTCCTATCTGTTGTGAAGACCAGCGGAAATCACGAAAATCACACTAAGAAAGTCTAAAAGTCAGTAATAAACTCACATAACTGCTATAACGGCAAGTTTGTAATGGCGGTTCAACGCAGGTATCATGAAAGATTCCTGTCTATTATGTCACTTTCTCTGCAGAAACACAGAGAAATGTCTCAATTTAGATAGGAATCTCTCATGATACATGCGTCCAATGTCTATCCGCCAGATTAAGCCCGATTCTGAGAGTGAATTTCGTGATTTTTTAGTGTACTCATCATCACTTTTACAGGTTTTTATGCAAAAATCAACTCTTCAATAGTTCAATCCCCTGAAGCAAAAGTTTGCAAGATCTCCATTATTCAAGTAACATGATTCATGCAAGAAAATATTTTTAAAGCCCCAAAAAAACAAATAAATAATTAAATAAATAAATAAATAAATAAATAATAATTAATGTCCCGAAAAATGCATACTAGGTCCTCAGTGCGGCGTGCGCCGCGCCGCGGACGGCCACACTTCACACAGGCAGGCGTCTTCCTGGTCTCGTAGTTGTATAGGTATATCCTCTGCAGTTCCAGTGTTGCCAGATTGGGGTGAAAAAGCCGTACGCTTTACATTGATTTAAATGGGGACGATACGGCTTTTTAACCTCCATCTGGCAACACTGTCTGCAGTTCACTCGAATACCATCTCTTCAGTCCCCTCCTCTCCCTACCGCTCCACCCCGCCCCATGCATCTTCTCTTACCCTCCCCGCGTCATATCGTCATATCTAAGTCGCGTGGACCCAACGCGATTTATTGGTGGGGCGGGGACGGTAGCCTGAGCGGGAGGGAGGAGGGGATGCGGGTTACCGAACGATGATCCGTGATGGCCGATGGCGATGGATGGTGGAGGAGGAATGGTGACTGGTGACGGAGAAAGAACCGCATCGAGCATCGGGGCATCGGCATCGGGCGTCTCATCACTTTCGATTCTCTTTCCTCGTAAAAGCTCTCTCAACTCGCACTCTGTCACGGACAAGGATAGTGGGACGCGGATTGTTTACGGACATGAAATGAACTGTTTTCAATGGCGAAGTGCAATGAGCGATTTGGCAGCGGGGCCAGTATTATTGATTTCAAAATTACTGTTTTCGCCCTGCAAAAGCTACCGTGTTCACCAGTGGCACCAGTGGTTCGTAGGTGCAATTTGGCAACGTTGTACGTTGTCCATTTAAACCCATATAAAACATCGAATGCAAGGTGTTCACCGAACACCCAATACTTCGATATTTTTCAAGAGTTTTAATGGAAAAACTGCATCGTTGCCAAATTGCACGCTACGCCACTGGTGTTCACAGTTTCCCTTGCGAGTTATGCTCGAAATGAGGCAGCATCGTTCTTACCCCTGCGTCAAAGTCACCACACATCGCGACCCCCGCTCGTGTGACAGAAAAAATGCCTCAACTTGTTACAGACCGATCCGCATGGCTGTAAAAGCAATCCTTTGCGTTATAATTAGTCGACTAACAAATTTGCGCACATCTCTCGAGTCCGCTTTTACTAAATAACCAAGCTTACATTACGTTAATTTAAATGCCTGCCTCAGTGAAATCTCATACAGATTGAAAAAATTGAAACAAACGAAATTGTTGAAGACGAAGAGAGAAACATTCAGCGGTAAGAAACGTCAAAACTGCAATTTTTTCTATCGATTTCTACAATTGCACAGCTCAGATTTCCATGTAACTTGCGCCCATGCCCCATAGTCGGTTTCTGGGTTCGCAATTAGGGATAGGTGGGCTCCATATTCGCAGAATGTGATTTTTTTTTTTTTTTTTTTTTTTTTTTCCCCAGCCCTTTTTGTATGAGAGGGTTTTCTCCGCCTCACTAAAAACGATCCCTCAAAAGTTTGCGCCTTCAAAAAATTTTGCTCTCTAGGCTACAGTCTAGGCAGTAGGCAGCCTAATGATTAATCTGGCCCTGACCATATTCATTTTGTTATTCAATCAAATGTAACTAACCTCTTTGGTACAATTTTAAAGAGCGGACTTTAAAGTTGCGGACATGAGGAATTTTGAACAGATAACTTATGAACATACAGTTTAAAGTCATAGACAGTGGCGTCGCGTGCCATCTGACAACAATGCAGCCGCTCCATTAAAACTCATTGTCATTAAATACATCAAATTTTCCTTATGCACTGTGCAGTGTGCATACCCTGAATTCAATATTTTATATGAGTTTAAATGGATAGAACACATTGTTGCCAAATTGCACGCGGCGCCACTGGTCATGGATATAAAAACTGTTGACTTTAAAAAAGTGGACGTAAATGAGAAGGGCATAAAAACCTAAAAGGACATAAAATCCATGTATCATCCCACTACCAAATTATCCACGCCATGCAGTAACTTCTCCACAGTTTACGTAAATGGAGCGATTAATGCAATCTGATCGCAATGCGGTTTTCTCGAACAAGCAACAATGAAAAAACAGAGAAAAATCGGTGTTTGGGTTATTCGGACCTAAACTTTCATTTTAAGATGACAAAGGCGGATCCAGCAATCTGGAAACTGTGTATCATTCCCATTTGAATGCACGAGAAATAATCGATTAGTGAAAGGGTCATGGCCCCCTCAAGAATCGATTGTTTATCATTCGTTGATATATAGGATGAATTCATGGTTGTCAAATTGCTGGATCTGGATCCGCCCATGAAAGATGAAAATCGATCTTGATCCGAACCGAATAATAAAATGCGACAAGTGTACGGAAATACACAGACAAGTCATCGGTGAAAAAATGTGAGATGATTCAACAATGCTTCGACCGTCAAAGGACGAGTTTGGCGGCTTCGGATCGAAAATGGACTGTTGAATTAATAATGCGATTACTTAATATACTCGCGAAGTCGTTTTAATGAATCATGGTACACGTTGGTGTCGTTGGTGCGTTTGCTTTAGAGTTGACGTTTCACATCTTTCTCAAGCAAAAGTTTGACTGAGGCTTAGAAAGTATTTCTTTCCTTCTTGCTCCCTGGAGAGTCGGAATACACGACAACCGTAACAAACGGCGCGGACTCATGAATATCCTTCCACACATTTACAACAAGGTGACCCAAAAGTCCCGAGACGTCAGACGTCGATGTGATCAGATTATGAGCATTACCATTTCCATCTAGAGAGATAGACGAAGATAGTAATGTTTATAAAGAGTATTTTCGGGGTTACCAAGCCGTTTTCCGAGTATTTGTTCAAAATCCATATCAACTTTTTTTTTCTTTTTCAAACTGTTATAATCGTCAGTTTTTGATCTAATGCAAAAATCTTTAGCTCAATCGAAAGAAAATGAATTGATCTTTCAAACGTAGCCAAGATCAGATCGCTATAGCTAGTTTCGTTTTGAAGTTACAGCATAAGTTTCGGTCCTTTAGGGACACCCTGTGTATACTATGAGCGATGATTGGTTCCTCAATAAAAGAAAGATTCACTACACAAGAATATTCAAAATTGAGAATAAAAATTAAAAAGAAAATCCGATGAGTCGGTAGAAAACTTTTGCTGCAGCTATAGATATTACATAGTGTAGGTTCTGGTGTAAAATCACTTGAAAATAAATCAAATCAAAATAAATCAAATCATTATGGCCAATAAAATGAACAGCCAGCAATCTCCGTGAAATTTGTTTTCGGAAAGTACTAAGTTGGTTTCAAAATCATGGGGAGGGGGAAGTTAAGAAAATTGAGATTCTGAAACGACTTTACGTCTTTTACGCCCTTTCGTAAAAGCAACAGCTACTTATCCACGTCAGAAAAAAGTCCTGTACCGTGAAATTACCCTTGTGTTTTTTTTTTGGTAGTTTTCACAGAATCTGATCTCGGGAGTTCATTTTTTACGCGCGGACAAAAATATTTGATTCTTGAACTTTTGACAACCATGCATTTCGTCGGATATACTTGCAACTGGCAAATATGATGACTCATCGACAGCCCGTTGTGTATTTCATAAACCACGAGCTTACTTTGCTTTAAATTCAATAATATTTCATCATAATTCTCTCATCACTGGCGCAACCAGTATCTCTTCCATCTCTCTCATTTCCCATTTGAATTTATACGTAAGAAAAGGACAGAAAGAGGCGGTTTTATCCCGTTGTCCATCCTTGTCTAAAATACGTCTTTTAATGGAGAAAAGAGAGAGAGATGAAGAAACTCTCGGTGCGTTACTGTCTCTCATCCGTTCCTTCGTTCGTTTCTCTCTCACTCTCTTTCCTCATAAATGTCCATTTCTCTATCACTCTCTTTCCTCTTAAATTTACGTTTCTCTCTCACTCTATTTTTTCTTATATTTACGTTTCTCTCTCACTCTATTTTTTCTTATATTTATATTTCTCTCTCACTCTCTTTCCACTTAAATTTACGTTTCTCTCTCACTCTCTTTCCTCTTTTTACGTTTCGTGTCACGTCGCGCGTCGGCTCAAATCTTACGCCGCCGCGATCACCATGACAACGAAAAAACGCGTGTAACCTCGAAAGGAAGCTCATCATAAAAAATCATTATCAGCAATGAGTCAATTCTTTCTCTTTTTTCAACTTTCAGGATTGCACTTTTATCGCTTGTAAATTGTAATAAATATTCGTGAATTATTTTATCCTCAACTTTTACTTTTTTTTGTCGTGGCTCTTCCTTCGATCTTCGCGTTCAACGCACAGTAAGTTTAATGCGAGTTAACGATAAATTTCACGGAAGTGCATTTCATGATGAGAGTCAGAACCGAAAACTGCGGAAAACTAGAAAACTAACCTTTACAGATAAAATATCTATAGCATATTGATGAGGTATTAAATTATACTTCATCAGGTACTACGAAATATTTTTCCCTTCATTCTTTTTCTTGTTTTCTTAATTTTCAATATTGTTTTTTTTCTTTACTTATTTTTTCTTTTTTATTGTCATTCCTTATCATCAACATAGACTATCTCGTGGCGGTTCTCCCTTTTGAAGAACAAATTTTCGCGTTGGATGCATAAGTTTAACGTTCCCAACTATTAAATAAAACATCACGGAAGTGCATTCATAATGATAATCATAAGTCAGAACCGAGAACTTGACAAGTAATCTACCGAAAAAGTATGTATTGCAGTGATGAGGTATAAAATAGTTTTTTTTATCAGATACTATGTCCAAAACATTCGCTTTCCGTCCATCTCACTGTGTTCTCTCTTGTTTTCTTAATTTTCAATTTTCTCTTTTTGATTCATCTTTATTTTTATTTATTTATATTTTTTGTCATTTTTATGGCTTGTGAACGGGTCTGTTGCTAATACAGCTATGGCTTGTGAACGGGTCTGTTGCTAATACAGCTATAAAGAGTGTCAATTTTGGTATGAAATCACTTGAAAATAACTCTGCTGGGAGAATTAGAAAGTTCCAAAATTGATTCACAAAAACCCAATAAATGCGTTTAAAACAAAGTTCCAAGGGGTGAGACCGGATTCGTCCACTGGTCACTTTTGACATTTCCGGATTCGTCCACCCGAAAAATCGAAGACCGGATTCGTCCACGATTTTTTTTTTTTTTTTCATTAAGTACGTACATTTGGCAACGGCATGGAGTATTTGGGTAGAGTGCGTGCAATAATACATGAATTGTGACACAATATACAATTTTACCCACTGAAAGAAAGGGGTTGTCAGGAAATCTCACGGACAATCACTTGAACTTTTTAGGTTACATTTTTACCTTTCTTCTTCTTTGGCTGTGCATTCTTTTTATATCTATAACTCATTTTTCTCACAAACTTGAACCTGTCAATTAACCCTTCGTTGTATGCGAACATCACATCTTCTGCCTCCTTTTGAGCTTTCTTGACTTTGGTATTTGTAATTCGCGCGGCCTCCCCCACTTCGGCAGTATTGATTTTAATGTAAACTACTTTTTGAACATCAAGTAGTGTTTTAGCAAAATGGTTGATATTGGGGTGAGAATGATAAAAATATTTACCAAAATGTGCATGGAAGGACTCACATGCGTTAGTTGTGAGCTGTAAGCTACAACTGCTAGTTGCCCATACATGCGGTGGAAACAGAGAATTTTCGGAGATATAAGTTTCAGTCAAATAATCAGTGAATTTAAGTTCACTTAAGAATACGGGTTCACTTTGATAGCTGAAGCTGCAGCACTCTACCCAAATACTCCATGCCGTTGCCAAATGTACGTACTTAATAAATTAAAAAAAATTCGTGGACGAATATCCGGTTTTCGATTTTTCGTGTGGACGAATCCGGAAGTGTCAAAAGTGACCAGTGGACGAATCCGGATGTGCCCGTTCCAAGATGGGTGCCATTGAGCGAATCACACTAATAAAAATCCCATCTAATTGTAGCTTCTTATGCTGGAAAAAAAAAAGATTCGTCATAGAGGAAGCTGAAATTAGATTGGACTCATCCCTCAATATGACCCGATGCGATCGATCACGTGAACGCCACCTTTGAATTTTGTTGAAATGAGTTTCTTGAGTTTGCGAGTCAATTTTGAAACCTGCTGATACTTTTAGCAAGTTCAAAAAAATAGTTGTAGGTATCCGATGGAATGCATGGTTGTCAAAAGTTTGAGAATCATGTATTTTCGTCCGCGCGTAAAAAGTGAACCTCCCGAGATCAGATTTCGCGAAAATTACCGATCGGACAGGGGGAAAATAAAGAAGGGTAAGTTCACAATAATAGGAATTTTTGGCTAACACCGATAGTAATTCGTCGTTGCTTTTATAAAATATGGCGTATAAAAAAGAGAAGTCGTTTCAGAATTTTGCCTTACTGTTATCTTTTTTAAAGGAAAAGAAAATGTGAAAAATTTTCTTGATTTCCCAATACTTCTGATTTTGAGGGCGACTTATAGAAAATCTCTAAAACAAGTTTCATGAAGATTGACTGTTCATTTCAGCCATAAGGCAAGAAACTACGTAAGGGGACGTTACATTTATCATATGATGGTAAAATTTACTATACTTGATAGCAGACTCAAAAATCAACTATACAGATGGTACATTCTACCAGTCTTTTTTTTTGTGCACATTGAATTGAAACAGAGAGAATAAACCTCTCACTGAGAAAATCAGTCAACACCCGCTTTGTTCATTCATAAATACCGTCTCACTATCAAGTTTATCAATGTAGGTCACGGATAAGAATTCACACTGGTTTTAATGATCAAGGAGCAGATATTTCTCTCAATCTGTACGAAAAAAAAAGGAAGTTCCCAGGTTTGTTTTACATAAATTAGGCAACAATGATGTAATGTCATTGCAAGTATCAAAACCGAGGGAGGAGAAAGGGGGGGGGGGGCTCGCGGTGAGATGAGGACATCCACGAGATGCAACTTAATACTTAGCTACTCCGCTCGGAGAAAACGATTTTATTGTGATCGTGACGTGAAATATCCCAGGACGGACGGAACACGCTCATTTAATTGTAATAGCTTTATTGTTTTCACTGTGAAATTGAACCGACGGATTTATGCTGAATGATCTACAGATGATTCGGATCTAGAGACATCCTCTATGGGCTTAACTTGTGCACTGGATACCATAGATTACGGCGTGAAGGTAAGCAAAACCCGAACAAGAGAGAGATTTTTAATTTGATGGACGACAACTTTGAATTCGTGGAAATTTTTGTTAAAGATTAAAAGGGTCTTATTGACACTCTTGTTGGACGTGAAGGCACGCGTCATAAAATGCGGATACAGGAACAAGTCTCCCTCTCTCTCTCTCTCTCTCTCTCTCTCTCTCTCTCTCTCTCTCTCTCTCTCTCTCTCCCCGCCCATTTGAACGCACGTGTCAGAGAAGGACAGAGCAGATGATAGCTAACTTCACGTGATCTTCCTTCCTTCACTATCTTCGTACCTAGAGCGAATGTGCTTAAAAAAGCGTACAGTGGGTGGAAAGTTGTGATTTGGCACGAGGTAACTTTGTCGAATTGTTCGAACTTTCACTCGTGCGACCTTTCGACAAAGTCACTTTTAAGTCAGTGGCGTCGCAGGCTATCCGGCTACGCAGAATTTTGTCCATTTGATTCCATGTAAAATATTGATTCGAGGGAGTGCACTGTGCACCACCAATGGTTCGACCCTTTTCATTGGTTTTAATGGATTAAACACAACGTTGTCAGATTGCACGCGACGCCACTGATTTAGGTACGTGTATGCGTCATCAATCATTCTCATATGTTAAGGTACGGAAGTCTAACCCAACCAAAGTATGAAAGGAAATTTTGAAAATATTTTGAAAATTCTCTTATAGTCTCGAACAAACTCTTTCCTAGATCTTCCAAAAATACTTCAAAAATATTTGGATGCTCGTGACAATTATTTGCCGAAATAATATTTTTAAAACATTGCCGACACATTTTAAAAACTTCTTTTTGAAAAAATCTGACCAAAAATCATTTTAGCATATATTTTTAAAATGTACCCGAAATTTTTCCAAAAAATCTAGCTTTTAACCCTTTGCAAACAATCATTTTTAAAAATTAAAAAAACAATAATTCTAAGAGTATTTCATTTCAAATAATTTTTTAACAGGATTTTGGCTCGGTGGACAAGGTTTTGGCAAGATTAAACCAAAATTTTAAATGTTGCCAAATTCTTGCTCCATGCACGGGTATTTTTAATGATTTTCTCGATAAGAACGCTGTATCTGTGAAATCGAGTATTTTATGTGGGTAAAGTTTATAAAAGCTCATAGGTTACACAGATTGGACTAAATCAAAGCGTGATGACAGAAAATACAGTGAAAAAACTCATGCTGCATCTGTTCAAAGACGGCAACCAGACGTAGAATGAATGAAAAGAATATGGATAAGCGGAAAAGTAAATAAAAATAAAATTAAAATTGAAACAGTTATAAATAAAATTATAAGGGCGTGAGGGAGGACGAGTATTTTTCAAGGCCATCGAAAAGATCCTACGTAAACGCTAATTTTAAAAAGCTATCCCTAATAAAAATTACAGTTTACAGTTTTTCCACTCTTGTGAATATATTTCTGGAAACGCCCCTGTCTGAGAACTGATAAATTGAGATTAATAATTATACACGATAAGCGCAAAGTACTTTTAACCGTTCCATACTCCAATTTATTTGATTGATTAGTTATATCTCAAAAAAGAAGAGAAGGGAAGAAACTGAGGAAAAATAAATGGAAATTATGCTCTGAGTTAGTCCACCTACCTACATTTAGATGCAAAAAGAAAATATATTTGGTGATGCTCAAAATAAATGACCTTGATATAATATAGGCGTAGCGTGCAATTTGGCAACGTTGCACTGGATCCATTTAACCCCTTATAAAAGGTCGAATGCGAAGGTGGTCACCGAATACCCTGCAGTTCGATCTTTTTCATGGGTTTAAATGGACGAACGGCAACGTTGCCAAATTGCACGCTCCACCACTGCTCGATAAAGTTAATTATTACCGCAAAAACTGTAAAAATGTAGCTTGCGGAAATACGCAAATGACCTTTCACCCAGGGTTTTTTACTCTGGAGTCTTAAAAAGTTTAGTAAAACAAGTAAATTGTTTCAACGCAATAGCTGCATTGTCAGCTACAACAAACTGAACTTCCTCGAATGTTTTAACCGGATATATTGTCATTGCATCGATTTAAATTTTTTCAAACGGTCCAAACTTTTTTTTTATTTCATTGTAGGGCCAACTTCCTGACTACTTTCTATGATAATAATTGACAACAATGATTACGATATTGTTGATATTAAAAGGTAAAATTATACCGGTATACGGCTCATGCACAGTGGTCCCAGATCGTTAAAAATGTTATCACAAATCCGTGAAAAAAAAATACATCCAAAATAATAGTTTCCGATCTTTAAAACTTAACTTAAAACGTTCCAGTGGCATTTCTAGGTTTAGATAACTTGTTGAAAGTGCTGTCTGAGATAAAAATGGGGCTCTTGCAAACTTTTGCTACACGCAAATTCGAATAGTCAAATCTGACGTAAAAACAGGCGAAAATCACGAAAATCATACTAATGAAAAAGTAAAAAATTCAGTGTTAACCCCTTATTGATCAAGCCCGGGTTAACTCATTTTTCTCTTCTAGTCTATATTTTCACATTGCTCCAGAATGATGATTCAGAATAAAACGATTATATCGATGTAGATCCTTCCAAGATAAAATTTCGTCAGGCGCCTTCAATTTATCGTATAGGCAATTCCAACTTCCCAGAGTACGAACAGTTAACTACCTTCCCTATGTAAACGGATGAATAGCGATCTTACGAACTAATCTGGTCTTTAAAGGGTTAAACTCAGAAAGTAGCTGTTACGCCAAGATCGTAATGGTGGAGCTGCGTAGGTATCATATAAGATTCCTGTCTAATTTGTCACTTTCCCTACGGAAACACAGAGATTTGTCTCAAATTAGATAGGAATTTCCCGTGATACCTGCGTTTCTCCGCCATTGACCTATCATGCACGCAAATTGGGATTTTACTTTTTTTTCGACTTTTTTATAGACCGTTCAAAAAAGGACAATTTTCTAGAAATTTAGATGGGTCACACTATTTTTTGCAATATGTCTCTTTAAATTCCATTGAATCTCTTTGTTGAATAAAATGGTGCACACCGGTGCGGGAGCGGCTAGTGAAATTCGATACATCGATGTCTACTCCATTTAAAACTATAGAAAAGTATCGATCGTCAGGGGGTGTATTTGAACCCCCGAGAAATCGATACTTTTCTATACTTTCAAATGGAGTGGACATCAATACATCGCATTGCACGAGCCGCCATTGGTACACGCGTGTACCACTTCTCGTGAAGAATTCTGAGAGTGAATTTTGTGATTTGTTAGCGTACTCATCGTCTTTATTACAGGTTTTCATGTGAGAATCAACTCTTCCATCACCTGTAGTAAAAATTTGCAAGTGCCCCATTGGTCTTGAAATAATAAAATAATGATAAACTATAACTTTCTGATTTTTTGTCCACTTTTTGAGAATCTCAGACCATTGTGTGATGTGCGGTTTAGCGGTTACACGCACACCGCAAATAACTCGTTGCAACTGAATCGACTGGACAAAACTTGGCAAACGAGAAGCTTACGAAGAATCAAGTCCGCGACTTCGATTAAATCATCGTTAGAATGTTATCGGTATGATGCGTATATTCGTCATATCACAAAGTCATATTCACATGTCACAAAATTGCGACGAAGATTATCGCATAGTTCGCTGAACTTATTTCAACGAGATTTGCCCGCATAACTAAGAGAGTGTCTTCAACTTTTTCACGCCAAATGGAGAGGCGAGCCAATTTTTTTTTTTTATTCTTTTTTATAATCCTTTTTTTTTTTCGTCTGTTAATGGGGCATTTGCAGGGGTCTGAAATGTTGTGTTTTTTATGAAGAAAATGAAAGTACTAGATGAGCTGAGAACAAAGATGCCTTTGATTTCTAATTAAGTAGCATTGTTCCGGAGATGAGAGTTTGGCCCGAAATACATTGTTGTAAAAGGGGATTCCACGTAGTGACGACACTATACAGTATACGCACACGATTTTTTTACAACTTTACAAGCGCATGGATTTCCAAAACTGGGACACTGGGGAAAAAACCAAAGGACCTATTGTTCTCAGCTTATCAAGTACTATAATTTTCTTTATAAGAAACAAACAATTTGAGACCCTAAATAGCAACGGCCCCATTATTACAATTTTGCTGACAGAGGGCGCTGCATTGCTCTATGCGCTACAGTGACTAGGTAAACCACAGTGCGGCCATTTGCCTTCCACCCCTCAAGAGTGCACCCTTTTTAGCATTGGCAGCATGGGGAGTATGATTATTCTTGGGTTTCGGAATGAAGATTTCTCTACCCCCTGTCTGAAAAAAGTCATTATAATGCTATGTATAAACCATTTGTAGGGCGGGGGGCTGCGATATTTTTTGCGAGTAACTCAGGAACACACTTCCTCTCTATGGCGCCCGTGTTAAGTTGGGTGCGCATCCGCGGGGGGTCAGTTACGGGGAATCGTCGATTTCTCTTAATTTTGCGCACCAATATGTTTCACTTTCGCGCTCACTTTGGTCTAAAATCGAAATAAAGTGGCCAAAAATAAGTGAAAAAAAGCAAACAAAATGTATCACTTTTGAACTTTTAAGCTTCATTTAAAACTTTTCCGTGGCATTTCTCGGTTTAATTTACTTGTTAAAAGTGTTCTCTGTTATTAAAATTGGTCTTGAAAATTTATAAATGATACATTGATGAGAAATTTACTTTCTGATTTTAGGCCAATTTTTGTCGATCTCATAGACCATCGTGTGCCCTTCTATAGAGTTATACAGGGTGTTGAAAAACTGTTCCCGAATATTTCAGGGGCGGATTTTACAGGTCAAAATAAGACTTTTCTTTCCTATAAATATGTGACCGGAAATGCCCCCTTTTGAGCTACGGCCCACCAAAGTTTTAAAAAATGGACGGTTTTTTTGGAATAGCGACCACTATTATGAACCAAATGTCCTAAAAATTGGTGGCTCAGGGTATTTTTATGTGTAAAATCCATTAAAGACCTCGAGAAATTCAGAAATCGAGACCTACTGTACTTTTCACGCAATTTTGTACCTTTAACGGCACGAATTTTACGTGACGGATTAAAAATTTGAAGAAAAATTACCGAAATCAGTTGCAAAAAACCCTCAGAAAGATTTTTGGTCCTCTTTGTTTCCTTCGATAAGACGCGTTTTAAGAGAGATAATCGCTGCACAGTGTGGAAAAGTCAGCGCTTTTACCATAGCGGCCGGCCCGAAGAAGGAGCAGAAAGCCGGGTTGCATACTCACTGCCGCTTTTCATGGTAAACGTAAAAGCGCTGACTTTTCGGCGATTATCTCGCTTAAAACGCGTCGTATCGAAGGAAACAAAGAGGACCAGAAATCTTTCTGAGGGTTTTTTGCAACTGATTTCGGTAATTTTTCTTCAAATTTTTAATCCGTCACATAAAATTCGTGCCGTTAAAGGTACAAAATTGCGTGAAAAGTACAGTAGGCCTCAATTTCTGAATTTCTCGAGGTCATTAATGGATTTTACACATAAAATTACCCTGAGACACCAATTTTTAGGACATTTGGTTCATAATAGTGGTCGCTATTCCAAAAAAAAAACCCGTCAAATTTTTAAAACTTTGGTGGGCTGTAGCTCAAAAGGGGGGCATTTCCGGACACATGTTGATAGGGGAAAAAAGTCTTATTTTGACCTGTAAAATCCGCCCCTGAAATATTCGGGAACAGTTTTTCAACACCCTGTATAGCTCGTTGAAGATGATGTACGCTGTTCAGACCGACACGTTGCTAATGAATAAGAATGATAACACTCGCTTTTGTCCATCCTCCGAATTCTGCATGATGAGATCAAATTAAGAGCTCACTCGCAATTTCTACCGGCTTTCCTTCCCAAACAAGGTGCAAATCGTCTTATTTCTTTGAATTTGTTTCCCTTTCTTTCCTTCTGTCCAAGCGTGCCTTCCTGTACATACGGAGTTTAGAAATAATCGGTGTCATTTAGATCTCGGAAATTCGCGCCACGGATCTCGCGTATATAAGAAGATTCACTAGCGCGCGAATTTTAAATGGGGCCAAGCAATTGCGTAATCCGTGGTGAAAGATCCTAAAATAATCCCGAGAAAAAAATTAGAGACAAAAAAAAAGACGCAGAATCTCCGACGAAACTATGAGGAAGTGGAGACGTGATTAAAAAAAATAAAGAGAACGATTAGAGCGGTCGGTGTGATGATATTACGGATATTGTCGTGAGTACAGCAACTAGTCGAATGTGAATAAAACTATTTTTTCCCCCAACTTTTTCAACAATACAAATTTTCGGCACATTCTTCGTGTCCGCCACAATGAGAGACAAATAGAGACGGCGCACTACGCATAAATCGTGTATGCAATGAGTCTGTTGCAAACTTTCGCTACAACGATTAAGAATGTTTAATCTATTGGAAAATCGCCTGAAAAGTCCATTGGTGGCATCAGAAAGTCATAAAATGCGATAATAAACTCACAAGAGGCGTTTAATGAAATCCAAGATGGTGGATAAATATCGAGCAGTTTGTTTGCATGCACCACGAACATCCAAGGATAGCCAACCTCACAATATCGATCACAACCAATCACAACGTAAACAAACATATAACCTCTACCTCCAGTCAGGTTGTCAAAGTTGGCCATCCTTGGATACTCACGGTGCATGCATACAGATTGCTAGATATTTATCCGCCATATTGGATTTCATTAAACGCCTCATGTGAGTTTATTATTGCATTATATAACTTTCTGATGCCTCCAATGGACTTGTCAGGCGATTTTAAAGGTTATACACTCTTCATCGTTGTAGCAAAAGTTTGCAACAGACCCATTGTGATAGAAATATATGTTTATAAATTGATGGCATCAAAGTAATCGGATTCACTATCATTACATTTTAACGAGAGGTTTAGAGGAGCCCGATTATTTTGATGACATCGATAGCCGGAAATCGACACCAACAAACGATTCGCGAACTTTATTTTATGTTCAGAGGTTGAATCAGGCGACACGGTGCAAAAAAACGCCTTTTCATCGAACATCGTCAAGTGAGGGCAATAAGATTTGTCGATTAATGTACTATGACTTTCAAAAAAAAGTTCCCGGGTCAAAATTTCTACTCTTTCAAAACTCAGCAACCTTTAAACAATGTTTCGCGGCTTTCGAGTGTTTAAACATTCTGATCATGAATGCCCCTTTCAGAGTAAATCATGAAAAATCAAAACTTCTATCGGAAATAACGGGGACATTTAACGATAAGTATGGGTACTTTACTTTGAAAGTCATAGTAAATTGTAAAATGGCGGAAATGCTGATCGAAAGCTCAGAAGATCGTATATGGTATGACTTGCTGTATGGACAAATACCGAAAATAGCGACCATCATCCCGAGTTCCATTAAAAGGATTTAACGACGGCTTTTGCAAAAATGGGCAATGCACGTTGCACGAAGTAGTCTCGTCGGCAAACCTGGAGGGTAGATAATTTAAAAAAAAAAACAAAACACACACAAAAAAAAAAACAAAAACAAAAACACACAAAAAACAAAAAAACAAAAACAAAAAACGGGAGGAAAACAGTGAACTGAATTCTGCAACTCATCGGTTTCAGGTCAGTAGGTCTACAGTAATATGGGCTACGGACAAAATGTCTACTCTTTTTGGTCTACTGACAAAATGTCAACGGTAGTATGTCTACAAAAAGAATGTCTACTATGGAAAAAGACCATATTCTAAAACGTCTACATATTTTATGTCCACAAAATAAATGCCCCCAATATATAAATGCCTCTTTTTAAAAATGTCCACCTTTTTTTACAAAATTGTCCACTAGACAAGAATGTCTACGATTTTGTAACAGAATTAGAAAATATAATATAAATTAGTTTACTCCCCTCGTTCATATAGATCTTTGTAATGTTAAATTATAAATTTTGAAGACAGCGTCACAGAAATCTGATTAATTTAACGTAGAATTCGCAAAATTAACAACATTTAATTCACTCAGTATTTAAATTGAAAAGAGACTATTTTATCACAAGGAAGAAAGCTGAATCAAAAAATAAATAATTCGATGAGAAATGTTACCAAAGTGTAGCAAAAAGTTTGCACAAGTGATTTATATTGTCTGGCAACTTCGTCGCACGCCTAAAAACTATAAGAGACATTAAAATAATTATCATTCTAACTATCGATCACAGAATACTCTAATACCAGAACGGAAACTCTAATTCATTTTGAAACATTCTTTACTTCGGGCCGCCATGTTCGAAAGTAAGCATCTTCGGCAATCTTCGGCAGATCTTCGGCAACTGGCCGAATTGTGATTGGTTGTATAGCCCGAAAAAGCATGTCGGCCATCTTGAGAAGTGAGTAGGCACAGTTGCCAGTTTATGCCAGTAAATTCCAAATCTTGTTTCCATTGGCTCTTACGGGAGTTTCCGTTTTGATTAGAGTATTCTGTGTATCGATAATCAAATATTTATTCATTTCTTACAACCAGCACGCTGATTTCTTTTCCACGTGTCTATTTATATTACAAACTTGTAGACATTGTTGTCTTGTATACACAATTTTGTAAAAAAAAAAAAAAAAAAAAAAAAAAAAAAAAAAAAAAAAAAAAAAAGTGGACATATTTCAAAAGAGGAAATAATATACTGGGGACGTTTACTTTGTGGACATTAAATATGTAGACGTTTTTAGAATGTGGTCATTTTTTAAAGTAGACATTTTTTTCGTAGACACATTTTCGTAGACATTTCGTCAGTAGACCAAAAAAAGTAGACATTTTGTCCGTAGTCCATATTACTGTAGACCTACTGACTGGAAACCAACTCATCCACCAGAAAAACGGAGAAACGCGAGAGACAATTTTTGCCGATCATATCTACTTCAGAGTTAGAAGATATGTATTCACACTATGTTGCCAACTCTGCAACTCAGAAATTTCGGAGAGCGGGTAGTCCTTCGAACCCCTTAATTCGTCATATCTTAACGATTTAAAATCTCCCATCACAGTTTCTTTTCCTCAGTGGAAAACGAAACAGCCAATCTTTATTAAATTTTTCATGAGATTTCCTAGATTGCATCACTGAGAAAGAAAAAAAATGAGTGTAAAAACTATAAGAAAAGAATCATAGTTGTTTTTCCCCTTATTTCAATCAAAAGACCTATCGTTGCAATAGTTAGGACGCTTAAATCGACACGATTTCCTATTGTCTTTATGAGAAATAAAGTGCGGGAATATACTACATATATCAGACGATTCATTGGAACAATCAGAAATTTTTTAAAAAGGGGGAAAAAATCAAGAAAATTTACCATTTTGCTATTCCATCAGAGATAGGACCATAACGCAAGATTTTGAAACGTTGCACCAGAGCCTCTTTGTAAAAAAAAAAAAAAAAAAAAAATACGAACTCGTGAAGGGTTTGAAAATCGAGTATATTCGTGCAAACTGAGGGCTACATCTACTTTCGTTTTCAACGATCAAAGTTTGATCTACACCCGATTTCGAAAATTCACAATTCAAAGTGAGGAGGTGCGTGGGAAAGGGGCAAAGCCCAAGAAATAGCGTTTTTAGAAAATTCAGAAGTTTCAACTGTCGGATAATATTTCTTAGAGACGTAAGTACACAGAACGGAATGAAAGATTATCACGCCAGTTGACAACGCTGCACTATAGTTTGAAATCATCAAAAATTGGCCAAAAGTCAGAAAATAAATTTCTCATAAATTCGTCACTTATTAACTTTCAGCTTCAATTGTATGCACAGACAACACTTTGAACACGTAATTTAAACTTAGAAATGACACAGACAGGTTTTAAGAGTAAGCGTAAAAACTAGAAAAAGATTATTTTTGATGCCTTTTTTTCACCTAGTTTTGGCCACTTTTTGTCGGTCTCAGACCATAGTGCGCTGGTTAAAGGATATGAGAGATTCAAAAAAAAAGGGGGGAGGGTAAATGATTCAAACAGAGGAGAGAGGTAATGATGATGATAATGACAACTACTTAATGAATGAATGAAATGAATAAGATGAATGAACGAAAGCTCTCCTCTCGCCGCGGCCAGTCACCGCACAGTGGAGACACAATGGGAGAGGCCGGACAAATCGTTGAAAGTTTAAATGCGTATATCTTTGTTAATACGTAGCAAAGAAGTTTGAAAGTGATTTCGTTGGTTTTATTGTTAAATTTCCTACAAGAACCACCCTCTACAGTTTGTTTTTTGACGGTAAAAACATTCAAATTAGCATTTTTACTTTCTCACAACTAACACGGAAAAAAAACTACGGTGAAAATAACCATACGGATACCTGATTTTGGCACCTGCTAGATGTTATGGTAATGTTAACCAGAAGTATACTGTGTTTTGACTAGGTACTAGGTGATGTTACCTGATTGCATGTCGAATTTACTCAAAGTATCGGTAAATGTACCATACTTCTGGTCAAGTTTACCATAACATCTAGCAGGTGCCAAAATCAGGTATCCGTATGGTTATTTTTACTAATCTTTTTTTCCGTGAACTGAGAAAGTATTGCAATAGCGCAGAGATTTTCACAGTATTTTGTTTCGATACTTGACCCACTACGACTAAGTAAATCATGATAATTACAAAATAATTTGCTCTCATCACGCCTAAAATACTATCCTAAAGAACATTCATCCATGAAGTTTTAATATTATTTAACCATATGTGGCTTGGAGGTGTAAATGCACAAACTTTCTGTGGCGTCTGTCTGTCCGTCCGTAGCCATAAAACGTGAAACCTAGTATAAATTTTGAATTATTGATCCATATGCATCCAAATTTTGCAGAGATGTTGCTTTTAACATTCCCCAGAGGAACTTCTTTTTTTTTTTTGAAAATTTATTTTTTAGGTTAGTTGTGGATGAAAAATGGTTTCCATTAAAATCAATGGGAAAATGGGTCAAAAAAAGGACAAATTTAAATATTTCAAAAATGAATCTTTAGATCTGGATAAAAATATCTTGAGGGGAGTTGGGGATCTCCCCCAGGATATTAAAGGGGGTATGGGGGTAATTTAAACCATGTCCGACTCATCCGGTTGACTCGTTCCACTGTGCGCCGGTCGTCACTCGAAGCAGCCGCGAAGCTTATTAACTCATTGAAGAAATTCTCATGAGACGACTAAAATTCTCACGTCATGCTCGGTAATGCTCTTCACCGCGACCATCCAACCCCCCCCCCCCCCCCCCCCCGGACAAAAGTAGCAGTGTCTGGCAGGTAAAATATGCTCATCTGTTATGTCGATCGCGCGCGGATCTAAGCGTGCGCGCCGCGCGTGCCGAGCGAGTACTGTACTGCCCGTTGCGTTTGTAAACGGGAATTTTATTTTCACAGGCAATTATCGGTTCAAGGAACATGTGCTGTTTGGCGGAACGCTATAGAACGGAACACACCGAGGAAACCCAATTGAAAGTAAAAACTTGGAATTTTCTATGGAGGTCTCTTATCGAAGAAGAGCGAATCAAGAATCGCAACGGATCTTTCACTATGTACGATTGAATAGTTGATCCTGGTGTAAAAACCAGCGAAAATGAAGATGCGAGATTAATATAAAATAAATCACAAAATGACTTTAAAGTTTAGCCCTTTCAGGCACGCATTTTGGGATTTGAGTTTTTTTTTGGATATTTTTAAACTGTTGAGAATTAAGAGGACCATTTTCTAAGAACTTTGATGAGTCACACAACTGTTTATAAAATGTCCATTGAAAATCCCATTGAATCCTATGATTAATAAAATGGTACACATGTGTGTGTACCACTTCCCGTGAAAGGGTTAAGGCGTAATGGCGGAGCTAGTTATGCAGGTATTAACCATGAGAGATTCCTATCTAATTTGAAGCTTTCCTCTGACAATGAGTGTTTTTCCATGGATAGAGATACATTACGTAAAGGACTCTCCTATATGATACCTGCAATACCTGCATAGCTCCGCCATATTTGTTCTTAAATGGCGGAGATATACGCATGTGTCAATGATGTCTTGGGGGATCCATGAATAATTTGTTATTCTCTTCAGAGAAAAACAGGGGAAAGCCTCAAATTATAGTTAAGAATCTCTCATGGTACCTGAACATATTGATGTATCTAATGTAGTGATACGATTCCCAATTGATAAATACTTATTTTTGGTTACAAATGGCTTGCCCAACTAAATTAGCGCAACTCTGATCTTCACGAAGGAACGTGGGGCTTTCATAGAGGAGATCACGGTTCAAGAACCACCAAGTAAGAGTTGAGAAAAACGGTGGCCAATAACTTGTGGTTTGGTTAAGTATAGACGGTTTTAGATGCGAAGTCAACGGTTAGCCAACAACCACAGCAATGCACTCATCGGTCGCAATCAGTTCTGATAAAACTTGCCTAGCGTTCCCAACTATCTCATTCACTCTCCCGTGACCCCCATGTATCCCCCATCTCTTTCAAGGTTCGAAATTCGTATACAGTGCCTTGTTTTACGACAAATCATTATCAAAATTGCGTTTAAATGCCTCGAGGAATTCATTTCAGTCAAAAAATTTCACAAAAGATGTCTCTATATACGATTTTTGAAATTAGAGTGAAATGGCAGTACATGGGGGTTACGTGAGAGCGAGAGAGACAAACTGTCTTTGTTTGGAACGCTCATCACCGGCTGCCGCCATCACTAAAACCATCTATACTTTTCAATATTAATCGGTTATTATTTAACCAACGACGATTTGTCCAACTCTGCCAAGTGTAATACCTGTACTACTGCGCGTCGGTTACAGAATTCCGAGAGAGATGAGATGACCAGACTAAGTTTGGACTTGAACATGAAGCTCTCAATCCTTACGTTTCTAGCCGATAAAATGCATCACCGATTACGGAATCCGGAAAAAAAGAAGAAATTCATCTCTTGCATGTTAGTTCCGACGCGACGCGAGGAGCAGCCACTTCCACTTGAACTTCCGTTTATTGCATGCGGGTCGCTTCTTTTTATTACTCGGCGTCGTCAAATTGAAACGTACCTCCATCAGAAGAAGATCCATTGACACCTGAGCAGTGCTCTTAACTCGAAGCTAGCGTTGCGGTTAAATGCCAATTTCTTTGAAAGAGCAGACTTATTGTTTTAAGACCAACGACGACGTGACGATGACGTCACGATCAAAATTGGTTCCGAACAAATGCTCTATCTCGCTCACTCTCGTGGATTCACCCATGAGAAATCAGATCTTAATTTTCGAACGCAAATTCCTGCTAGTTAACCACCAGTTTTATCAAATTTTGTTGCACCATTAGATTCCATGTATTTCAAAGTATCTTTTCAATCTAACATAATTCCTAAAAGATCACAAGCGAATTTACAATCACAGTTATACCGAAAGATGTTCTATGTTTTGTCCTTGTCTTACTCACGGTCTTTTATACGGGAGTATCACCGCCATGCCACTCAATCGGGTGCAGCCGAATTGGCTCCGGCCGAGTTAACTCCGACAAAAGTTTTTGAAAAAAAAAAAAAAAAAAAAAAAAAAAAAAAAAAAACTAGAAAAAAAAGTATGGCAACGCTGTTCTTTAAGATGTATGCTACAACCGCGAATTCCGTGCTAAGCGGTAATACCAAAGTTGACATATTTTTCAAGTACGCAGAGGATAGTTGTATTGGACCCAACAGCAGATTTTCTCCAGTTATGGGCAACTTTTTCATCCACTGACACCAGGACAACAAATTACCGTGAACCATTCCATTCCCATTTCAACAAGGAATTCTCAAGTGCCCACCCTAATATTTTCTGTTTTATCAAAACCCTTATCAATTTTCAGACGGACATATACATATATCAAACTGCAAACAAGAACAGAATTGCCACCAAATAAGAAACAACAAAAGATAGAGGAATATATCTACTCGAATGTTAAGATATGAAAAAAATGAAATTGATCGTTTAAATTTTGTAAAATCAAAATATTACAGAACAGCGTTGCCAAAGTTTTTTCTTTCTTTCAAAAAGTTTGGTCGGAGCCAATTCGACCAGCCTCGGACTGGAGCCAATTCGACCCGGAGCTAATTCGACCGACCTCGGGCCGGAGCCAATTCGGCCATTTGGGAGCCAATTCGGTAGTGCCCACTCAATCATCCTAACCTCTCTTCGTGTCGAAGCTGTTGCACACTTTTGCTATAAGCGATTTTACAGTCGATTCTGGTGTAAAAACCTCGAAAACTAACTATGGCAGCACTAAAAACTTCCGAAATCCACTCTTAAACTCAAGAAACGCTTTTATTTGCGAGGGCGTAATGGTGGCCGAGGGCAGTAACAATATTTCGTCACTCTTACTATGCTGACAAGTGACAAGGATTATTCACAGAGTAATAATTAGTCATCAGAATGATGATCCACATCCAATGAATGGTACCGCAACATCTAGTGACACCGGTGTCAACTGAAAGTAGTTTCTTATTGGTCACTTCTTGATGGAGTTACAGTATTATTAGATGGGAATCTCCCATTATTACTACCCTCAGCCACCATTACGCCCGCGCAAATAAAAGCGTTTATCGAGTTTAGAAGTGGATTTCGGAAGTTTATAGTGCTGCCATCGTTATTTTTGGAGGTTTTTTACACCAGAATCGACTATTAAATCGCTTATAGCAAAAGTGTGCAACAGCCCCATTTAAATACGGCAGGCGCATAGCTTAGTGCCATAATTATATGTATCTGAAGATACAATCAATCTTTGATTAGACCATTCAAATCTGACAATAATATAGCGTGTCAAAGATTATGAATCACATTATTAAATCATAGATTAAAAGAAACAAACGCCGCCGTTTGTCGGTTGCGTTTCTGTCGGCAGATAATGATGTACTGATCGTTATGTTTGGGCTCATTAACCTCCTGTGTGGTCAGCGCACTCAGAAACCAACAATTAGTAGGAATCGGTGCTTCCGTTCGACCGATTAGCAGATGCTTAGCCTCCGACTCACGCATGCTAGTGCGTGTCAAATAACGCGTGTCAAAAGACTGGTAATTGTGTCACTAGGACTGCCTTCGTGAACAGTGAAATACGACAGCAGAGAACTGACGGCTACAAATAGCTGATTGCATATTAGATCGAAACTAGATTGCACCCATCAGAACTGAAATAATTATATTCATTGTAGTTCTATATTATAGAATACAAAGACAATACTGAACGAGATTTCCTTCCATTAAACTTGAAATATTACAATTTCAGAGTGAAATACATTTCATTATTACAGTTGATTTGATCAATTTTAAAATTTGAAGTAGAAAAAAAGAGGCAACCAAATCGCCTTACGTTGCAGGGAGTCGAACCGGCAGAGTTCGAAAAAAAAGGGTTTTTCCGAATTCGGTTCGCGGTTCGGTTCGGGTTCGCGCGGAATGTTGGTTCGGGTTCGGTTCGATAAAAATTTAGGTTTTTGAACCGGTTCAAAGGCGGTTCGGCCAAATTTTAGATTCATTAACCGTTTCAGAGGAATGAAATGAAAAATTTTCCGTTTCGTCATCAAATGTATTAATCACGACGAATTTCTACTCTTTACCTTTTTCAGCTAAGTCAGTGTAGCCATTCTGATGGAAACAAATTATGGCTAGCTCGTTATATGCATTTTCAGCGTGACTTTCTCTTAAATTCGCTCCGCACAGTTTGCATTTGCTTAAATCGCTTGACATTAACTATTGAAACAAAATAAAAAATAGGAAGGGCCATTTTTGAATTTGTTACTAAAATTTTTGAATCTCCCGTGCTTATACTTTTTCTCGGAAAAATTAAACACACAACAATAATAATGCTAATTTTTTGTTGATTTGGAAACAGCTGCCGTTTATTCTAAAGTATTAAAGAACGATGACTCTTTGAAAGATTCTTTTTCCGCAACAAAATCCTACAAAGACAATTTAGGACTCAAGATTCTTTGGTTGCTTTTCGGCCATTTGAACTGTTCAACTTTTCAACCGTCTGTGAACCGGTTTTTTCGTTAGTTTACACTGTCTCAATTTTTGGTTCAGGTTCGTTTCGGGTTCGAGCCATTTTTAAAATCAAGGTTCACGGTTCGGTCCGGTTCAACATTTTTCAGCAGTTCGGCTCGGTTTTCGGTTCACGGTTCAGTTCGGTTCGGCTCCCTGATACGCAGTATGCAAACGTCACATAGAAAAAATAGTGGTCTTAATTATTTGCTAGATTTCTCAACAGATTCAGCTCGTTTAGCTTTGGTGACTTATCATCCGTCGAGAAAAAATGCATTTTTGGAGCAGCATGTTATCAGACTTGAACCACCGGGGGGCGAAAAAGTATTGAGAGGTATGGGCGTAACTTCCTGACACATCAATTAAGCGCTCCTTTCCTATTTTTGTTGGTGTATCTTCACGGAAGAAAGAAAGAAAAAAAAAAAAAAAAAACAAAAAAATCGTTGTTTCTTTTCCTTCGGCGATTACTCGATTAAGTTAATTTATGCGTTGTTAAACTACTCGCGTAAACACGCGATTAATTATGTCATAAAGTTCAGTCTCGACTTTCACGAATAACTGATAACTACGGCTTACAACTTGGCAGTGGCGAAGCGTGGAATGTGTCACCGTTGCATATGGCTCATTAAAACCCACAAAAATATCGAATTATCAAGGAATCGCCGATGACCAGTGGATTCGACCTTTTCTATGGGTTCAAATGGATAAAATGCCATGTTTCCAAACAGCACGCTTCGCCACTGCAACTTGGAGAATGGAAAAGAAACAAACCACCAAAATTTTGGATTTGAAATACTGCGCGCCAAAGTCAAGTTTATACATTTTAAAACCATAGTTGAAATGAAATTCAATAAATTATTGCCAGATCTGGAATAAAACATTTGATACAGGATGACAGAGTGAATGGTAATTTTTTATGGGGCTAAAATCGTGTGCTTTTAATAAAAAAAGGATAATGCTAGATGAGCTGAAAGAACAGATGTGCTTTTGGTCTTTAATCTTTAGCGATGCTTGCTGTGATACTTCAAATGATAGGATTTTTTTGGTGAAAAATCGGTTTAAGGACTAAAAGTCCAATTTTTTAAAGACCAATTTCCTTAGTCCAACTTTTTGAGGTCCATTACTTCTAGTCCAAGGACAATTTGTCCTAGACCATTGGTCCAAATAGTTTTAATTCAATTACATTTTTAGTCCAATATAATTTAGTCTATTACCTACCATCTATGAATGATCTCTTGAACCAACATGTCCACAGCTAACCAAGTCCGAGTCAAAATATTAACTATTTTTGGTCCCCCACTTTTGTATGAAAATACATTTTTCCCCCCCCTCTAAAAATAGAGAAGAAGTTAAGTATTTTGAGCCAATGAACTGATCAAATTTGGCGTTCAGAAATCAGAATATATTTGTAACATCACCGAAAAATACCCTGTTCCTGTTCCCGCACCAGAGAGGCTGACTCGGATAGGGGACTATATGGCCTACCGTGTGTAGAGGATACTTTACCAATGATTGGTTAGAGCTTATCATGAAAATTAATAAGATTATAAAATGAAATAAATAATTACGTGTATAAAAGATATGAAAAGAAACTATAGGTTGAAACGCAGGGGGACAAAAAACTATAGAGCAAAAAAGTTTCATGGGCAGAATATCTTCTCGGACTTGAAAGAAGAAGACTAAAAATCTGACCGGACAAAAACAAAGAAGACCGAAAGTCAAAGGACAAATTGTCATTGAGCCAGAAATAATGGAAGAGAAAAAAATCGGACCAGAAAAATTGGGCATAAAGTCTTTTAACCAAATCCATGGTCCATCTAAATCAGTGATTAATGTTCAACGTTCTATACACAAAGTTACGTAAAAGATCAACTCCACTTGCACTTGAAAAAAATCGAACCACTTACCAAACAAACTTTTTTCAGAGCACTCATCATTTTAATTAACGGCTCTTTCCAAACTTGCGAACCAAACACATCACTCTGGGAACCACCAAACGTACTCAAATCACCACTTCCGATATTTCCAAACTAGAAAAGCTTTTCTAAAAAAAAAAGGGCGCGCAAAATAACTACAATTTTTTTTTTTTTTATAGAACACAACTTAATTTCATTTCATCTTCGTATAATCCTTCGTAAAATATCTATTACTTTCATCACATAGAACTGGTACAATTTTTTTTTTTTTTTTTTTTTTTGGTTAAAATAATAAACTTAATCCATCAAGAATCTACACCATGGAGTGAACACAGAGGACCAAAAGAGTCATTAAAAAACAAAAAAAAAAAAACAAATAAAACCAGAAAAAAAACGAACGCGGAAAGAATCACGCGCGTGAAGAATACACACGATAGTTCGCGAAAGGTATTTGTTTTTTCTTTTTTTCTGACGCGTGCGCACGTTTCCAAGCCAAAGTCGAGACAGTAATGGGGGGTACCTGACCACTGAGCGCGCAATGGAAGAGGAGGATGATGGGTCCTCTACTGGGCGCGAATCGCTGAGTTCGGAGCAGGAGAGGCAGTGGGGTACGGAAGAAATAGGGGGGGGGGGTTAGTCCACCAGCTCAGCCAGCCGCCAAGTGCAAGTAGCTTGAGTGAGAGAGAAAGTGGTTTTGTTTTTTTCTTCGTAGGCTACTCATATACACACTCCGCGGTATGACGGTATGATGTTATGCCGATGCGGTATTACGGTATCGCGGTATGGTAGCGTAGCTTTGGTCGGTGGGTAGCTGCGCGAAGCTTCGAAGCTGGCCAACGGACGGTGGAGAGAGGAGAGAGGAGACTTTAAAAACCAAACTTAACCCGGCGAAGTCCAAGTCCGGCAAGACGAGGAGATTCAAGTGTGAAGTGTGAAGGCCGGTGTGCCGGGGACGGACGGGAGATGGCGTTGGGAGTCGGTGTCGGGTGAGCTAACCTCTGTGCCGCGTGCTGTGCATCATGAACCAAGCACATAGCGAACCATCTACTACAGCACCTAGCGAACCATCTACTACAGCACCTAGCGAACCATCTACTAATACTTTTTCTCCTCTGCTTCCTTCTTCATTCACGTCACAGCTGTGCCAGGGAATGCACTACAAGGAGCGACCGAGCCATCCGGATCCGTAATAGAGGATCCCCACCATGGCTGTTGTTTGTATGAGTCCCTGTAAGCAAATTTTCGCGATTGAATATCATTCACTTGAAGAATTGATGATCGCTAATTGATGCCACCGATCGGTGAAAAATCTAGCCAGTGAATGAAATGCCGGCAAAACTTTTAGAATACTACCAGTGTGAACAATATTTGGAATTTGCCAGCACAAACTGGCAACCGAGGACAGAAACAAACCCAGCGCAAAGCTTGCAACGGGTGTCCCAAAGTTCTCCTGAATTCTCGCGAATTCTACAACAGCAATAACATTTCGGTGAATCTAACCTCCAAATGCAGAGTTTCACATGATATTTCTTGTTGATTTCGGTAGTTATAGCCGAGGAAGCAGGCATAATTAAGCATGTTTGAAGACTTAGAATTAATAATCACAAAAAGGTAGCATTAATTCTTGGTTTTAATAGCCAAAATTTCTGCTTAAAAATGAGCTTTTGGGAAAATTACAATGAATCAGAGGTCCTCGAAATCTGATCGATACGTTACAGCGTTTTACTATTATAGTCTATTGATTTGGTCGAGATCCGACCAATATCGCACGAAACTTCAATAAGAAGGGGGCGGACGGGCGCAGCAAAGATGAAAGTCGACCATCTTCAGTAAGAGTCAGATTTTGATCAAGTGTGATGGATTCTTTCAATAAATTAATTATGAATTCATCACGAGCACGCTGGGCAGAAACTTCCATTTTTCTGGCCTCAAATGTTATACTTCAGAAAATTTTTAGAGTTGATGTTATTTTCATATGAACTTGAATAATCTGACGACCTTCAAAAGCATTCCAATTAATTAAATTCCAGTTCTTAATGAATGTGACGATAAATGTTTGAAAACTTGATTTTGTCATTGTAAATTCCAGTTTTTATTGTATATTGTATTGTCCAGAATATTTTACAAACTGATCCGATGTGCGCTAGTGAAAAGAATACATGAAGAATCTTCATCTTCGAAATTAGGCAGCTGGACTCTTCCGGAAGGACAACTTTTTCATATTAGCTAATACACGAGAGGGAATCTTATCCGTTATCTTTTCGCGAAGTAATTTTTTTAGCGAGATGCGTATAGAGGCAGTGGCGCAGAATAGTCCTTCGAAATCAAATCTTGGGCACACCCGCACACATGTGACATACCGTCTACGATTTACACATGTTACACTCACATATATGTAAACACGCACATGTGCTTTCACTGTCCTATGAACTTCTTTCCGTCACACAGGTTTGCCAAATTTCTTATTAACACAGTATGGAGCAACTGAGAGGGAGGTTCCGATCAGAAAGACTAAAGAATAAATAACAGATGACTTATGCGGAATACAGCAAACGTTTTGACAGTAGTTATAAAGAGAAAACAGCAAAGTTTCTTGGTTTCGGTAGAGTCCCTATATACTACGAGAGTTGCGCCAAGTCTCTCAAAATGAAGAAGAAGACGCGGATCAATGGAGCCTCCAAGAGGAAAATTGCAAATGGCGGATGACCATTTGCCTCGCTGGTGCCTCTATTTTGCTATCTCTTTTGGGTTAGGTTCAGAGGCTCGACAATAACGGTCGTTATTGAAAGAGATAATTTTCTCCAGATTAACATTCAAGTAGAGGAAAAATTAACAATAATTACTGCGGTCGCTGTTACTTTAAATGTGTAATGAAAGCTAGTACGCGAAAAGTAAACAAACCCTCCGCCATTTGCATTTGCCTCTTGGGGCTTCCTTGACAGCCTAAATCTTAGAGCCAATCAGAAATGGATTCAAAAATTGCATTGGCGCAACTCTCATAGTATATAGGGAGTTTCGGTATTTTCGAACTTTTTCATTGTGAAATTTTCATGAATTCGCGATCATTTAAAAAATCGGGAAGGGACATACAATTTGACAACACTGCGCGATCTTAAATTTTCTCGGGTGACAATGACAATGGGAATAGATAATAATTCCTCTCCGAGTAGTCAATTGACTCGGCCGGCCACACATACACACATTCATTATACATACGGACTATTATGCATGGAGAGCGATTTGTCATTGAGATTATCACTTCATATAACGCGTGTTTATGACTCTCCACTCACACGACACACGACACACGAGTCTCAAGAGGATACGACTATAAGCCCATTAGTTCAGGTGTTGATGCACTCGTGAAAATAATTGGTCGTCCCATAAACTTCCGTATTAACGATGCCCCGTTCGTTGTCGGCGTTGCGTTGTTCCCTCCCAAGAGAACATTGCACCACGAATCCGTGTTGATCAATGACTTCATTCATTCGCATTTATTGATTCAACAAGACCATTATTCGGTTTAACCGCAACACGAGCAAATGACAGTTGGAGTCCCTATAATTCAATCTTCTTAATTCTAATCCTCGATATTAATATGATCCTCCTTTCAAAAAGCTTTATCCATACTGTAGAAGCTGGTGAAGGAGTAGGTTAGCCTTTCTCTTCCCTCTTACCATCTGGACGTATGTGTTAGAGAAGGTAAAAGAGTATTGTGTCCAAAGTCACGTGACAGCTTTCTTCATCCATCTTTTCTCCAACGCACGAGTTCAATGGAGCTTTAGGAAGGTTTTCCTGGAGGCCATTGAGCTATTATTTCTAATAAGGAAAACAAAATACTTTGGCTACACATGGTATAAACAAATGCTTTTAAGTTGGGCAAACTTATCAGCTGAGGTGAAACAGCCAATTAAAAAAAGAAAATAAAAATCATATTAACAAATATGAAAGTAATAGTAAAAAACTAAAGGGGGAGAGAGTTCAACTCAGGCAATGCAACAGAAAGCATGAGCGAGGACAGCTATTCGAGAGCATCACGACCGCATTACTTTCATAATTTTTAATAAGATTTTTTATTTTATTTTTTTAATTGGCTGTTTTACCTCAGCTGATGAGTTTGCCCAACTTAAAAGCATTTATTTATTATTTCTAATGTAAAATGCTGCGAAAATAATGATGAGATTAGTAAAAAGATCTAAAACTCACTTCTCGCAGAGAAACCGAAGCTCGAAGTTTAGATGGACCACCCGCCCTGGTAAAAAAAGTGTTCCATGAATTTCCATGACCAAAATTCCGAGGGCATTATTCCCGTGAGTATATATTATTTTTCCATAAAATTTCGGAAATTCGTGGGCAAAATATGATTATCCATAAAATTTCATGGAATTTTTTGGGCCGTTCATGGAATTCCATAAGATTTTCATGTAATTTCATGGGAAAATTGCATTTTGCCCGCGGAAATAATGACCTCGGAATTTTGGTCATGGAAATTCATGGAACACTTTTACCAGGGCGTGTATGTATGCACAACGCACGTTTTGCACTCCCAAACAAGAGAACATAACCTAGACGGATTGGAATGCAGTGACGTTGTTGCATTCGGTTTTCAAATAGATAATTTGAAGGTTGATTCTTTCAGATTTTGTCGTGAGGAATAGAACGCAGGACGGTGATATCAACAGAAACGTTTTACGATACCTAAAGCGAGAAAGACGGAACTTAATTCAATGTACTGTTCTCTTTTGTCTGGGCAGCGATACGTAAGTAGGGAGGTACGTACGTAGTGAATAAATAAACGGCTGGCCCTTTTGAACTTTGAGCTTAAATGGGGCTATTGCACACTTTTGCTATAAGCGATTTAATAGTCGATTGAGGCGTAAAAACCTCAAAAAATAACGATGGCGGCACTAAAAACTTCCAAAATCCACTCCTAAACTCAATAAACGCAGTTATTTGCGCGAGCGTAATGGTGGCCGAAGGCACTAACAATGGGAGATTCCCATCTTAATTTCGTCACTCTTTCTATGCTGACAAGGATGATTCACAGAGTAATTAGTCATCAGAGTGATGATCCACATCCGATGAATGGTACCGCAACACCAAGTGACACCGGTGTCAAATGAAAGTAGTCTCTTATTGGTCACTTCTTGATAGAGTTTCAGAATTGTTAGATGGGAATCTCCCATTGTTAGTGCCTTCGGCCACCATTACGCTCCCGCAAATAACTGCGTTTATTGAGTTTAGGAGTGGATTTTGGAAGTTTTTAGTGCCGCCATCGTTATTTTTTGAGGTTTTTACGCCATAATCGACTATTAAATCGCTTACAGCAAAAGTGTGCAATAGCCCCATTTTGAGCCCAAATCTCATGGATCCGAACATTTTTCGAGCCATAGGACCATTCAAATTGGACAAAGACTGGAAATTGGCTGGACTGGAATTAGAGGCTTGGCTCAGCTTGGATGTTCAGAGGCAGTCTCTGATGGACTACTTTCGGCGATCCTGACGTCTTAACGTTAACCACGCCCATTGATCATAGTTTGAATCAATCACTTCAATCCGATTCGCAAGGCCTGAGCTTTAAGCTACCTGAAAAGGCTGACCTAGGCTAATGTCTTCTTCCGGCATCAACCAACCTCTGACAGCGAGCGGAGTCCTAAAGTGCTCCTTCTCGCGGATATTGGTGGGGGGAGGGGATTATCTTTCACGAGCAGCCACTGTCCACAGTTGCCAAATGGTGGCGAAAAATAGCCACTTTTCCCATTTAACTCAATGTACTATGTCTTTCAAAAGAAAGTACCTTGCATGGTCAAAATTTTTATTGCCAAATTTCCCCGTTGTTTCCTATAGAAGTTTCGATTTTTCATGATGTACTCTGAAAAGGAGCATTCTGATTAGTCCTTCCTTATCAGGGCTGCCGTTTTGCCTGTAATCAATGCTATTTTTCAATTCACCGATGAATTCACCGGTTGAGAAAAGATTACACAGTTCAGTTCAGTGCATGACTGTAATAAACTAAAATACTCGCATCTGTAATCTTTTCTCAACCGGTGGAGTCGTCGATGACTTTGAAAAACTTGCGGATATTTTAATTAATCAATGGAGTTTCCACCGATTAAGGGAAGATTACAGATCCGAGTATTTTCGTGCATTACAGTCATACACTGAACTGAACTGTGTAATCTTTTCTCAACCGGTGGAATCATCGGTGGATTGCAAAAAAAACATTGATTATACGCAAAACGGCAGCCCTGTTCCTTATACCTACACCAGAAAGCCGCAAACTTGTTTAAAGGTCACCGAGATTTGTAAGAGTAAAAATTTCGATCATGCAGTGAATTTTTTTTTTTAAAGTCATAGTACCTACAAAAGGCGAATTTTATCACGCAATCTGACAACTCTGCCATGCCACTCTCTGGCATCCTTGCAATATAAGCTTGACATCACCGCACAGTTGCATCTACATCCTACATTCTACAGACAGACACACACACACTTACACACGCGCTCGCGCGCAGATATCGATCAGTGCGGGCACGCGTCAAAAATAACATCGATGGATCGATTTCGATCGGATTCTTTGACGGATGCAGCGGCTACTATACGACGCGACGCGACCGCGACGCTACGGCGATTTCTCTGAGGAGCAACACTCAACAAACTCACACTCAACACTCAACGCTCAAAACACTCACCGGTACAGTTACAATTCGGAAACAATGGTTATTCTTCGCAATTTACTAGGACTCGTACGTGACCATCCGCGGCCATGGGTGGATACAGGAATTCGTCTTCCTCTCTGTCTCCTCCCATTTGAATACGTGTGTTAGAAAAGGGCGGAGATAGGGGCTAAAGTCACGTGATGGCCCCCCTCTGCCATCCTTTTCCAACACATGTGTTTAAATGACCGGAGAGAGAGAAAGACAAATTCCTGTATCCACCCATGCTCCAAATTCGTAACAATTCCTCACTTCACTCTTTTCGTAGGTGCGATCTTAGTGGAGCTCCTTCTTGGAGGACAAAACCGTGGCCTCGGTGGTTTTAATAAATCACTCGTGAAATGAAATCAAGTCAGTGGCATCGAAACATGCTGGTATTGCTGGTCTGTGTTCTCGAGAGTTTCGGTTTTATTTTTGAGTTGGGTCCTGAGGGCCGATCATTAAGACTGTCTATGGGTGATGCTATTGGTCCAAAAATTGTAAAACTTGGCTGTTACTATGGTAACCATCGTTGATGTGCTTCTTCAGCGTTTAGAGCCGATTTCTGCCACCAGAGCGCTACCGTTCGATTAATGACACATTACATGCCGAAAGTAATTTACATAAAAAAAAAAAATGGTGTTTCATAAATAGACTAGGTAATCATCCGAAGAACGTCTCTGTAACTTCGATATCTCATCAACAACTTCAACAGTAAGGCTGAAACAACCATAAAATGAAAGATCGCATTTCGATACGAGAATCGATTAGCGATATTCCATTTTTTGGTACTTCCCGCCTAATTTTTGAAGTTATTGATGAAATATTTTGCAGAGACGTTCTTTAGATGACTATCTAGTATAACTGGCTTCACGCTTTCTTAAACATAAGTTACTTTCGGCCTGTAATCTGACATTTATCGAACGGTAGCGCTCTGGTGGCAGAAATCGGCCCTAAAAGCTGAAGAATCACCTTCCGTGTATGAAAGCTACCCTCCGTGCATGTATGATGCACCACATTCGTTTTGCACTTCAAGCAAAAAAAAAACAATACATTGAATTAAGTGCCATCTTTCTCAATTATTGCGCAATATAGAACGCTTTTCTGTTGGTATCACCATGTTTTCCGCCACAAAATCTGCAAGACTTGAATAAACCTTTAAATTTACTGTTTGAAAAACCAAACATGAAAATCTTTTTGTTCCAATTCGTAGGTTATACGTTCTTTCGTTTGGAGGGTGCAAAAAGTACATACATGAATGGTGCATACATTCAGTGGCGGATCCAGAAAATTTTTCTGGGGGGGGCACGCCTGTGAAATTTTGAAATTTGAAGCATTGGTGGAAGCAATTTCGGGCTATTTTCTATAGAAAAAAGGCAAAATTTGAGGCTTCTGGGGGGCACGTGCCCCCGTGCCCCCCGTGCATGATTACGTGGATGATAACTCATCTGAACTTTCAGCTATTTTTTTTTTTTTTTTTTTTTTTTTTTTTTTTTTTTTTTTTTTTTTGGTGAGCAAAGCCTGAGTTTTAGATTTTTTTTAATGATCTCATCGTTATTTTTGCAGAGTTTTAAAACGACATTGATAGTTCACTTAATTGCATTGCAACCTTCCAAGAACGCATTTGTGACAGGTCAATCGCGACAAAGCAATAAAATATGGGTGACACAGGGGTCCGATCAAAATGCATGGGACTCCGCCTATAGTTCAATCGATGAGCACCAATCAACCTCAAGTGAAGGGTCAGCCATACCAGAGCTTGACTTGAGGGTCATCGACGTCGTGGTAAGCATAGAGTGAGGTTATGATATAGTTCAAGTCAAGTCCGACGATTCGCCGACTTGATCGGGCCCCAGGGAACGAAACCATTTGGGACAAAATGGTACACCTCCGTCCTCCTAGGACGTAAAGCTATCTAATATAGCATGGTCGAGTCCTCGCTATCAACCTAAGTAGAGAAACCGTTTCGTCCCAACATTTTTCAGGCCCAAGAGACTCAACTCACAACTGGGACCAAAAAATATAAGGTCCCGAGCGTAACTTACGCACGGTCACGTGACGTGCGACGTGCGTAGGCTCTCTGATTGGTCGAAACCGCACGCAATTCAAGTAGCGCACACTGCCGGGACCAAACATATTTTGGTCCCTGATCTTCGGAACTTGAGAAGTGTTGGTCTTAACCGGATGAGCGACATTGCGCCTTGAGTTATGCAACTTGCAATACTCAGACGCAACGATGATAAAGGAACGTAAGGCGTCCGCGACGCGACAATACATTTCGTGTAAACATACCGAATTTAGACGAAAGATGAGATGAGTTGTGAAGGGGGGGGAGAGGGGGGTGGAGCCAACGATGACTTGAAACGATTGGCGATGAGCCACGACTGCCGCGCACGAGAGAAAGTCAACGGTTTATGGTTAATTAATATGAGGATCATCATCCGAGCGATTGTCTCGAGGCTTTGGTCCAAACTAGATGGGAGGGGGGTAGGGGAGGAGGTGCCACTGGGAAGGGGGGGGGGAGATGCGCCTCCTGAGTGCACGCTGCGTCCGGATATATCACAACACCCCCCTCCCGCCCCCTCTCACGCCCTTTTCCTAAGCTGCTCGCATCCCGAGCGTTCGCAAATCTGACGTCCACCACACAGTGGAACGTAGAACCTTAAATTAAGGGAAACTGACGAGGAATGACCTTTTGATAAAAGGCTGGAGATTAATGAACGAAATGGCCTCCAATGCGAATGAAGTTGTTGCAAACTTTTGCTACAGGCTTATTAATAGATGATTATGGGGGTAAAACCCTGCAAATTTAACGGTTAGCGCACTAAAAAATCACGAAATCCACTCCCAAACTCATAATATGCTGAAGTAATGCCTGACGGCAGTTCCAGCTACACTGCCCCGCAAAAAAACCGGCGCACCTGGCGCGCTGGATCATTCCACTCGAAAATGCGAAAAAATTACAAAATTTAAAATCGTCATAACTTTTGAACTAAGAGAGCTAAAAATATTTCAAGGCCAGTGTCGGATTTCTCATACTCTCTAGTTTTTTATGCATAAGCTCAAATTTTCTTTCCGTCATTTTTATGCCCGGATGAAGAGTTTTTCCAAACCCTCGCGAAAACTGTTTTTTTGGAGCACATCTCTAAAAAGTACTCAAACTTTCCACATCTCTTCGGGCAAAAGTAGCATAGATAGACAAAATCTGAGACAAGCATCAGATTTCTCAGAGTCAGGGCTATCGACTTGGTTACCTCAATTTTGTCTACACAAATTTTTAACGGTCGGAAAATGCACTTTTCCGAGACGATGTAAAGACCGCTTCTGAACATTATTAGAAATGTGGCGAGCGTTTAGAAAAACTCTTCGCACGGGCGTAAAAATGACTGAAAAAAAATTAAAGCTACTGAATAAAAAATCAGAGAGTATGAGGAATCCGACCATGGCTCTGGAATATTTTTAACTCTTTCAGTTCAAAAGTTATGACGATTTAAACTTTTATCATCTTTTCGCATGTTCGAGCGGATGTGTAAACTGTGTGTTCAGAAGCGGTCTGTACGTGGTCTCGGAAAAGTGCATTTTTAGACCTTAAAAAAATTTTGTAGACAAAATTGAGGTAACCAAGTCGATAGCCCTGACTCTGAGAAATCTGATGCTTGTCTCAGATTTTGTCTATCTATGCTACTTTTGCTCGAAGAGATGTGGAAAGTTTGAGTACTTTTTAGATATGTGCTCCAAAAAAACAGTTTTCGCGAGGGTTTGGAAAAACTCTTCATCCGGGCATAAAAATGACGGAAAGAAAATTTGAGCTTATGCATAAAAAACTAGAGAGTATGAGAAATCCGACTCTGGCCTTGAAATATTTTTTGCTTTTTTAGTTCAAAAGTTATGAAGATTTGAACTTTTAACATATTTTCGCATGTGTAAACTGTGTGTTCAGTAGCGGTTTTTACATGGTCTCGGAAAAGTGCATTTTCCGACCTTAAAAAAATTTTGTAGACAAAATTGAGGTAACTAGGTCGATAGCCCTGACTCTGAGGAATCTGATGCATGTCTCAGATTTTGTCTATCTATGCTACTTTATCCCAAAGAGGTGTGAGAAGTTTGAGCAACTTTTTACAGATGTGCTCCAAAAAAACAGTTTTCGCGAGAGTTTGGAAAAACTCATCATACGGGCGGAAAAATGACCAAAAGAAAATTAAAGCTCATGTATAAAAAACTAGAGAGTATGAGAAATCCGACACTGGCCTTGAAATATTTTTAGATCTCTTAGTTCAAAAGTTATGACGATTTTAAATTTTGTAATTTTTTCGCATTTTCGAGCGAAATGATCCAGCGCGCCAGGTGCGCCGGTTTTTTTGCGGGGCAGTGTAGTTGGGGGTAACGGCTCGGTGCTTATCTGGGTGGGGAGCCCGAGTGGCAGGAGTTTTAGCGAGGAGGGACACTTCTATTTTTTTGGAAGTGAAAGAATCTCACATAACCGTCTCGACCATCGGAGAGGTAGTTATAAAAACTTTCTTCGGCCAAAAAAAACGCGATAAAATGCTTTCAAACGTAATGGCGGTCGTTGCCACTGATTACATTGGGTTTCCTTGTCTTCAATCAGCTCCATCTACACGAGGTGCTCTCGCAACACCACACAAGAAGAAGAAGAAGCATACGATTGCCATTAGATTTGGGCGGCAACGGCCGCCATTACGGTCTCGCGTTTGAAAACATTGTATGAGTTTGGGAGTGGTTTCCGTGATTTTTTAGTGCGCTAATCGTTATTTTTACAGGGTTTTAACCCATTATCACCCACATACTAAAAAGCCTGTAGCAAAAGTTTGCAACAGCTCCATTTTCCTCTAATGCGAATTCAACGGTTAACCATCAATCACACCTGGAATTTTTTATTTTTTTATTTTTTGAGCCCACAACGAGCAAAATTGGCTGAGAATTACAGCCGTAAAACACACAATTAATTTCGCCATAAGCTAAGTAATTAGTGCGAGTGAGTGAAAGAGATAATACGTCTACCTGTCTTACTCGCACTCATAGAGACTGATGGGAATTTTCGTTGGGAAGGGGGGAAGTCCAGGGTTCAAAAATTGTCAGAGGGGGCAGTGTTGGGCAAAACTTAACTTTTAAATAATCATGAATAATTAACTCAGATTATTCACATTATTCTCATGTTGTTCCTGCTAGTAAAACGAAGTTTCAACATTTTCAGTCGTTCATCTTATAGGACAGATATCTATGCTGGTATAGGGTTAAAACTTGGATTTACGAATAGGAATATCATGAAAATAATGTGAATAATTTTCTTTAATTTAAATTTTTTTCTATCTTCTAATTTTTCATGATTATTCAAGATTTCGATTTCTGCCCAACACCGATGGGGAGGGGGGGGGGGGTTTCCAAAAGTCAGAATTTGGTAAAATGTCTCTGAAATCGGAAAAAATGATCTTCTTTCAGATATTCTTTCAGATGATTCTTTCAAGGCTTTCGGCGTCAAGAAGGGGAGGGGGGGTTCCAGACCCTCTGCGCACTCCTCTTGGCTATGCCCCTGCCGCACCAAGTATATACTTGATATCAATCATCAAAATAGGCGGATACAGGAATTCATCCTTCTCTCATGCGTTGGAAAAGGACAAAGAAGGGGGCCAAAATCACGGGATGGCCCCCTTTGCTATCCTTTTCTAACACATGTTTTCAAATGGAAGGGGAGAGAGAGAGAGAAAGGCGAATGCCTGTATCTGCCAATGGATATCAATAAGGAAAAGCATCCACTACAGGAAAATGTCTCATCGAACTCAAGGAATATGCTTACGGTGCGTCGATGAGTGGTAAATAGGTACCAAACAAAACCCGGTGAACGATTGAGCTCGCACCGTTTGCGTCCCATCCACCGTCCCACCTCCAAATGATGTAACAATTGTTGACTGACTGTAACAATGCATCCGCTCGCTAATTCATGCTCCCGAAACTCGCGTCTAATGTTTACTTGTTCTTCCGTAGCGCTGGCATGGCGCTAAGCTACTTGGGCCGCGTCGCGTCGCGAGACACATTCTAATTATCAACACAGAACACAGCCTAGTTATTAACGTGTGCAGGTCGATGCTTCTGAGAAATAGATTTCAGCAGACGGTCGATCCCGCTCTATTGGATGACACGATGAGACATAAGGCGGGAATCGATTAATCCCATTCGTTTAAACAGAGGCGTCACGTGACTAGTTCAACCCTTTCACGGAAAGTGGTACACGCATGTGTGCCATTTTATGTTACATGGAATTCAATGGCATTTGAATAGACATTTTGCAAAAAATTGTGTGACCCATCAAAATTCTTAGAAAATTGTCCTCTTTTTAACGGTCTAAAAAAATTTCAAAAAAAGTCAAATCTCAAAATGTGTACATGAAAGGGTTAACAATGACTTTGAGTTATTTCGTCTAGAACGAACGACTCCACATCTCATTCACAAAGTCACGTGACGCCTTCGTTTAACGTTTAACCCTTTCACTGCTGAATTATGAGGAGTATCTTTTAACGTTTAACCCTTTCACTGCTGAATTATGAGGAGTAGTTTCACAAATCTTTAATCGCAAACAGTGAATCGAATGACCTTTTCTCACATAATATCGCATGCGTGCGTATCAAATTTTTTGAAATTTAATAAATATCAATTTTAATAGAGCGTCTTCGGTCTTCTACCACGAACTATGTAGCGAAAGGGTTAAACCAATGAGATTAATCGATTCTCGCTACCTTACCTCAAGTCGTACAAAATAGGGGAATCGACCTGTTTAATAAGAAAAACTGTCCGTATGACCGTATGTTAAAAGCCTTTCCTTTAAAAAGAAATAGTAATATCCATTTCTACATCTAGAGTCCCTTGATGGAAATATTGTATAGGGAGTACCGACACGACGCTTTATGCATTTTGACAGGAGTCGATTTTGTCGACCGCGTGAACGCATTCGAAGGTTAAGTTCGACAGTGGACCAGTGGTGGACTGGCGGATTTTCCGGCATTCCGGTCCGTTCCCATACGTTCCTCAACGAATCGACTCCTTTCGTGTGGAGCCTTCGATGTCGTCGACTCCTGCTCGACTCCGTGAGAGCCTAAAACCAACGACCAATCACAACTCGTTGAGCTCGTGTCGGTACTCCCTATACAATATTTCCATCAAGGGACTCTATCTACATCCAAAGAGCAACTCCAAAACACTCTCTCACTCTCATTTCGAACCAAATTGTAATGGCTTTGTCACAAGTGTAGTGCATAGCCGTAGCCAGGATATTGTCTGTCTCTCTCTTAGCTCATTTAAACGCATGTGTTAGAAAAGGATGGATATAGGGACTGTAACGTGACTTCAGCCCCTCTTTCTGTCTTTTTCTAACACATGCGTTCAAATGGGCTAAGAGAGAGAAAGACAATATCCTGGCTACGGCTGTGGTAGTAAGTATAACTTTCAGCTATTTACTATGACTTCCAAAGTCAAAAGGTGTAAAAATGACCGAAAATTCTCGGACGGTGAAAAATTGTTACAGAGGATGAGATAAAACGGTATGTAAAAATCTAGGAAAAGCACGATTGAAATATGCGAATATAAACAGTGGATCCGTCGCAATTGAAATCACTAAAGCTGGCGTATAACCGAATGGTATAATAATGATTAGTACCTTCTGTTTCCAGTTCTGATTAAACATAGCCTTCATTGGTCTTAAACGACTCCAAGGTGAAACAGTATTAATTGAGAGTAATCTTGAGGTAAAAGAAAATATAGCAGCAATTTGAGAGAAAGTAAGGGCGCGAGCAAGATTCATAATTCTTCAGCAAATTGTTCGAGGTTGATCTAATTACGGATAGTTTCTAGCAGTGGCGTCGCGTGCAATCTGGCAACACTGTATTCTACCCATTGAAAATCATGTTGAAGGTCGAATTCAGGGGGTGCACAGTGCACACGGTAAATTCGATACATTGAATGCTTTTATATATGGAGGAGGCACATTGTTGCCAGATGGCACGCGACGCCACTGGTTTCTAGGCGGATTGCAAAGGTTCGGAGCTTTGACGATTGACAGTACGATGATTCGGAAAACTTAGCATGTTACCTCTCTATGGTCATTTAAATGCATTTGTTAGAAAAAGATAGAAGATAGGGCGAAAATCACGTGCGACTACCCCTAATCTGTTCTTTTCTAACACACGCATTCTAATGGGGATAAGAGAGAGAGAGAAGGATAGATTTCTGGACCCGTCGCAGTATGTAAGCCCTAACACGCGGAGCCGACAAGATGGTTTTACACATTTCAGGAAACGAACGTAAACTCACTTTTCAAATGTACTTACGGACGAACGAAAAAAAAACAAAGATTTTGAAGAGGAAAATCAAACAAAACTAGAAACAGCCAGAGAAGAAGAAAAAAAGTAAACTGGGCGAAAGAGTTTGTTTCGAGGAAGCTCGCGATTGTAATTGTAATCATGCGGGAGGAGTGAGTGACAGGACAGTCAGAGCTGCTGTTTTGCGTGTATTTACACGCATTTTCCCTCCATTTAACTCAACGTAGAATATTTGAATTTTCCGCCAAAATCGGCAACGCTGGTACGAGTGTAGTCCGTGGGGTTGGACACTGCATGGATAGAGAAGACGATTGTTTGACAGCCGGAAGACCGGAAGACTAAGGAATAAGGAATAAGGAACGGACGAAAACTGGACTGGACGCGAATGGGCGCCGAACCACCGGGGGAAGGGGGGCAGTGGGCACAGGTGATGCGCGTGGCGCCGTGTTTAAAAACGCATCTGTAGCAAACAATAAAACACCGCAAATCACACCTGATTTACTGATTTAAAATTCACGCATGTGAACTACGCATGTATGTAACAACGCACCGTTGTCAGGTAGAGCTCATTTATTCAGATGTAATAATCCCGGCCGGTAATAACTGGACTTTTCTAATGTTCTTTCTAATATAGGTAAATTCAGAAGTGTGGGCCAGAGACAATATATAATAGAGAGCACGCGCTAGCCTTGCGCGCGGTGGCTGACTTTTTTTTTCGGAGCACAACAGAAATTAACGAGGGGAGCATGAAGAAGCACCATCCAACATGGACCATACGTAGACTGATGCAATTTCGGTGCTTCGGATTCACAAGGCAAAAATCTCAACGACGTTTCTCATCAGTCAACATATGGTCCATGTTTTCGGTGTTCTGTTGAGACCCCGCAAAAAAAAAAAAAGTTGCCACCGCGCGTAAACATGGGCAAGATAGATAGTGCGTGGTCTATTGCATGTATATTGTCTCTGCGGTGTGGGCGCACCTCGACCGGAAATCTTAGGAATTTTTCGACATTATTTCTCACGTAACACAATAAACATGAATGAAAATGAATATGAGCATTGGATTTGCATTGAGGAATGCTTTAAAATTAAAAGTTTAAAGTCATAAGCGCAAGATTTGTTTTGATTTGAAGGAATGAAAATTGAAAATTCTGCAAAGATTGTGGTCTAAGTGCGCCTACACTTCTGAAACGAGCGGTTCATTGATTGCCGTCCGAAGACACGTGGTTCCAAAAAAAAGCTCTGATTTAAGTATTTTTCATCATAAGCGCATTTTTGAACTAAAGTTTAGGCTAATAAATCAAACAACTAAAGCGATCTCTTTCCGTTTATGAATTCTGCGTCCTCGAAATTGCTTTTTGTTCGTTACGCCTGGTTCTACGAGTATAATTGCCAAAATCAACAAGTACGCATTAAACGATACATTTAGAGGTAGAAATCACCCGAATGTTACTATCCCTGCACAAATTGGAACTAAAGATTTCTGGACAAGAGATAATAAAAATAAAAAAAAATAAAATAAAAAAATAAAAAAAAAAACACGTTAGGGGGAACCTCTAGATTTTAACAAATATCCGAAACATTCCAAATTTAGACCCTCAAGAAATTGGAACTAACATTTTTTATACATGAAAAAAAAAAAAAAAAAAAAAAAAAAAACACAAACACACAAGTTAGGACAATACGACTAGCCAAAGTTCGTCAAAATCGATCTTGGCCTCGACCCAGAAAATATACCTGCGAAATCTTTCCAAAACACACTGTAAAGTCTTAGCCGTTGATTTCAGGCCAAATTGTATAAAAGACAATAAACTGTAGAACGTACAATTTCATAAAGTTTTGATTGAAATGAATGAATGGCGAATGTCAGACAACACTGCCCTGGATTTCCATAATTATGAATGAAACTGAAGAAACGAGGTTCACAAGCAACCGAGCGATTGTAATTTTCTCTGAGGCAATGCGTAAAATATGAATAATCTCACAATCTGTCCAAGATAAATGCGTAAGGAATCAGCACACGCGGTATATGAATTCACGGTTTTCCCCTTCTGAACGTAAATTGAAAATGAGAGCAGATGCTGATTTGTCAGAGTTCTTTCATCAAGAGTCTCCTTCCATAAATGAGTTGCTGTATGATTTAAAAATGTATTATTATTTCGTCCCCCCCCCGATTTTTTTTTAATGAATTAGAAGACTCAAAAAATATAGCACAATCTTAGCTCGGACTGATTTACTATGGTCTGATTGTAAAATCGAAAAAAAATGTGTCAAAAATCAGTGAAAAAAAGCGGGAGTTCGCAATCTAATTGCAGATTTCTCTGCGCGTGATAAATCACTTTTCACAGCAAGAGAGTTGTGATTGGATGAAACTCTCTTTTTTTCACCCTCCTTCCTTCGACCGCCATATTGGAATTTAGCTCAACGCATTAATCAAGTTTTTGAGTGGATTTTGAGACTTTCCGGTGCTTGTAATATGATTGTCACGTGATTTTACGTAGGAACCCTTCATAACGTTTTGGCGAAAGTTTGCAATAGACCCATTAAAAATGAAATCTGGAGGATTTTCCAAATTCGAGTCCTGTCAAATAAATAGAAAAGAAAGTGTCTGTGTGTAGCCTGTGAGCGACACCTTTCTACGTCCTTACAACCCCGTCCATCGAAGTCGAGTCGATGTCAATTTACAACATCGGAGAGATATATCAGAACATCGAAAAATCGACAAAAATCGAAAAATATCGAAACATCGATCCACATCGCAAGATCGATCTGTATCGAATCGTTGATTTACATAGAAACATCCACACATCGATCTGCATAAAAGCATACATTTACATCATAATACCAAAACATCAACAAAAATTATTATTAAAAAAAAAAAGTCAAGCATTCGATTTTTTACTGCCGTATTTCTTGATTTTTATTTTAAAGATCGATCGGAACACTGACCAACATGATCCTTTGGTCGGAAAATTGAAACCTTATTCGATAGTACCATCATACATTAATCGCGGTCCGGATCGATGTGTCGATATTGATTGGTGCTTCAAAGTCCATCGATATGGATCGATGTTTCGATACATGTAATGAGACATCGAACCGCATTCAACGTCCCTTAAACATCGAACAAGCACGGAAAAAAATCAGGTCTTCATATTTTCTACCATAATTGCTGAAAAAGCATCAGCTACCGCGATCGAGTGTTTTTTCTACCATGGTAGATTTTTCGACTACCACGGTAGATTTTTTGACTACCCTGGTAGATTTTTGCAGGTCTTGATAGTAAAAAATCTACCATGGTGGATAAAAAATCTACCATGGTAGTCGAAAAATCTACTATGGTAGAAAAAACAATTGATCGCGGTAGCTGAGGCGTTTTCAGCAATCATGGTAGAAAATATGAAGACCTGATTTTTTTCCGTGAGCGTCGATGCATCGAACATAGCACAGGCCTACAACCTCGCCAATGGCGCTGGTATGCACTCTGCACGATTGAAGCGGCTATGACCTCTCGATTAGGTATATAATTGGGTAATGCATACACCAAGAGTCACTTTTAATAATGGGTGCATCGTCATCATGCAGTTAGCAAAGCGTGTCAAAAGTACTCGGCGAAAATAAAAATCATGACCACCCGCAACCCCCCTCCCCCCTCCCCTCTCAGACGACTGAATTGAGTTCACCCATACAGGCGCGACACACGACCGCGAATCATCAAACAAGAAACGTATTTCTTAATAGTGCATTAATTTCCAAATTAATTAAATTAATTACCGACAATAAATGTGAAACAGACGGCGCACGACACGTCTACTCATTATACCGGTTGATAATGTTGATATGATAATGAGGACTTCAGCATTATTTTTGCAAGGTACGATGCGATGAAGAATTGAGGCGTCCGATGTCGAAAAACTTTTTCGCAGATATTTCGGGGCAGTATGGCGTAGCGTGCGATTTGGCAATGTTGCAGTTCGTCCATTTAAACCCGTGAAAAAGATCGAAGTGTTGGGTGTTCGGTTAATTTTGCATTCGATTTGTTACAAGGGTTTAAATATACAAAATACAACGTTGCAAAATTGCACGCTACGCCACTGTTTCGGGGGTTAACATTCTTTCGTGCAATGAGGCTCTTGCAATAAAATCTGAGCAATAAATCTAACGTGAGAACCAGCGAAAATCGCAAACATCATACAAAAATCATATTAAAAAAGTGTAAAAAGTCAATAATAAACTCAGAAAAATAACGAGGTGAATAATACGCTAATAATGAGCAAATCAAAAACGTCAACAACTGACTTAGAACCAGCAGAGCCGACCTCGTTTGATGCGATGAATATGTATCCTACAAATAAACCTAGGCAAAAGAGTGGATTTTCAGGGGGCGCAATTCAACTCCGGAGCAATCTTTTCCACAGGTTCAAATGGGAAAGAAACGATATTCGATAGTCCGAGAGCCGCTGCGGCACTGCTCAAAACTGAGAAAAAGCAAAAGCAATAGAATGAATAGTTGTATGATAAATAGGTATCTATACTCTGTTCAAGATAAGGAGAAACTTGGCGAGTCAGGTAGAAACGCACTATTTTGCAACACCGAGCCTTTGAATGCAAGCATTTGAGCTCACGAAGGCTTTGTCTGACTCGAACCTCCACCGGGACGAAGCAACACCGAGAATCGGCTGACTATGAATGTTATCTGAGCCAAAGTCAAAATATCAGAAACGGTTACAGATACGACAAAATGGATAAAATTTCGACCTAGAGGACCGTTAGTCGACAAAATTAGTTGAAATTGACTCCTCACCACCCTCGGAGATTCATTTTTTAAATAATAAATTTATGGGTGTAATTTGAGTGGATTGTCGAAAAAATAAATCTCCGAGGGTGGTGAGGAGTCAATTTCAACTAATTTTGTCGACTAACGGTCACGGTCCTCTAGGTCGAAATTTTATCCATATTTTGTCGTATCTGTAGACTGTAACCGTTTCTGATTTGACTTTGGCTCAGATAACATTCATAAGTCAGCCGATTCTCGGTGTTGCCTCTCGTCCCGGTGGAAGTTCGAGTCAGACAAAGCCCTCGAGAGCTCAAATGGTTGCAAGTTGCATTCAAAGGCTCGGCGTTGCAAAATAGTGCGTTTCTACCTGAGTCGTCAAGTTTCTTCTTATCTTGAACAGAATAATTTCTTTTTATAGTTATTTACAAAACGGTGCAAAAGCCGCATAGTCTGAAAATACTTAGCTGAATCCATGCACCAGTCTTAGATAACTATTTCATAGAGTGACATTGATTAGATTAGGGGATGCAGGTCTATTTTTTCATGCAGGTTCTTTTGCATTTTAAATTAGAAAAAAACATTTGTTCTATATAAGCTGAGTTTTGTAAGATAGGACAGTCTCTACACGTAAAATCGAGCTAAATATAATGGCAAGCGCCAAGAAAACCATAGTAAAATTGCGGATTATTACGGTAAATGTTCGTGCCCTGACCCCCCCCCTCTTGGGCCCACCACTGTAATGGTCATAATTTCCAAAACGGGAACATTGAGCACGCATCCGTGGGAAATTTCAACCTGCTGAGTGGTTTTTGTTTTATGGGCCCTTTTTCTGAAAATGACCTCAACTAGTTTCCTCCATGCATGAAAAATATAAAGGGTGCAACGACAATTCACAGTTTTTTTTTCTTACTTTTCTTTCATTGTTCCGAAATCATTTCATTTACCCCCCCCCCCAAAATGGTAAATAAATGGGGGGGGGAAGTAAACAGAATTACAAACATACGAGATACCAGAAACAAAATAAAGCCATTAGATGCAATAAAATTGATAAAAAACAAAAAACAACGACAGTCACATAAATATTCCCCATAAATTTATGTAAATATAGGTTGAAAAAAAAGTTGCCGCCTCTGCATACTGTATCACGAAACCTGCCACACTTTCTCCAGGCCCAAGCGCGTATCATCAATAGGACATTAGAAGATTAGGATTCGAATCAACTCGACTCAAACTCATCATACCATAATGCATATTGGACACTGCATACAAACGCCCAATTATTTTCGGCTGCCTATTTCAGCTTACAAAGTTGTGAGTGCATCGACTTCACTGTCGCTGGTCGCATGCCCATCTTCGGCAGGCATTACGTTATACGATTACGTGGAGAGAGGACCAAAGGTTGTCAAATGGATCAGTTGCAAATTTTTGCTAAAACTTTAAAAATTATTTATTTCGGTGTAAAATCGCTTAAAAAATAACTATGTTGGGAGCATCTTCGGCCTGATTCCACTTTTTTGAACGAGGAGACACGAGATAGCAAAAATCGATTAATCGTGGTATACCTATAACCCTTTAAATTCCACGCCTGAGTATACTCGCTTTCGCTACATTATTTGACAATATTTTGCAAAATAATTTTTCGGCGAGTGCCTTCAATTAGACGAATAGGCAATAATAATACCAAGGAGTATGAATTTTTATCTATACCCGATTATTTAAAGTGCAAGGGAAAAAATAGTTGGCCAGACTTACCATCATGATGACTGATTTTGGCACCTGCGAAAAAGATGATAAACTATACCAGATATTGGGTTGAATGAACTAGACACAATGTAAATTAAACTTAAGTTCAGGCATACCTAACCCAATACCTGGTATAGTTTACCATCTTTTTGGCAAGTGACAAAATCAGTCTTCATGATAGTAGGTCTGGCCAACTATTTTTTCCCGTGCGAGAAAACGGAGATTTGTCTTCCTAACGTGGGAGTAAAAGGGTTAAACGGCGTAACGTGACACACATTTGGAGTCGTTCAAAGTATAGTTTGTTTGTGACAAAATGACTTCGTCAACTTCGTGACTTACAATTAGTCACGTGACGCCATAGAAACCAATAGGATTAACCGATTCCTGCTAACTCCTCTGTGTTGTCCTAAAGAGTGAAACAGTCAGTCTGCAGAAACTCAGAAAGTTCCAAAATCCACTGACTAAAGTCAATAAATGCGTGTAAACAAAATTCGAAGATGACGATCAATCAAATGAGCGGATCGCAACAGGGGAGTCCAGTGCCGTAGCCAGAGGGGGGGGGGGTGACATTTTTGCCCCTTCAATATTTGAGGAAGGGGGGGGCAAAGTATCATTTTGCCCCCCCCCCCCAATAATTTGAGGAAAAAGAGGAGGGGAAAAAGAGGGAGGGAGAAAAGAAAAGACGGAAAAATACAAAAAAATAAAGGAAGAAAGGAATAATTACAAGAACCGAGAAGCAAAAAATGGTTTAAGAATGAGTGGCTCTATTTTACCCTGAAACTGGGCCTAAAGTAAATCTAAAGTGAAAAATTCCTCTGTTGTCAATGAAATAAAGAAAATATACATTGAGTCTACTAACTTTTGTTCTGGCGGTTGGTTATTTGTGAATGATTCAATTGCTTAAAATATCGTCTGAGAGAACCCAAATGTTCAAATCTTTCTGGATGAATACCCCCAGACCCCCTATTACTGGAAATTGTCCCTCTCCCCAGATTCCATAAAGTATCGGACTATTAGCTACCTCCTCCCCTCAAAAAGAATCTCAAAGTTTACGCCATTTGAGCGGAAGATTACATTTACTGCAGTTTTAAATTTCCAGAAGACTTCTAACCGTGAGGAACAGTTTCCCAAATACTAGAAATATCAGCTTCACCAATAAGCTGAAAGTCTAAACTGAAAAATCCCCTTTTTGGCTGAGAAATGAAGAAAATAAACGTAAAATCTATTTTAAATTTTTTCAAATTTGGTGGCATTTTTATGCGATAACATTGCTTAAAATATCGTTTGAGAGAGAAACAAGTTTCAAATTTTTCCGGGGAGGACCTCCGGACCACCCTCTCAATGGAGGGTGTCCCCCCATACCCCCTATAGTGCATCTCTCAAAAGTTGGCCCCCCAAATAAAAATCCAAAGTTTACGCCACTGGGGGAGTCCCATATCTAATCGCGACATTCTATGCTCAGAAAAGGGATTCATCATGAAGAAATAAGCTGCACTTAAAGGGACTACCTTATTGAGATCCGCTCGTTTGACCGCCATTTTGGATTTCTCTTTCGGGTTCACGAGTGGATTTTGAGACCTTTGGATGCTTTACATGCAATGTTGACGTGATTTTATAAAGTAGTATACTCTCCAAAACGCTGCGGTAAAAGTTTCCAACAGACCGATTGCGTGATCAAATTCGTCAACTTTAAATTGAATTAAATAGGAGGGGGGAGAGGCGATTTTGGCCATAATTTGGCAACTATGGGGAGCACGCATCAAAGCAAAGTTCTGTGAATCGAAAAGCTTTTGAAATGATTTGCGCCCGCCCCGTTTGAACTGCACGAATGCACGTGACTTTAATCTGAAACCACCGACGCGGAATCGCTTCTCCCCTGGAAGTGTTGGAGTTGATTAGTGATAACTAAATACATTACAGGCCACAAGCTTTACCGTTCTGAGTTTAAGGGCGGCGCAATTGCGTCCGTGCAGTTCGTAGTCAGAAGCAAATTCATGAACTTATCTTTCTTTCTCTCTCTCTCTCTCTCTCTCTCTCTCTCTCTCTCTCTCTCTCTCTCTCTCTCTCTCTCTCTCTCTCTCTCTCTCTCTCTCTCTCTCTCTCTCTCTCTCTCTCTCTCTCTCTCTCTCTCTCTCTCTCTCTCTCTCTCTCTCTCTCTCTCTCTCTCTCTCTCTCTCTCTCTCTCTCTCTCTCTCTCTCTCTCTCTGTCCATTTGACTGGAAAGTCAAGTGACTGCCTCTGTATATTCCTATCCTTTTCTGACGCATGTGATCAAATGGGTGAAGAGAGATAGAGACAGAGAGTGAGAAAGACAAATTCTTAGAACCGCTGCTGGGATGGGCAGACGGTGGGCTCAAAACTTGGGAGAGGAGGAAGGAGCCTTGGAAAATGCGATATTTTTTATTTTTATTTTTTCACTCTTCTTCTTTTTCGTGTTCTAATTCTTTTGCTTCTCATTTTTCACAATGGTCCTTTCTCCAGATTAGTAAAGAAGAGCTTGAAATGTTACGTTCTTTATTTTCCCTTTTTTTGAGCCCTTTTCCGAATGAAAGGGCGCGGGGCTTGAGGAGTGAAAACCCTTCGTATATATTTTTCCTTTTTTCAAGTCCTATTCCCCCACGGACCTGCAAACGGCTCCTGGGGGCTGATTCTGCTCTTTTGGACTAGATCAGTGGCGGATCCAGCCCTTGCAAACGGGGGGGGGGGGGGACGAACGCGAACTTCCGATTTTTGCCCCTTAGTGACCCCCTTTACTTTCTTTCGCTCTTGCTATCCCCCTTCCTCTCCCATCTTTCCCCAATTTTCGGGCCGAGCAGGGGGGGGGGGGCGATCGCTCCCTTCGCCAACCCCATGTATTCGCCAATGGATGAGTCATGCGTTGCTATGAGTGAAACCGGTCCTATTGCAAAAGATATGAAAACCCTTGATGGCAATCGACTCCATTTTCCAAGCTGAATCGATAGTGGGGTCACAATTGGGGTTTTGGCGACATCACATTTTTCCCCATATTATAAGTCATGTGTTGCTATGAGTGAAACCGGCCCCATTGCAAAATATATGAAAACCCTTGAGGCGATCAACTCCATTTTCCAAGCTGAATCGATATAGGAGTCACAAGCGGGGTTTTGGCTCCATCGATTTTATGCACATGTGAGTCATGTGTTGCTTTGAGTGAAACGGCCCCATTGCAAAAGATATGAAAACCATTGAGGGCGATAGACTCCGTTTTCCAAGCTGAATCGATAGAGGGGTCACAAGCGGGATTTTGGCGACATCACCTTTTTGCTAGTGTGAAGTCGAGTCCAAGAGACGAGACAATGATTCCCATTGGTTGAAACGGTGCGGCGTCCCGTGACAGATTTCGAATCATTCGACGGTTGGAGGAATCATTTTTCTGAAATGACCGACTCAAACGACTCCAATCTGTCACGTGACGCCGTTTAAACCAATGGAATTGATCGATTTCCACTAACTCGTATCGTCTGGTCCAAAAGAGCAGAATCAGCCCCCTGGTCATCCTTTGCCTGATGTCTATAGTTTAGGAGGTGTCATAAATCAAATGGAAGAATCTTTTTATAGGATAGGATAGATCTAAAGCTCTACGAATTTCGTCACATTATAATTAAAGAAACATCTTTAAAGTTACGAAAAAAACGCCGCATATCCAAGCAACATCATGCTCTACTGAATAATACCTACTTCCCAAAAGCGCAAATAATTTGAGAAAACAACATACCTAAAAAATCGCAAATCTTTCATCGTGTTTTTGAACTGCCTTTTTATATACTTACTTCCGGTGAATTTAGCTAAATTTTGGTGGGAAATCTCAAGATGATACAAAAAGAGGACAGTTCATATGGCCTACTTCGCTGCAATGGCATAATATTTTGCGCGTAATGCTTACGTGCTTACGTTCCTCTTGCTACTCAGCAATTAGATTATGTTGTCGCGGCGTAAGCCAAGCTTAAAATCAGGCGTGAACCAATAACATCGTTTTATTTCCAGGATATCCTTAAATCCGAGTAAATTACTGATTTTACGGCGTTTGACGAATAACACGAAGAGACGATTAGTTAAAACTTAAGAGTATAGGCATGCATTCCTTCACAATACACAATACACATGCAACTTATGGTTAGTATAGGTATAAGAACATTTGCGTGGTTGCCAGACCAACGGTAATCTTTCAGAATAATTATTAATTAAAAACTAATTTAAAAAAACAAAAAAATTGAAAATACATATAATTAAGAATTCGGGTAGATTCTCTAAATTTTCGGTGACTATGAGAGTAACTAGATTAAGTCTCCGTGATTAAATGCTCCTAAATTAAAACTTCTCGAACCCAGAATCAAATAATAACACGATTAGAATGGAATCAGAATGGCATTTATTTTGAAACGTTCTGTTCCGTTCCGCCATATTTTGATTTATTTATTTATTTATTTATTCATTTATTTGTTTGTTAATTTATTTATTTATTTATTTATTTATTTATTAGTTTATTTATTTGTTTATTTTTTATTTTTATTTTTTTAAGGCAACTTTACAGAGCTTCCTTCAAAACAATGACAAAAGCCAACCAGCTACTATTTTTGACCACAGAGGGCGACGCGACGTAATGCTGTAAGTCTCTATCCCAAAAAGAGGCATCCAGTGGCGAGGCGTGCGATTTGGCAGCGTTCCTTTTCCCCATTTAAAAACATTGGGAAGGTCGAAATGAATGCCTGGTCATCGCCGATGACTGAAGCGTTCGACTTTTTTGGTGAATTTAAATGGAGAAAATACATTGTTGTCAAATGTCACACTTCGCCTTCGCCACTGCACTGGAGGCATCGATGCCGGTTTTTTTGCCTTCATAATTTCAACCTTAGATCAAAAATTACTATTGATTTAATTGAAATTGTCCATTCAAAGGAAAGTGCAAGTGTTTTAGAATGCCTCTCTCCAGGCACAGAATGTCAATACAACTATCCAGGTGAGCAGATTTTACTTATTTCAGTCATTTGTCAGTTTTTTTGTAGAGTAAATCCCTTCCCCAAAAGCAACAGTTATATTTATATCCATTTCTTGTGTCTAAATGGCCACTCTAAAAGGAGACACTGAAAAATCACAAAATTCAAGCTCAGAATCGGGCCTAAAATGGCGGAGCTACGCAGGTATCATGGGAGATTCCTATCTGTGTTTCCGTATAGAGAAAGTGACAAATTAGACAGGAATCTCCCATGACACCTGCATTAGCTCTGCCATTACGATCTTGCCGATATAGCTGCTGTCTGGGTATAATACTGAATTTTAGACTTTCATAGTGTAATTTTCGCTGGTTTTTGACATCAGATTTGACTATTCATTTGCTTTCAGCAAAAGTTTGCATGATTCCCATTTTAAATGGCTTCGTCCCGAGTGACGTCGTGGGTGCCTTCTGGCAAGGTTGCAATTAGTCCATTTAAAACGATTTAAAATATCGATACGCGGGAGTGCACTATGCACCTCCGATAAATTGACCTTTTTTATGGCTTTGAATGGCCAGATCGCAACGTTACCAGATGGCGCGTGACACCACTGTTCGTCCCAACCTTTAATTTCATGTCAAAATTAAGAAGGCAAACAAACTGCGCCCGAGTGTAAAATGTCCAAAAAAGAGGTCTCCATCGCATGGCTAACCATGGTGTCTTCAAAATTACCTCAGAGAAAGCCATTCTGTCGTTAATGGGTCTGTTGCACACTTCGGCTAGAGCGTTTTAAAGTATCAATTCTTATGTAAAAAGCTGTAAAAATAACAATAGCAGCATCAGAAAACACCAAAATTCAGTATTAAACTCATACATTGCGAAAAACACTAGACACTATTCACCCCTGTATCTTTCCACCACGTGCACGATATTTCGCGAAATTAGCGCGGCACATTCAAATAATCACGGCCGTTTTTCACCACAGCTGACTTCATAAACAATTAAACAGTAAACACGGACGGCATCTGTTCGAATTCTTACGTTACAATATCCTCAATTCCTCTCAAAAGTTTGTGAAAGGTACGGAGACCGATATTTGTGTCGACAACTTATCAAAATGAAACAATAACTCACAGGAGTTCCAAGGATGATTCCAACTTTGATCATCATGCTTGGAACTCCTGTGAGTTATTGTTTCATTTTGATAAGTTGTCGACACAAATATCGGTCTCCGTACCTTTCACAAACTTTTGAGAGGAATTGAGGATATTGTAACGTAAGAATTCGAACAGATGCCGTCCGTGTTTACTGTTTAATTGTTTATGAAGTCAGCTGTGGTGAAAAACGGCCGTGATTATTTGAATGTGCCGCGCTAATTTCGCGAAATATCGTGCACGTGGTGGAAAGATACAGGGGTGAATAGTGTCTAGTGTTTTTCGCAATTTGTGAGTTTAATATAGAATTTTAGTGTTTTCTGATACTGTCATTGTTATTTTCTCGGCTTTTTACGTAGGAATTGATACTTTAAAACGCTGTAGCCGAAGTGTACAACAGACCCATTCTCGTTAGGAACTTCACAGGAAATAAACAACAGATTCGGCAACGGTGTAAACGGATAGAATAATCGCGATGGATGATTCAAAGCGGGGAGATGAATGGCGGAATTGGTGATTGTCACAGTCACATCAATGTGATGTATATGTATATATCGAATGGAATAAAAAAGTGCGCGCGCACAAAAAAAACGCGCACGCAACAAACAACAACAATACTCAGTGATGTGTTTGTGAATGTGTGCGTATACTCCTAGCGACTTCGGCTTGGACAATAATGACAACTTTCAGTACGTATGATTAAACTTTCTTTTTCCTGGGCTGAGAAGCACAAGAGGGGACATGCAGAGTATAGCGTAAATAGTACATATAGGATATACTCAGTGCTGAATACAGGCAAATACGAGCGGGTCGTGGTACATTCATAGCTATCAGTGCGTAATGTGTATGTGTGTGTGTGACAACGTTGTCAGTTGATCGGAGGCTTTAGGCTATATGCATATTGACAGTGTTGCCATTTATGGCAAAAATTTTCCAAGTTTTACATTTAATTCAATGAGAAAACTAAACCGCAAAATTGTATAGTGCCCACAATGATCAAAAAAATAAAATAAAAAATCCGTTTAAGACTCATCTCAATAGACAAAATGAGTGTACCGCAAATTTCATGAAATTCTGAGGGGGTCGGGTTTTTGAGTGGTCTGATTTGGCTTGGAATGACCCAGTTACGAAATTAGGCTTTTCCTCGAAGTAGGCGTTTCATCTCATATGGAGATAAAGCCCAGAGGACGCCTCATTGAGCTCCGTGCCAGCTTAAAATTCAGCAGCCAGTCAGAAGTTATGTCTGGTCCGGCGAGATTCTTTAATAGACTGTTTTAGAGCGAAGTCAACGTTTAGCCAACAACCACAACCATGCACTTATCGGTCGCAATCGGTTGTGATAAAACTCGCGTAGCAATTCAAACTATCTCACTCACTCTCCCGTGACCCCCATGTATACCCATATCTTTCTAGTTTCGAAATTCGTATACAGGGCCTTGTTTTACGACATATACTACCAAAATCGCGTTTAATGCCTCGAGGAATTCATTTCAGCCAAAAAATTTGAGGGAAGATATCTCTGTATAAGATTTTTGAAATTAGAGTGAGAGGACATAGTATACTGCCCGCTTACTCTAATCAAAGGTATGTCGATGAAGCACATAGAGTAAGTCGATTTCGTGGATGCTGGGGCGAGTATGGGTTCTAACATCATACTTAATGTGCTTGAACGACATACTTTCTGTGTTCAGAACTCATACTCCCTCAGCATCCACGAATTCGACATACTCTATGTGCTTCATCGACGTACCTTTTTCTACGTGATAAACATGGGGGTTACGTGAGAGCGAGAGAGACAAACTGTCTTTGTTTGGAACGCTCATCAACGGCTGCCGCGATTAATAAAACCCTCTATACCGGGTGTCCGGTAAGTCCCGGAACGGCTGCGCCATTTCTTTATTTACGCAGATAAAAAAACCAAACTTTGGGAATGTTCCTAGATAAATAAAAACTACTTTTTGGGGGGGTCAAAATTTTGGTCGCCCCTCCCGGGGGGGCGGGGGCGCCCCTAACTTTTTTTTTCAAATGGCAACCCCTATCTTGTGATACCTCATTCGAAAGAGGGTAAAAAACTGAGCATTTTGGCGCAAACCGCATGTCGATATCTCTTTTAGTATTCGAGATATCGAACTTCAAAATCTATGAAAACCCATTTTAAAAAAATCATAACTCTTATTCAGAAAGTCGCTATTTAAAAAACTAGGGGTCTAAACTACTCTACATAACAAGCTCTTTCCAGGGAAAAACACCTCTGCTCAAAAAAATTAACTTACAGTTATTGTTTTTTTCCCCCGCCAAAATTTTTTAAAACATTTTGGCGGGAAAAAAAACAATAACTGTAAGTTAATTTTTTTGGGCAGAGGTGTTTTTCCCTGGAAAGAGCTTGTTATGTAGAGTAGTTTAGATCCCTAGTTTTTTAAATAGCGACTTTCTGAATAAGAGTTATGATTTTTTTAAAATGGGTTTTCATAGATTTTGAAGTTTGATATCTCAAATACTAAAAGAGATATCGACATGCGGTTTGCGCCAAAATGCTCAGTTTTTTACCCTCTTTCGAATGAGGTATCACAAGATAGGGGTTGCCATTTGAAAAAAAAAAGTTAGGGGCGCCCCCGCCCCCCCGGGAGGGGCGACCAAAATTTTGACCCCCCAAAAAAGTAGTTTTTATTTATCTAGGAACATTCTCAAAGTTTGGTTTTTTTATCTGCGTAAATAAAGAAATGGCGCAGCCGTTCCGGGACTTACCGGACACCCTGTATACATTATACACCAACTCGACGCTACTGCAGCCTCGGCCAATGTTTGAAATGGGTCTGTTGCACACTTCGGCTACAGCGTTTTAAAGTATCAATTCCTATGTAAAAAGCCGAGAAAATAACAATGGCAGCATCAGAAAACACTAAAATTCAGCATTAAACTCAAAAATTGCGAAAAACACTAGACACTATTCACCCCTGTATCTTTCCACCACGTGCACGATATTTCGCGAAATTAGCGCGGCACATTCAAATAATCACGGCCGTTTTTCACCACAGCTGACTTCATAAACAATTAAACAGTAAACACGGACGGCATCTGTTCGAATTCTTACGTTACAATATCCTCAATTCCTCTCAAAAGTTTGTGAAAGGTACGGAGACCGATATTTGTGTCGACAACTTATCAAAATGAAACAATAACTCACAGGAGTTCCAAGCATGATGATCAAAGTTGGAATCATCCTTGGAACTCCTGTGAGTTATTGTTTCATTTTGATAAGTTGTCGACACAAATATCGGTCTCCGTACCTTTCACAAACTTTTGAGAGGAATTGAGGATATTGTAACGTAAGAATTCGAACAGATGCCGTCCGTGTTTACTGTTTAATTGTTTATGAAGTCAGCTGTGGTGAAAAACGGCCGTGATTATTTGAATGTGCCGCGCTAATTTCGCGAAATATCGTGCACGTGGTGGAAAGATACAGGGGTGAATAGTGTCTAGTGTTTTTCGGAATTAGTGAGTTTAATGCTGAATTTTAGTGTTTTCTGATGCTGCCATTGTTATTTTCTCGGCTTTTTACACAGGAATTGATACTTTAAAACGCTGTAGCCGAAGTGTGCAACAGACCCATTCCCAGAGCGAATTAAGAGTCGAAGACTGTTGAGTGAAGGAGCAAAGAGGCAAGGGGCTCGGTGAAAATCTCTGTTTCGTTTGTTTATTTGTTGTGTCGGGCAACGATACTCCAAAAATCCAAAGCGTCATGCGGTCACCTCGGCAAGTTCGGGAGTGAGATTCGGTTTGCGATGAGGAGAGAGGAGAAGAGAGAGGAAGAGAGGAGAGGAGAAGAGAGGAGTGTGTGAAAGTGATCGCGTGCCGCTAAATATGCAAATCCCGCGCTCAAGATTATTCAAAAAGAAAATTGACTTCTTAAAAAGTGCAATATATAGGCTGAGCTTGCGTATATCCATGCCATGGTCGGTACAGTGAATTAGAGAGCCGCAGTTCCCGATACGTTCGGCTCTGACGAAAACAAACGAGGGAATTGCATTTGATTTACATATTACATCCTCGATTTTTTTTTCTTCTTTTTTTTCGGTTTTCTTCAAAAACCATAATCTTCCGAGCAAACTCATGAAGATTTCAGCACTTTTTTCCCGTTTTGTATAAGCAATGAGTCTGTTGCAAATTTTTGCTACAGCATTATCCACGGTCGATTCGCTCTGAAAATCATATTGAAAGCATTGTGGAGTATCAAAATCCTCTTCTAAACTCAATAGATCAGCAGCGGCTCGTGCAATGTGGCAACAATGGATTTCCTCCATTTAAAACTGTGTAAAATAATCGATTACTTGGTGAGGCGTAGCGCCTCACCTAGTATCGATCTTTTTGCATACGTTTTAATGGCAAAAGTGCACGGTTGCCAGATTGCACGAGCCGCCACTGCAATAGATGCCTTCAAAAAAATTTAAAGATGGCGGTCGAATGAACCGGGCACAATGGGGGAGATCCGGAGACCCATGTAATTGGAGCGTAATTTTCTTAACGACAAATTCTTATCGCAGTCGCCCATCCATAACGCTACCACGCAGTAGCAAACGTAGCAAACGCAACAAACGTAGCAAACGTAACAAACGTAGCAAACGTTTACAACAGACTTTATTCTCTCAAGCTGATATAATATCGATGCATGCCGGCACGCGTGCAGGTTTTAGGAATAAATTCGTGAAAGAACAGTAAAACTTTGCCGTCACGTAAGAAATGCGATGGTGAGTGGCCTGCAGATTGCGAGTATGAGAGTAAAGTCTCGATGAAATGACGCAATCGTTTAAAAAAGAAAAGTTTCGAGAGGATCCGAACTCAGTGATGCCTGCGGAAGCACCGAACTTGACTGACGTTGAATCGTCTGTCTGCAGCGGTCAAAGTTCATCGACATCCGAGCCTTCACAGAACTTTCATTTTTGGCAAGATCGATAAGCTGACTAACTGCCAGTAGGAAGACACATTGGTCCTTGGATGATATTGATGATTGGATGATATTGTGTCCTTAAAGGACACTAAACTCATGGATGAACACAAGATTTCAAAAATTCCAATCTACTCCTTATTGAGAGTTCAACTTCAAGCCGTTCCTTAGGTTTCAGGTCAGTAATGTGGACTACGGACAAAATGTCTACTTTTTTTGGTCGACCAACAAAATGTCTACGTAAATATGTCTACTAAAAAAAAATTACCACATTCTAAAGACGTTTACAAATTTTATGTCCACAAAATAAATGTATCCAGCGAAGAATTTGAAAACAACCTCAGAAGAGCAAAATATATGTAGATGCTAAATAATTTTTAATTGATGTGTAATTCATTACCTCATTTTGAACCAAATATAAGAGCAAAATATCAATGATACATCATTTCTGGTAGATTCGTGAATAGGGCCATGAATCACGAATCAATTAAAAATTATCTAGCATATCTACATATATTTTGCTCTTTAGGGTAACTATTTGCTCTATGGTAGTTGAAATGTCTGAATTTCGATGTTTTTGAGTAAGCAAATTAAAGTACCCGTTGAGCTGAAAACAAGAGTGCCTTTGTTTTCTAACTGTAGGTTCAATTGAGGAATTTTTTTAGAGAATAAAAAAACAATCGCCTTGAGATGACTTCACAAATGTTTTGTCAAAATTTCGAAGTTTTATAATCATGCGCCCAGAACATTTAGAGGCGTGAGTTTTTATGAACACTCTGTATAAGATCTCGTTCCAGTCGTTCCTCCTCGGCGGTTAAACCGTATAATTGAAAACCACCGGCATCGCTTTAGCCACCTCATTTATAGACTGCTGCGAGATAAATGGTTCTCTAGCACCTCCTCATTCATTTTCATAGTTTAGTATATACAATCGAATTTCACAATTCTTTCGAACGATCCGAAAGCGCAATAACTTTTGATTACAATTAAACATAAATAACTTTCGGTTTCAATTACAAATGATCGACTTACATTATTAAACAGACACGAAAAGCTTTCAGTTTCAATTACTCCATGAACACATTCGGGTTTCAGTAACACCAAAGAGTCGGCTCTGGTGACTGCCACAAAGGGCGCGGGAGTTTCGTTTGAAAATCGATATGCTGTGATCAATATCTATTGACACCAATTACTGATTTATGATAAATGAATTAGGTATATGAGAACTATCAAATGTTGAAGCGATAAAAATCTTGCATCTTGTTTAAATCAAACAGAGTGGAGGGATGGTGGATATATAAATGGTTCGAAGGCCTTAATAAAAATCATACATCATGCGGGAGGGGGTGGGTTTTAGGACCTGAATAACTTATGGTTCCACCGAAAATCTTTTTATCATTTTTTTTTTTTTTTTTAATAGAGTAAGTTGGTAACTATAATACTGACTTAATATACACTATAACTTGCAATGGTCCTGTTGCATACTTATGCTATAGCATTATGAAGGGTTCTTTTGGGTTTAAAATCACGTGAAAATATCATTGAGCACATCAAATAGTCTTGAAATCCAGTTATAAACCCACAAAAGGCATTCAAAGGAAAGCCGAAGATGGCGGTTGAGAGGGCGAATCTACCCAGCCTGCATGCACCACGAGCAGCAAAGATGACCGACGCGACGCGACGCGACGGTGGTATCCGACAAAGTAGGTACTTAACCGGCGGCGTTTCCTTTTCAGAATCCCAGTGAATCGACACAAAAAATAACGAGAAAGTAAAATTTACCGGGAAAAAACACGCAGAATGACACAAAATGTAAGTTCTATGAGGAAGTAAGACGTTTGTTTACATTTTTTCGAACAATATAAATTGCTGCCATCGGCCATCTTTTGCTGCTCGTCGTGCATGCATGTCAAGTTAATTCGACCTTTCCATCTCCACGTTCGGATTCCCCTAGAATGCCTTTTAGGGGTTTATTTTTGGGATATTGGAATGCCCGAAGCATGGATTTTTCAATTTTCTGGGGCTATGAAACATGTTGGAATTTTTCAGCATGAAACTTGTAGAGTACCTATGTTCCTGAAGTATGCTCGCAAGTGCCGACGTTCCACAAAGTACTTTTTTCGTACTTTCATCAATGGGGCTCCTGCAAACTTTTGCTACAGGGGATTGAAAAGTTGATTCTTGCATAAAAACCTGTAAAAATGACGATGAGTACACTGAAAAATCACAAAATTCACTCTCAGAATCAGGCATAATGGCGGTTCGACGCAGGTATCATGGGAGATTCCCATCTAAATTGAGATAAATCTCTGCGTTTCCGAAGAGAAAGTGACAAATTAGACAGGAATCTTTCATGACACCTGCGTTGAAGCGCCATTACGATCTTGCTGTTAGAGCGGTTTTGTGCCTCTTTTACTGAATTTTAGACTTTTTCAGAGTGATTTTCGTGACTTTCGCTGGTTTCTTACATCAGAATGTTCTATTCAATTCCTTACAGCAAAAGCTTGCAAGAGTCCCATTTCAGCCAAAAGCTGTTGATTTTTTGAGCAGCGCTACGACGCCGACGCGACGCGACGTGTCCATACGGTTCGGACTAATCAGCCATGGAATCACCTTAAAGTTAGGTTCGATATTTGTCAAAGTTTTTCCCATGATGATTTGTCTTATAAAATCATAGAATTAGGTCTTCGAGACTGCCTGCCAGGCATGGAGATCAGAGTTGCGTAACCACTTTCGGTCTCAGTCTCCAGGTTCTATACATATGTATAAGAGTGCGGACGGGCAGACGTTGGTATACGTATCCGACGCGATACAAGTCAACGGCCTCTTTGCACGCTGCGCCGCGATCTATAGTCAGTAGTCAGTTGTAGTCATGTCAGTAGGCGACCTTGCGGGCAATGCATCAGCTGGAGTGTTTCTCTCCTATCTAGTCGCCAGTTCCGGGCCTCCCCCACCTCGACACTCCTCATCTCCCCTCCTCTTCCCCCCCCCCCCCCCCCCACTCTCCTACGGTATCCCGGTGAGATTGAGCTTCTTCACTTTCGTTCTCTATCTGGAGTATTTACATACGGGATGCGTATTCATAAAGGAAGTAATCCTTCATGTGCGTATTGCGCTTTGCGCATCACGGGAAAAAAAAGGTTAGTGAAAATAACCATACGGATACCTGATTTTGGCACCTGCTAGATGTTATGGTAAACTTGACCAGAAGTATGGTACATTTACCGATACTTTGAGTAAATTCGACATGCAATCAGTTAGCATCACCTAGTACGTAGTCAAAACATAGTATACTTCTGGTTAACATTACCATAACATCTAGCAGGTGCCAAAATCAGGTATCCGTTTGGTTATTTTCTCCGTAGTTTTTTTTCCGTGCTGATCAAAATTGACCCGTAATCCGTATAGTCTACAGCAGGCTGATTATGAACGATCGTATCGAAATGCCATTTAGTCGCGATGATCGCGTACGTGTTTTTCTTATGGGTGATGTCATTCCGATGGAAACCCTCCCATCTATATGGAAAGATGGGTCTGTTGTAAACTTTTGCTACAACGCTTAAGAGAAAATAATCTTGTGTAAAATCGCCTGAAAAGTCCATTGGTGGCATCAGAAAGTCATAAAATGCGATAATAAACTCACAAGAGGCATTTAATGAAATCCAAGATGGCGGATAAATATCGAGCAATTTTTACGCATACACCACGAACATCCAAGGATAGCCAACCTCACAATACCGATCACAACCAATCACAAAGTAAACAAACACTTAACCTCCACCTCCAGTGAGGTTGTCAAAATTGGCCATCCTTGGATGTTCGTGGTGCATGCATACAAATTGCTCGATATTTCTCCGCCATCTTGGATTTCACTAAACGTCTCTTGTCCGTTTATTATTGCATTTTATGACTTTCTGATGCCACCAATGGACTTTTCAGGCGATTTTACAAGAGTAATCGTTGCAGCAAAATTTTGCAACAGACCCATTCTCCGATATAGCTCAGGAGCCATCGGTGAATTTCCGTTGAGATGGAAGGATTTCCATCCCTGGTAAAAGGGGTTCATACAGGTCCATAACAAAGTCCCTATACAGAGTATGGAAATGTGTAAATCCATACGTATATGTATGGATATTTTATGGATCTGTAAGGATATCAACACGTACTACATCCGTACATATCCGCCATATGGATCCATACTGGACAGGGAATTGGTTGTAGACTATTTTTACTGGGGTCGGAATGACACGATCACCCATAAAAATAACACGTGTTCGATCATCGACTCGATGGCATTGCGATACGATCGTTCATAATCAGCCTACAGCGCAGGTGAGATCGAAAAGTAGTCTTATTAAAGCCTTTTAGAAAACAACGATTCATCATGTCGTCGCCTGCCGTGCAAAGGCGAGTTTTGACTTTTTGAGGTAGGAGTTGAATCATGCGTATTCGATGAGACGGTTAGCATGGAAGGGTTTCAGCATATAACAATATAACATGCGTATTCGATGAGACGGTTAGCATGGAAGGGTTTCAGCATATAACAATATAACATGCACTATTCTTGATTTTAATAAAAAAAAAAAAAAAAAATCTAAGTCATATAGTTATATCTTGTGCGCACTTAAATCCATGAAAAAGATCGAAAAATGACTGTGCACAGTAAAAGCTCTCGAATTCGATCTTTTGCGTCAGTTTAAGTGACCAAGAAGCAATGTTGTTAGTTTGCATGCAGCTTAATCGGTTAAAAATCTTAAAAAAATTTACCTCATTATGTTAGACACACTAGAAATTTGAATTCGAATATAGGCTCATTTAGACTCACCTGAAACAGACATAAAGGTAAAGTAATGGTAAAATTAATCCGTGGTGATAATTTTCATGATAATTCAAGGATTGAAGAGATTCTCGCGAATTAGGCCAAAATTAGTACGAGAATTACACCTACTATAGTTTAATACATCTATGTGCTATTTATAACTTACATCTAAATTTTTAATTTTTGTTCGAATGCCAGCAACAAATTATCTTTGCTGGAATAGCAAGTAACATAATTTATAGTTATACTACTCCTGTTTGGGGGCTAACTGTGCCTGGACCAATAAATACAGACAAAAATAAAGAAAATAGAGAAAAACGAAAATTATAATAAATAAACTGATGATACATTAAAAGGTACGATAAATAAATAGTTGTACTACCGTTTGGGGGTTGACTGTGCCTGAACCAATAAACACAGGCAAAAATAAAGAAAATAGAGAAAAAGGAAAATTATAATAAATAAACTGATGATAAATTAAAAGTTAAGATAAATAAATGAATGAAGAGACAAAAATAAATAAATAAATACATTTTGACTGATTTTCGGTCACTTTTTCCGATCTCAGACCAATGTGCGCTACAACACAGAGTGGGATGTAAAGTTCGACAAACAAGTCTATCCAAGCTTAGGTTCATGATGATTTCATCCGCGGCCAATTCCTGCGCCGGAACAGACAAAAGGATGCACTTCATGCCATGGGCGGATACGGGAGTTTGTCTGTCTCTCTCCCACCCCATTTAAATGCGTGCGATATAAAAGGGCGGAGATAGGGGCCAAAGTCACGTGACAGCTCCTATCTACATCCTTTTCTAACACATGCATTCAAATGGGCTTAAAGAGAGAAAGAAAAATCCCTGTATCCACGTATGCTTCATTCTCAGGTGTCTGTTGACACGGTCAAAGAATCCGGTTGCGTAGAAGAGGGTTCCTTTTTCAATATGGACCCCCCCCCCCCAAAGCCCCAAGGACCCTTCAATTCATTTCAGTATCTCTAATGTATCGTATCGTTTGCTTTGTATCACACATTGTAAGTTGTAGTTTTACAAGCTTCTCTCTCGCGCTCTCCTCCTGAGAGAACTCGCCTTCCGGTGAGAATTTATGACTCCCGATAGTTAATGGAATCGAGCTTGCGAGAGTGTGAGCTTCTCGGTACAATATTGAACTAGATTATGTAATAAGATTTGATGATAAATCAAAGCGCGCTGTACAAAGCGAAGGAGGCATTTTTTTTTTTTTTTTTCATGTACGAGGGTCAAGGTTACGTTAACTTTGTTTGCATACGTGATAGTGTTGGGTCGTAAGCTCACACTGGGAGTTCAATTGTTCGTGCGAAGGAAAGTAATCTCCCACAGCTCGAGTACAAAGTTGTTTGATCGAATAATATGGGTCGGGTACTGCATAGCAGCCGCCCGCACCGTGGCCTGAAATGTGTCTTTCTCTCGCTTTGTCCGATAGACTGTTTTAGTACTACGATATATCGAATCGATTGCCGTCAAAGGAATTTTGGTTCCAAACAAACTCTGATGCAATGTAATTTCCCCAACAGCGCATTTTTGAACGTGAATTTTGGCTATTAAACTGCGAAATTAATGCTACTTTTTTTGTCTTATTAATATTATGAATTTGCCGTCCTCAAAACTGCTTAATTATGCCTGGTTCCACGAATAAAACTGCAGAAATAAACAAGATACAACAGATTGTTGACATCACTCGAATCACCCATTCCACAACAACAACAATAAAATTTGGGTGATTACAACCTCAAAATAAAATGTGGTAAGAGACCAAGGTACATATGTATATTTAACAGGTATGCTCGACTCACTTCCCGCGTCATCCTCAGTGGCGCGCAGTTCAAATCACTATAGCCAAGATGACCGACAAAAGAAGAAAATTTATACTCTTTCCTGAAAACATCGGGCTGTTTTCTGCTTTCCTGGCTAGAGGGAAGCCCAATGTTTTCCGAAAAGAGTATAAGTTTTCTTCTTTTATCGGCCATCTTGGCTATAGTGATTTGAACTGCGCGCCACTGAGGATGACGCGGGGACCGAGTCGAGCATACCTAAGAGACAAGGATTGCGACATCAGAAAATTGCGATTGCACTGAAGGAAACAACAGGAAAGCAGTGGCGGTGCTTGCAATCTGGCAACATTGGATCTTGTCCATTTAAAGTCATGAAAAAGGTCGAAACATTGAAGGTGCACAGTGCACTCCCTCAAATCGATATCTTACATGATTTTAAATGGACCAAATGAAACTTTGCCAGCTTGCACATCACGCCACCAGTGCAGGAAAGATTAGTTAAAGAGCTCTCGTGCAATTTAAACATTATTTGTGTTCTTCTAGAGATCCCGGACGAAATTTCACTGCGGCTGTGTTTAAGAAGGATATGCAAATAAAGATTTAAAAAAGAGGTGAAATGAAAGAGAGAGGGAGTGAGAGAGAAAGAGGGAGTGAGATAGAGGGAGGGAGGGAGAGGGGGAGAGGGAGAGGGGGAGAGGGAGGGAGAGAGAGAGAGAGAGAGAGAGAGAGAGAGAGAGAGAGAGATAAACCGTCGGAATTAGTGATGGAGCTGTGGAGAATGCAGTGGACAAGGATCGAAAACGGAAATGCATGCGTGTTACGGATTGATCATTGGTTCCGCACGGGGAAACGCTAAAATCGGGCCTCTTGCACAATGCACAAGTGCACCGACTGGTCAACTGCACAGAGTGCACCATGCACCACGAATTGCGGCTAGTTGCAGTTCCTAGGCTGCCTTTATTGTTGGTTCCTGTACTGCATGTGTTAGTTCAGAATATAACACCGACGATTCCCAAAAACAAGAGATCGACTGCGACGAATAATTTATTTTTTAAACGCAAACTGGCAACGTTGCGATCGATAATTTTGTTTAAGAAGACGAATTTAAGCGTTGCATTAAGTACTAGTGTTATAATGTCCTTAGAGTCCCTATATACGATAGTTAATACATGTGTCATGTCATGGTCGTGGAACTTTATAACTTGTGTAAAATAAGTGAGTGCGAAAAGTTAATAGATCTTTCCGCCATATGCATTTTGCCTCTTGCGGCTTCCGCGAGAGCGGGAATCTGAGAGCCAATCAGAAATGGATTCCAACAAGACGCAACTCTTACATTATACATATAGGGCCTCTAACTGTCATATTTGTCGCGAAGTAATGTTGCACACACGTCACATGGTTACGCGAGACCAAAGACATTATAGAAGAAGACTGGCCCCTAGCGGCGAGATTTGAAGCCGGTTACTGTCATAGGCAGGGCTTCCCCGCTCGGGGGTATGAACCAAATTAACATTGCGGCTTATGGAGCCGAGACATAAAACTGTTTCAAAAGAATGTTAATTACAGTTAGTTTTCAAAAATACGCAGATATGATATGCAGATTATGCCAAAGTTGAGATTGACGAACTTAAACGAAAGTTTCGGTCAATTTATCCGCTAGATATTTACGATTGAAAGTACGGCAGAGAGGTTACGGGTGCAAAAGTAAACAATGACCGACCGATCGTTAACTTCGATTATTAAAGAACGGACGCTTTAAATTGATCCAAATTTTCGGTTAAAATGTACGTTATACTACTCTATATAACATAATTATGAGAGACTCGACATTGTCATTCGCTGAAATAATTGACTAAAATAGGTTTGAAGAGCGAAGCTCCATAAGAGCTAATGTTAAATTGGTTCATACCCCCGCGCGGGGAAGTGCCCTGCCCATCAGCCCGTGCCAAGACCGGCTTCACTTTTCCTCCGTGCAAAGAGATAGCAGGGGCCAGTCTTCTTCTATAATGTCTTTGCGCGAGACACCAACTGCCGCAGAGACAGGTTGCGGTTTTTTAGTGATGGGGAAGATCTACACACCATCTTGAACAGCAGCCTCACATATCCCCGGGGAGCGGTACCCTCGGGAAACTTGAAAATTCCAAGATGGCTGTCATATTCTTGAATCACAACGGGGGGGGGAGGGGGGATTTCCCCATCGAATCGCAACTTCCAACTCTGAGAAAAGTGATTCGCATCATGGTTGCCCTCAGACGGGACTTAACTTAAAATAACTACGGTTTACGGGGTGGACATCAAGTGTTTCAATTACGGATAGGCACTATGCTATGTGAATGGGCATCTAGAAAAAGAACACACGTGAAAAAAACCCAATTTTTCAGGACCGACAAAAAAACAACGCTGCCTTGACAGGAAGCATTGCTTTGATAAAAAAAAAAAAATGGTTTGGACATCCCAATAAGATCAGATAGAAGGCTTAAAAATAATTGTTGAGATATCTCTATTTCCGTGCCTTTAAAAAAAGTGGCAAAAATGGTGTAGACTCAAAACCGAAAAAAATGAACTTTTCCCTCTTTTCCTGATGCCCATTCATGAATGAGGCTGAACTGACATAAATGATCACGACACCACGACACTACGACGACAGGGTATTTTAATAGTTGGAGGAGAGATAGTTTTGGAATTCAAATTCTCCGCTATTTCTGCGTTCCTTTAATTTGCAAAATGAGAGACTTCGACGCGGGTGTAGAAACGGGTTGAGAAATAATGATGCGATATTGCAATATTGCATGCCTTTACCAAACCATGACATATCCATCGCTCTGAGACAGTGGTGGTTTAAAGATTGCGATGGATTGATTCCTCTTTTCGATTTTCGATTAAAATCAATGCGATAAAGAATCGATACTTATAGGATATCCAATCGATACTTTCACATGGATTCAAATGGACGAACAACAATGATGATTTTAAATCGACTATTTACGAGCTGCTACTGACGTAAACAATGATTTTATAGGCGGCAGTGGCGTACGGGGGGGGTGTCCAGGGGGTCTGGACCCTCCCCCACCCTAGAAACCAAAATTTGTCCTAAAAAAGATAATTTTTTGCGTTTTCAGACAAATTTTACCAAATTAGTAACTTTGGACCCCCCCATGACAATTTTCGGACCCCGGCCCCCCCCCCCCCCCTAGAAAAATTCCTGGCTACGCCACTGATAGGCGACCAGGGAGGGGGGTTAGATCACGGCTGCTGTTTTGAGGATCTAAAGGGTTAGAGACTATTATATCTTCAAAATTTCATGGGGGGGGACGGAAAATTGAGAGAATTGAAACTTGAAAGGAGAATTCTTTAAAAGCGTAATTAAATACATTTACGGTAACAACAGCATTTGAAAATGTTTTCAGCTTAATTTCTCGAAACGCCATTTTCTCACTTTGGGCTATTACAACTCGCAACCCCCCCCCCCCCCCCAATAAAAGTAATTTTAAACGTTGTTCAAACGACCTTTAACTGTATAGAGAAGCGACGCGACGCCGCGCCATTGTAACGAGTCATATCCAGCGGCGGCTCGTGCCATTAGGTAACAGGGTCATAATTTCAAATCGGGCCAATTGCGCATGCATGCTCCGTGAAAATTTCAAGTCAAAATTTAAACCCAATGAGTAATTTTTTACCTTCAGTACTACTAGAAAATATTTTTTACCGAAGGCTTCTGCTGAATTTTCGATATTTCTCATGTACCGCGGAAACAGCCGGAAACGCATGATGAACTAATGAAAAATAACTTGTCGATTGTCGGTTACGCTGTCGGTTACGTAACCGACTATTTCAAAAGTACTTAATAAAAACAATATTACTTCTTACAATAATCTCTGATGTTGATTTTTAAAGCAAATTACGTTAGTTGAATTGAATTAAAAATTACAGGGAGGAACTTTACTGTATAACCTACCTTTTTCGTACTTTTAAGTAGTGTTGACTAGGACCATACGCAAATCACGAGATCGGATTTTTTGGTGAAAATCGTTTCCAAATAAAATCCATTTGCACAGATGTTGATAATTCCTGTTTAGAACGTTGGAGCGTAGTTGAGAAAATCGTAAGTTACCCAGTTTCACTTTTGAATAAACTTTTAAGATGTTGTAAAACTGTAAAATCCGTGCGTAACCGACGGACATTTTGGAACCGGGAGACAATCATTTTTCACAATTTATGGCATAAAGAAAAATAATTTCGTAAAAAACGATGGTTTACACGTATTCTACGGAGTTTTTTGAGCATTTCCATGATTTTCCAAATTTATTTCAACCTCAAAATCTGGTCAAAAACTTAGGTTAATTACCAAAAACTCGTGTGGGGGACGCGTAACCGACGGACATTTTGAACCATAAAACAATTAAAATTAGTATTTAAATAACTTTAAAAGCAATTATTACTATTGCTCCTCATAAAACTAAGTTCTTTCGACTTAAAAATCGAAACATCGAACTTATTTGATCTTTTTTAAAACTGTAATCTTGTTGGGACACCATTTGGCCCGTTTCGAAATTATGACCCAACAACGTTATTCCTTCATTTGATTCTATGTCAAACAATCGATTCGATAGTGAAGCAGTGCTTCACCTGCATTCGATTGTTTAACATTGAGTTAAATGGAGGAAAAAAATTGTTGCCAAATTGCACGAACCGCCGCACTATGGTCCAGAAGTCCAGTTTAGGAAGACATTAGTTTGCATTAAAATCGCTCAATATCTTGAAAACGGCTCATCTGACACCAAAGCTGGTTATTACAAAAAAGATAGAACGTAAACAGTTTTAACTTCTTCGTAATAACCATTTTTGATGTCAGATGAGCCGTTTTTAAGATATTGGGCGATTTTAATGGAAACTAATGTCTTCCTAAATTGGACTTCTGGACCATAGTGCGCCGCTGGTCATATCCCAAAGTGAGGCAGCATGGATGGACGGCGGTTTGTTTGCCTCTTATTTCTTAGCATTACACCAAAAATTTGAAATAATTCAAAATAAATACTGCACATTTGAAAAAATTGCGAGTGTTTTAAGAGTGGCAATCTGGACATAGAATTTTAATACAACTATCCTGGCGAGAAAATTTCGCTTTTCTCTGTCACACTGATAGAATTCTTTCTTTAATACAAGGTGTATTTTGTTTGTGTTAAAGAAACTATGCACGCAGTGAAATATTGACGAAAGGGGAATTGCTTTAACCCAAGGAAAATGTCTGCAGCTACAAGTAAAAAATTCCTTGTTGTGACAGTGACTCTCCGCCTTCATGCAATCAGAAATTTGCTTAACGCAAGGAAAACTGTCACAAGTAAACATCCTTCATGTTTTTAAAGAAGTGATTTCTCTCAGTGCATGCGTCAGTTTCTTTATCATGAAAATCCTTCCAGGAGACTCTAACTTCCCTGTGGCTGTAGTAGTTCGTTGGCATTATTATAAAGTTGTCCTCATTCTTGGAAGAAAAGAAAAAAATAAATAAAAATAAAAAAATAATTAATTCACTAAATTAATAACGAAGGAGAGAGATGTTAGAAAATCGTTTCAATGAGCCAAGCGACAAGCGTGTCGCATGACGCGTAACGCATGGTCAGTAGCGTACACAGGAATTTGTCTTTCTCTCTCTTTCCCCATTTGAACACGTGAGTAGGGAAAGGGCAGAAACAGGGACTCGAACGCGTCTTCAGCTCCTATCTCTTTCCTTTTCTAATACATGCACTCAAACGGGAAAAGAGCGAGAGAGACTGATTCCTGCGTACGCCATTGCGCATGGTCAATGGTCATTGGTCATGGTCGCAGTCATTCAGCAAGATGCGTGCGACGTGACGCGCATCAGTCAAAAATGAACAGATATCTGCAGGAGAAACACCAAACACATTCGGCATTTATCACAATGAATGTTAACAAAAACACTGGAAAACAGACCGAGACGAGTGGACATTGAACAATTCCAGGCCCATCCGTAATGAATATTCATTTGATTCTTAAGTGCCGTGCGGTTGCCGGCGGCTACCGGCGGCTAGCGGTGGCTGGTGGGGTGCCCCCGACTAAAACAGTCAACACTAAACAACCACAGTGTTGGCAGATTTTCTTAATTCTTATCAATGGGTCTGTTGCATACTTTTGCTTCAGCTTTATGGAGAGTCGATTCTGGAGTAAAATTACGTAAAAATTAAATTGTGAGCATAAAAAAATCTGAAAAACCACTCATAAATCCACAAAAAGCGTTTTAAAGAAACCCTAAGAAGGTGTGGTCGAATGGAATTACTAAATTTTACGTCATGTCAAATGGGAAGAAATAGGTTGTTCATTCGAAAAATGGCAACACAGCGAACAGCAAATTTACTCGTCGGAGTAAAACGTCTAGTTGATGGCACGCGCGAGCAGAGTTGCCCTTTTACGTTAAATGAATGGTATTTTTCAATTCACCGATGATTCTACCGGTTGAGAAAAGATTACATAGTTCAGTTCAGTGTATGACTGAAATGCACGAAAATACTCGCATCTGATGTAATCTTTTCTCTATCGGTGGAGTCGTTGATGACTTAAAAAAACGTGCGGATATTTTAATTAATTAACGGATTTTCCACCGATTGAGAAAATATTACAGACCAAAGAATTTTCGTGCATTTCAGTCATACACTGAATGGAACTGTGTAATCTTTTCTCAACCGGTGGAATCATCGGTGAAATGAAAAATGCGATTAATTACACGCAAAACGGCATCTCTGCGCGCGAGTCGGAGTCGCACAGTGCACTACGGTCTGAGATGAACACTGGCATATTCATTTAGAACCAATGGAGCTCTTGCACGGTTTTGATGTAGGCAAATGGAGTATCAATTCTGATGTAAAATGCTGCGAAAATAACGACGAGACCATTAAAAAAGTCTAAAACTCACTCTTCGCAGAGGAAACTTAACTTGAAATTTCGGGTGACCACTCTTGCACCAACCTTGGCATTGGACCCCATAAACAAAAGAACAGGACATGAAATTAAGTGTGGTCTTCCTCGTTTATCACGCAACGTAGAACTTTTCTGTATAGTTATCACCGTGTTCATAGTGACAAAACGTGTATAAATGGACCTTTAATTCCTTCAAATTTACTTTTTGAAAGCAACTTCATTAATCTTATTGTTCAAGTTCGTAGGTTATGTTCTTTTGTTTGGGGTCCGAATCCGAGGTTGGTGCATACATGCAAGGGGTGGTCACCCGAAATTTCAAGTAAAGTTTTCTCTGCGAGGAGTAAGTTTTAGACTTTTTCATGGTCTCATCGTTATTTTCGCAGCATTTTACATTGGAATTGATACTCCATTTGCCTACAGCAAAACCGTGCCAGAGCTCCATCAAAGTCGTAAATTATGAAATTCATTTCGCCGTCAGCTTAACCACAAATAGGCCAAGCCCGAGTGTACTCGTTTTTCTCCTCTTGTTCACTTCACATTGTTTCAGTCTTCATTCCGGATAAACGTGATTATCGATGGAAACACTCAGAAAACAAGGTTTCATCGAAGCGCCTTCAATTCATCGTATAGGCAATTCCAACTCCCCCGAGTACGAATAGTTAACTACCTTCCTTATTTAAACGAAAGAGTGGCGTTCTTTTGAACTAACCTGGCTCTTAAGGGGTGTCTCCACCTGCGAATTTAAAAGTGCGAATTGACCGCTTGAGCCAATAGACGGTTTTAGTTCGAAGTCAACGGTTAGCCAACAACCACAACAATGCACTCATCGGTCACAATCGGTTGTGATGAAACTCGCGTAGCGTTCCAAACTATCTCACTCACTCTCCCGTGACCCCCATGTATATCCATCTCTTTCAAGTAACGAAATTCGTATACAGGGGCTTGTTTTGCGACATATTATTATCAAAATCGCATTAAAATGCCTCGAGAAATTCATTTCTGCCATAAAATTTCACAAAATAAGTCTCTATATACGATTTTTGAAATTAGAGTGAGATGGCAGACGGCAGTACATAGGGGTCACGTGAGAGCGAGAGAGACAAACTGGCTTTGTTTGGAACGCTCACCACCGGCAGTTGCCATTACTAAAACCCTCTATAGAGGCTTCTTCGTTGTCGATACATCGGACTCGACCTGTCGACTTCAAGGCAGCTCATTGGCTCAATCAGTTTATTCGCGCTTTTTAATTCGCAGGTGGAGACACCCTTTTAAAGGGTTAAAGAGTGCGAGTGCATGATAATATGTATAATATGTATATCTGCCTCACGCGCACTCATCAAGGCTTAAGAGAAGTTTCATAATTCTTCATTTCCGGCTTTATCTTTGCGTGTTCCAGCTTGAAATATTCAGGGTATCTTCTTGAGGTATGCTCGCAAGTGAATGGCGTTCCTAAAATTAAAAATTTTATCGTATATTCATCAATTATAACCAAAAACTGTTGAGATTTTTTTGAGCAGAGCGACGTGGTGTCCACGGTTTGAACTATAATCGACCATGGAATGGGGCAGTTGGCAAGGGTCTGAAATGTGTTTTTTTAGCAAGAAAATGAAAGTATTCGATGATCTGAGAACAAATATGCTTTTGGATTTAATTAAGACCCATTGTTCCAGAGGTGGGATTTTGGCCCAAAATACATAGTTTAAATGGGATTTTCGAATGAAGACGCCACGCCACGACTCACACGATTCTTTACAACTTTACAAAACCGGGGCACTTGGGAAGAAACCAAAGGCACCATTGTTCTCAGCTCATCCAGTGTTATAATTTTCTTTACAAAAAAACAAAAACAAAAAAAAAAAAAAAACACGAAATTTCAGATCTTTGTAACTGCCCCATTATCGGGAGGTTGGAAAAATATGAGGCAAACATTAACTAGAATCAGATCGTCCATGCTGCCTTACTTTGGGATAGGACGTACCAAGGGGTGTCTCCACCTGCGAATTTAAAAGTGCGCGAATAAACTGATTGACCCAATGAGCTGTGCCTTGAAGTCGATAGGTCGAGTCCGATGTATCGACAACAAAGAAGCCCATTGGCTCAAGCGGTCAATTCGCGCTTTTAAATTCGCAGGTGGAGACACCCCTTAACATGTAAGTACTAGCACCCCTATAGGTACTACAGCTCGTTGCTCGGGTGAGATTTGATAAGAGCGCGTTTACTTTCAAACGCAAACGTTTTATGGCAGTCAAGAACTCGATGTAGAGGGTTTTAGCAATGGCAACTGCCGGTGATGAGCGTTCCAAACAAAGACAGTTTGTCTCTCTCGCTCTCACGTAACCCTCGCATGTATACTGCCAACTCACTCTAATTTCAAAATTCGTATACAGAGACATCTTTCGTGAAACTTCTTGGCTGAAATGAATTCCTCGCGGCATTTTAATGCGATTTTGAATATGTCGTAAAACAAGGCCCTGTATACGAATTTCGAAAGTAGAAAGAGATGGGTATACATGGGGGTTACGGGAGAGTGAGTGAGATAGTTTGGATTGCTACGCGAGTTTTATCACAACCGATTGCGACCGATGAGTGCATTGTTGTGGTTGTTGCCCTGCTAAAAATGTTCCATGACCAATTTTACATGGAAATAGATTTCCAAGGAAATTGCTCAAATTCCCATGGAAACCGAGTATTTTTCCCTGGAAACCACGCATATTATTATGGAAATCGGTTTGTTTTCCATGGAAATCAATGTAGTTTTCATGGAAAAATACTTGATAACCGTGGAAAAATAACTGGTTTCCATGTGAAATTGGATTTGAAACATTTTTACCAGGGTGGCTAACCCTTGACTTCGCACTAAAACCACACAGAACGGAAACTCCCATAAGAGCCAAAGGAAGCAAGTTTGGAATTTAACGGCACCAATGGGCAACGCTGCGTGGTCCTACATCCCAACATGGCGGACGTGGATGATTTGTGTTGAAACTCATTTTATTTCTGTAAATTCTGGAAAGAAATCTTATTTTCCGGCCTCACTTTAATTCTACTGGCATTTCAGGATGAAAATTTCGCGGATCATGTCCTATATTTTTTTTTTTTCGCGCGCGAATCCAGATGTAAACATCCTATAGACTGTTTTAGTAGAGCGATATATCGTATCGATTGCCGTCCGAGGGCCTCTGGTTCCAAACAAACTCTGGTTCAATGTAATTTCCCCATAAGCGGATTTTTGAATGGAAATTCAGGGTATTAAATCAAACAATTTATGCGACCTTTTTGCGATTATGAATTCTCCGTCCTCGAAAATGCTTAATTTTGCCTGGTTCCACCCGTAAAACTGCCAAAATCAACAAGATATTACAGATTAAACGATGCGTTTGGAGGTTGGAATCACCCAAATGTTATTGTTGTTGTTGTGGAATTGGCGGGATTTCTGGCGATTCTAACCTACAAATGCAACATTTAATCTGTAATATCTTATTGATTTCGGCAGTTTAAGTCAAGGAACCAGGCATAATTAGGCATTTTCAAGGACGTAGAATTCATAATCGCAAAAAGGCCGCATCTATTGTTTGATTTAATACCCTAAATTTCCGTTCAAAAGTTCGCTTATGGGGAAATTACATTGAACCAGAGTTTGTTTGGAACCAGAGGCCCTCGGACGGCAATCGATACGATATATCGCTCTACTAAAACAGTCTATATCCCATCATGGCGGACGCGGAATGAATTTGCTTCAAAATCTGACAGATTTTGCGTACTGGTTGTAATATTCTGTGCTAAAACCGTCTATAAGTGGCGACTCTCGTGTGTAATCAAAGCAACATTGGCGGATCTAGCAATCTGGCAACAGTGTATTCTTCCCATTTGATTGCATGAAAAATAAGCGATTATTCACGGAGTTGAAGCCCCTTCAAGAATAGATTGTTTAGTATACATTCAAATGGGAATAATGCACGGGGGGGGAAAAAAAAAAAAAACTACGGTGAAAATAACCATACGGATACCTGTTTTGGCACCTGCTAGATGTCATAGTAATGTTAACCAGAAGTATATTATGTTTTAACTAGATACAAGGTGATGTTACCTGATTGCATGTCGAATTTACTCAAAGTATCGGTAAATGTACCATACTTCTGGTCAAGTTTACCATAACATCTAGCAGGTGCCAAAATCAGGTAGCCGTATGGTTATTTTCACTAATCTTTTTTTTCCGTGTGCGCAGTTGTCAGCTTGACTGTCAAAACTTTTGCGTTTAATATAGTACCTCATCTTTCATACGGACACGCGCAATACGGGCGCCGGGCATCCTTTCAAACACGCATGCGATTAGCTCTGATGGCGCCGGCCATTCAACACACGCACAGCTTAACACACACGTGTACACATTCACTCACACATAAAAACGACACGCGCAGAGATGCATTGTCCTGAAGATGATTCTCATTTCTCACGCGCGCTTCCGAAGAACACCGGGGAGGGGGGAGGGTTGTGCATGTGTCATATCAGGAAAATAATCTTTGCATCTCAAACTTCTTACATCTCGCCCGCTTGCCCCTATTATTTGTTACACAATTTCGCATTCGTCCGGCTCCTGCCCAAGAGAGGAACGGGCTGCAGGATTCGCGCCCAATCACCATCTCTCGAGTTTTTGTATGTTCTCTGCTTGAATTCACAGCGTTGTCAGATATAAAGGCGCACTAAATGCATTATCTTACAATGGGGTTCTTGCAAACTGAAACTCGTGAATCACTTATTTTTTGTTGCTTTTTGTAAATGGGTCTGTTGCACACTTCGGCTAGAGCCTTTGAAAGTATGTATTCGTATGTAAAAAGCCGTAAAAATGACAAAAACAGCATCAGAAAACACCAAAATTCATGAATAAACTCACAAATGGCAAAAAACACTGGACACTATTCACCCTTGTATCTTTCCACCACGTGCACCATATTTCGCGAAATTAGCGCGGCACATTCAAATAAACTTTCATCACAGCTGACTTTGTAAACAAATAAATAGTAAACACTGACGGCGTCTGTTCGAATTCTTACGTTTCAATATCCTCTCAAAAGGTTGTGAAAGGTACAAAGACCGATATTTGTGTCGAAAACTTATCAAAATGAAACAGTAACACACAAGAGTTCCAAAGATGATGATTGAAGCTGTCTTCATCCTTGGAACTCCTGTGTGTTATTGTTTCATTTTGATAAGTTTTCGGCGCAAATATCGGTCTCCGTACCTTTCACAAACTTTTGTGAGGAATTGAGGATATTAAAAGGTAAGAATTCGAACAGACGTCGTCAGTGTTTACTGTTTATTTGTTTACGAAAGTCAGCTGTGATAAAAGTTGGCCATGTTTATTTGAATGTGCCGCGCTAATTTCGCGAAATATCGTGCACGTGGTGGAAATTAAGATGCAAGGGTGAATAGTGTCCAATCGTTTTTTTTTTTTGTAATTTGTGAGTTTATCAATAAATTTTGGTGTTTTCTGTTGCTTGTTATTGTCATTTTTATGGCTTTTTACACAAGAATAGATACTTTAAAACGCTCTAGCTAAAGTGTGCAACGGACCCATCGTGACCGACATTCTTCAAGTATCCATCATTTTCATCACCTGAATTTGTTTGAATTTTTCGTCATGACTTTTTTTTCGTACTTAGTCCACGATTGGGCAATACACTTTAAGCGACGTTTATGTACGATGGACAGATTGTACAATGTACATTGTACATTTATTCACTACGGAAATACTATCAATTGAACATTTTATAATGAACATTATTTTTGCAATGCACTGGAAAAAAAAGATTACCAGAAGCATGGCGATATGTAAATCGATGTAAGGGATGGCACAATTACCATTGTACTGTTTGTACCACAGTTCTTGAAAATGTTGAAGAAATTCTAGCTCTAAAACCATATTCTGGTACTGAAACCGGAATTTTCTGGTCAAAGTACTAGACTTTCTGTGGTTCTCATATCGCTGTGCTTTTGGTAATATTACGACTAGAATTCAGGAATTATTTTTTTCAGTGAGGACATCTCTTGTTGGACATTTTGTACATTGGACATTTTAAATAGGACATTTCCCCCTGTCATCGGGAAAACAGCGCATTTTGACGGCTACCATACGGACATTTAACTATTTTGAATAAAAGTACTTTATGGTATTCGTACACATAATTCTTGTTTAGAGTAACCTAAAGTATTCCAAGCATTGCCAGAATTCTGATTGATGATTCTAGGAAATGCTTCAAAAAAATACTTGTAAAGTTAAATGCTGTTGTTCTGAACAAACGAATTTTCAATGACTTTTTAAACATTTAAACCTTATATAAATTTAAATCAGGCAACGTTGCAGTGTATACGAAGCTGCGCGCGCCGCTTCTTCGTTTTTTTTTCTTTGTCCGGCAGATTTAGCTACTCCTTACGAGTGAATTGTAGCCATGAATGAAAATTCAATTGCAGTGTGTAAACAGATAACATTCACGTGTTAACGAGCAAGTTATGAGACTAATCCATGCGTGCCCATCAATCACACCAGAATTAGATTAGCAAAGATTATTTACTTGAGATGCCGAGGTGTAAAAAGTAATACGCCCATCTCACTGACGAGTTCAATTATTACAGCGGACGTTCGATGAATCGAGGTTTGAGGCATCACACGCGAACTAAACACCGGCCATTTACAATTATTCACGAATGAATGAAGATCCAACATTTCAACAACAAAGCTGTCGAAATCTCCCAAACACCTCGAAGGAGAATTAAATTGTTAAATGATTAATGATGATCCTACTTAACATCGATTACTGTCAATAGCGCTATGTAGTTATATACGATCATAACGCATACTTTATTATTCGGTTGGAAGATTTGAGGTTCGGAACTTACCGGAGGACACCCACAACAACAACACCAAAGCCAACAAAACTGTATCCAGCTAATTTGGAGCGTTGTTAGGTGCTGTCCAATACCGTCTCTACTCATACCAGGCTGCTCCGTTGGAGATTGGGATGTTAGTGTTCGTCTTGGTATATTTACACGCACTCTTATAAGGGAGTGAAGAAGAGAACCACCATTTATTTAGTTTAAACCTGATTCTCGGCGCAGAGACCTCTTAAAATCGTTCAGGAAGTGACCCTCGAGTACTACCAAAGCAAATAAAATTCATGAATGCTACTTCAAACCAAGAAAAATTTAATTTAATGACTGCCTCCAGGAGGGACGGGCGGTGGAGGTGTAACGACTTTCTCCACCCCTCCCACCTGGAGATAGACATTATATATTCAATTTTTCTTTATTAAATTACTTCTCTGAGGATTTTGATTTTGCTCATTGAACTCCAACAAACTTTTCACGTCGTTGGAAAAGGTTTAAGAACTGGAAAGTTGGGTTCGATTTCCATTATTATAGTTTTACTCTCAACTCCCATAAGAGTATGTGTAAAATCCATACCACGATGACCCTAACCTCAAAAAAGCAACTTGGTATGAGTAGAGGCGGTATTGCGTTGCCTCTCACCGTTGAGTAACTACTTCCACCTAGAGTCCCTTGATGGAAATATTGCATGGGGAGTACCGACACGAGCTGCACAAGTTCTGATTGGCTGTTGATTTAATACGGACAGCTCCAAAAGACGACGCCATCTGGCGGCGACTCCTGGAGACCAGAGGAAACGATTCGCTATTTTGCCAATGTTAATTTTTCGACTCCTCTGAAGCTCCTTGAAGTGCCTTGCTCCCTAACCAAATTTCCATCAAGGGACTATAAATCCACCCAGGTTCCGGCCACTTCAGTATTAAACTCACAAAACTGTTATAAACGAATCGGCGGTTCAACTCAGGTATCAAGGAAGATTCCTGACTAGTTTGTCACTTTCTCTACGGAAACACAGAGATATGTCTCAAATTAGACAGGAATCTCCCATGATACCTGCATCTTTCCGCCACTAAGCTCAGTTCTGAAAGTTTTCGTGATTTTTTAAATACTCATCGCCATTTTCACAGGTTCTCATGCAAGAATCAACTCTTCAATCCCCTGTAGAAAAAGTTTGCAAGAGCCCCATTGAAGTCATGCCCATTAGAGTACAGGTGTGCTCTTTAGCTGAAAACTTCCATTTGCTCACAAAGCATAATTTTCAGGAAGAGCACACCTATCGTTGTTTTATGAGCCCTTCTCCCCGAGATGTCTTAAATCCAGTGGCGTCGCGAGTAATCTGGCAACACTGCACGTTTTCCATTTAAACCCGTGCGAAATATCATTTGGAAGGAGTGCACTGTGAACCTCCAACAGATCGACCTTTTACATGGGTTTAAATGGACAAAAGACCGCGTTGCCAGATCGCACACGACGCCGACGCCACTGCTTCAACTCATATAGGTATACAGAGAAAGAAGAGATAGGAGAAATGCGAGACAACCTCAAAGTGTAGACGCAAGAAGACGGTTGGGTTGACCTTTCGGCACACGTGACCGTATCGTCACATCACGTCGCGTTGCATGTCGGGCCAAAACTTAACGGAAAAAAAAAAAAAAAAAAAAAAAAAGTTGTGCGTTGGCTCATCAACTTCATCATTCAGTGGAGTCCATATACGCGCGGATACAGGAATTTGTCTTTCTCTTTCTACTTCCATTTGAGCACGTGCGTTAGAAAAGGACGAAGATAGGGGCTAAAGTCACGTCATGGCATCTGACACCCTTTTCTAACACATTGAGTTCTAATGGAAGAAGAGCGAGACAGACAAATTCCCGTTTCCACCTGTGTTCAGTGGAGTCAGTCATAACACAGACACACACACACACACACAATCGAGATTAAAAAGGGATAAAAGCGTTAAAAGCAGCGAAGACTGGGAGTTTTGGTACTTTCACTGTTGAGGACCAAATAATATCGCTCAACAGAGCGACGCGACGCATCAAGACCGAGATGCAGTGTTGTCAGATTTGAGTTTATAAACCGTGAAATTTCCATTACGTCTTATGGTAAATAAATGCGGTATAAACTAAAGCCTCCTCATCCTTCATGCATTTGCCAACACTGCCGATGTTGCCAAACTTACAGCAAGAGCGTTAAAAGTTTAGTCAGAATTTCTGTAACTTGCGCCGTTCGCGTTCGCACTAAAAATATGGTGGACGGGTGGTCTGAAACACGCTAAAGGTATGTACAGTACATTAGGGGGGGGAGCGATAGTCATAATACCAGATTCTAGTAATATTACCAGAAACACAACAATATACGTGAACCGCAGAAAGTCTAATACCTTGACTAGAAAATTCTGGTGTTAATATACCAGAATACGGTCATAGAACCAGAATTTCCTCTAGAAATTCAAGAACTATGGTGCAAACACTAGAATTCTGGTAATTGTACTATCCATTACATCACTGGCGCAACCAGGATATCTTCCATCTCTCTCATTTCCCATTTGAATGTATGAGTAGGAAAAGGACAGAAGGAGGGGGTTTTATCCCCTTGTCCATCCTTGTCTAACACACGTTTCTTAATGGAGAAAAGAGAGAGATGAAGAAGCTCTCGGTGCGCTACTGCATTACATAGGTTCACATATTGTCATGCTTCTGGTCATAATTGTTTTTTTCTCCAGAGTGTTAGGTGAATGGGTCTGTTGCAAACTTTTGCTATAGCTGGTGAATTCATCACTTCAAAATAACACCGTTGGGAGCCTTAAAAAGTTATAAAATTGGCTCAAAAAACTCGATAAAAGCGTCCAAACAAAATTCCAAGATGGCTATCATAATATGAGCAAGTCAAAATGGGGGAATCCCTTCTAATCGTAACTTCCTACGCTAAGAAAATTGATTCGTTCAGAGACAGCTGTAATTAAATGGAATGCCCCAATTGTGATCGATCATTGGACCGCCATTTTGGATCTCTTTGAACGCCTTTTGTGGGTTTATTTAGAAGATTTTGTGGCTACTCTGTGATTTCAACGTATGATAAATTAATAACAATAATATTATGTTCATCGATAAATAAAGCAGTAAAAACTATCATATAAGTCAATTTTATTCTAAAATAATAAAATTAAAAATATATAGTAAGAGTCAGGAGTAAAAATTGTAAAAATGGATTGGAGAGCTTTGGGAGCTCACACGATAGGGTTTGAAAGAATTCACCATAATAGAATAGTAAGACGTAAATATTTAGTACCCGCGGTCACTTTGATAGTGGGTGTCCGGTCCGCCATCTTTGGTTTTGAATTTCGTGACCATATTACGGTTTTCGAAACCCACCTAGCGAGGTAGGTTACATTCGTGACCAGGTCACGAATATCTGGGACAGTAATAATTCGAATATGTATAATAGATATCATATTTATCTACTATCAGCATGGCATGAAATAGTGTTAAATAACATTGAAGTTACCTACAAAACATAACTGATAAATATTATACAACTTATCAATCATATTATACCGTCACAAAGTGACCAAACCTTGACCGAACCCGGTTACTCCGAATAAAATTTACTTAAGGGCTCTTATTCAAGTCTTCAACGACGAATCTTTTAACTTCAACAAGAAGTCAACATGAAGAGTTTACTTTTCCTTCCGACAAACTCCATTTAGGTTAGGTTATTGAAATTCTTATTGCTATCCTATCGGAACTCTTTCTGCAACTGGCATTAGGTATAATTCTGAGGGAGTTTCTGAAAATTATGAAACAGGAAACAGATGACAGGTTTCAACTGATTTTTCGGTTTTAAGTTCATCAGAGCTTCAGTGACCGGCTTTGAGAGCATAAAAACTAAAAAGCTATCGGGGTTTTAACTGTATTAAAGTCCCTGTATGGTATAGAAAGTTAAGACAAGTGAAACCATGGGCGCCGCCATTGGATGCGATTTTGAGCATTTGTTTACATTCTGAAGGCCGTTGTTGTGTTTGGCTCCACTGAAAAGATTACAGTGCCGCAGAGTTTCTAACAGTGTAATCTTTTACTGCTTTTATTGATCGACATTCATTTCCGCTTTTAAAGGTTCTTTTGAGAATTATAGACATTAATGAGGTGCATCATGAGTAAAATAAACAACTTCCTCCACAATTAACTCTGTTATCGGCATAATACCGTTGGATCCCTTCCTTTGTAAACAAGAGTATGTAAACAAATGTGCAAATCGCATCCGATGGCGGTGTCCGTAGAGCCTAAAACTCGTTAACCAATCAGAGTTTGACTATCCTATTGTCTTAACTCTCTCCTTATAGGGACTCTAAACTATATCAGCTCAAGGATAAATAAATTGATGATAGTTAAAACCACCAGTTTTTTTTTTAAAAAAAAAAAAAAGTTCCCTACATGGAAACAAGGTATATGGAGAACAGGTATGGACAACACTCGACTCAGGGGGCGTGGCCACTTGGGAAAAAGCGACTTCGCCGCCATCTTGTCTCCTATTTACACCGTGTATATCTTGCATTGTTGTTGGTGGTTAGGTTTGAAGGGGAAGTTTATCTGAAGCAAAACTTTATTTATTTGAACAATGAAATGTAATTTTTATCTTTAAATGTTAGTTCTGTGACTATAGAACGGATTAACATTATCAATTACGTTGTTCATTTTCTTTTTCAAGATGTGACATACAGTGGCGGCTCGTGCAATCTGGCAACCCTGCACTTTTTCTATTTAAACGTATGCAAAAAGATCGATACTAGGTGAGGCGCTGCGCCTCACCAAGTAATCGATTATTTTACACAGTTTTAAATGGAGGAAATCCATTGTTGCCACATTGCACGAGCCGCCGCTGGTGACATCTAAATTTGAATCGCGCGGTCAGAAAAATGGCGGCGGAGTCGCTTTTTTCACAACCAATCAGAGCCAAGCTCAGAGTGTTGTCCATACCTGTTCTCCATAAACCTTGACAAGAAAAATTATGTGGCTTTCCTTCTCTAAATCTAATCGCTCTATTTTGAACAACTAAAACTACAAAAATACTAATGTGACTTTCACGTGATTTTACATGGGAATCGACCCCTTCATAACGCAGTAGCAAATAGTTTGCAACAGACCCATTATGTCCTCCTCTACCTTAAAAATTTTACTAGAGATAGGTCCCTTATCCATGTGTATGGATATTAGTCGTTTACGTCCTTCATTATAAAGTAACAAGCGGCAAACCGACCAATTATACGAATTCATCGCCCCGACTGACTCGACGACTACTGGCTACAACCCGGCGCACAATGGAGCGAGTCTGTGGGAGATGCCGGGGCATGTCGCGTCGAAGCGACTTTAAGGTGATTCTATGGCAAACTCCCGAAAATTTTAATCCGATAGATGGCGTTACTTGTCGCTGGCTCCGAAAATAGCCGTTTTTTGACGGTTTTCGGCTGATTTCTCTGAACAGACGAATAAGAGACGAAAAATCGGAATGTCAGCACCTGCTTCATTTTTTGCTTGATTTTTTTGAGCCATAAACGGGCCAAATTGGTTCTAAAATAAAGGCGAAAGTATGCAAAAAAAAAAAAATCACGTGTAATTTGGAGTTGTATCAGTAAAGATTACAGGTTTCTGTTTCACCTGTAATCTTTACTGATACAACTCCAAATTACACAGGCTTTTTTCTTTGCATACTTTCACCTTTATTTTAGAACCAATTTGGTCCATTTATGGCTCAAAAAATCAAGCAAAAAATTAAGCAGGTGCTGACATTCCGATTTTTCGTCTCTTATTCGTGTGTTCAGAGAAAACAGCCGAAAACCGTCAAAAAACGGCTCTTTTCGGAGCCAGCGACAAGTGACGCCATCTATCGGATTAAAATTTTCGGGAGTTTGCCATAGAATCACCTTAAATGCATATCTTTAATAAGTAACTATCTTTGTCAATAGACCTGTTTAGTGCGACTTTGCGAAAATAATTGAATCTAAACAAATGCTCCATCTCACTCTATAATTGTGATTGTAAATTCACCCATGATCTTTTATGAATTATGTCGGAGTAAAAAGATGCGTTAAGGTACTATCGACGGATTAAAGATTGTCGCGAGATTTTCACGAGAAAGTAAGTTTCATCTTTAAGGTTCCGGTTCGGCCACTTTTCATACTCCTCACCACATTGCAGGCAAGAGGCCAGTGCGGGTTAGGCTGCAAAGCCGTTGCAGATCAGTCCTACACTCACACTCACACCCATCACTGATGAAAATGTGTGAGCGTCTCGTGATAAACTTTAATACGTCGATAGTACGTGGAATCTAATGGTGTAATACAATTTGAAAAAAAAAAAAAAAAACTAGTTGCTTACTAGCATGAATTTGCATTTGAAAATTTCGATATGATTTCTTATGGGTAAATCCCTGAGAGTAAGCAAGATAGAGCATTTTTTGGATCCAATTTTGAACGTGACGTCAGCACTAAACAGGTCTATACGCAACGTAAAAGTTGGAAAGTGTTTTCATTGGTTATATTGTAGACTTTTCTGCAAGAATCACCCTTCATAGTTTGTTTTTTCAATGTAAAAACATTCAAATTCGCATTTTTAGTCATGTATATAAATTTCATTGGTTATACTGTAGACTTTTCTACAAGAATCAAGAATCACCCTTCATAGTTTGTTTTTTCAATGTAAAAACATTCAAATTTGCATTTTTAGTCATGTATATAAATTTCATTGGTTATATTGTAGACTTTTCTACAAGAATCACCCTTCATAGTTTGTTTTTTCAATGTAAAAACATTAAAATTCGCATTTTTAGTCATGTACATAAATTTCATTGGTTATATTGTAGACTTTTCTACAAGAATCACCCTTCATAGTTTGTTTTTTCAATGTAAAAACATTAAAATTCGCATTTTTAGTCATGTATATAAATTCCAAGTCCGACTATTCCCATGGACTCACTTCACTGTGCGGCAAAGTGCGTTAGCTACACGCTACACCATTCCACAAACTCAACAGAAACATGAAGTCATCAACTTTCTTTGGGTCTGCCGAGCCCTCATTGTGATCGGTCGAGACCTGCGCAACCTGCGTCTATTACCTTGTAAAAGGTCTCGCGCCAAAGATCAAGAATACGTAGAGATACAGCATCTGACCACGAATTATTTCTAGTCTCTTCCTGCTGTTGTATACGGGCCGGTCTGGTCCAAAATCCTCGAGGGATAGGGGTGCGTTCACACGTATGATGACATGCGCTTTATACAGAGCAGTTATGATGAAGCAACCTTACACAGGGTGTTCTTCAACACTGGGACCAAACTTCGCATTCTACAATTGGACTCATTTATACTAAAGAGGAGACCTACTCGACTTTAGACGCAGCCCTTTTCATTTGACTTTAATATCAGTATTTCAGTTCAATTCAATTTCAATTTCAATTTACTATCAAAAAATTTCCAAAAATAAATGAAAAAAAAACAAAACAAAACAAAACAAAAAAAACATTGAGCAACGCCCAAAAGCATAGCTTGAGTGGGTGGGACATGGCATTTTATTGGAGTATAAAATTAGACCTAGTTGCAAAGAATTTCCTGAACCTTCCTGGAGCTTTCCTTCTCTACGATAAGTCTTGCTCCTGAAAATACCAAGCAATTTTATTCATCAGATTATTTTTAAGGGAATTAAAAAGTCGAGATTAAATGGCAAAAGTCGGAATACTGGTAGATCTGTTTGGTATAAATGTGTTCAATTCAGAGCCCCCCCCCCGCTTTCCGATTATGATACACATTTTCCCAATCCTCACTCTTCTTAAATTTTCATACTAACGATTGTTTTTTTTTTTCTTTTACTTTTTTAAAAAAGCGTACACAAAATTAGGTACGCAATACTTGAAAATTTTGCCTAAAAAATATCAGGTGTAAGTACACGGGGAAGGGGGGGATTAGGAATATTTCCTCAAATTTTATGTACCTACGACCTGTTGTACTGGCAATAACGGGTAAGTACTGTCAAATAGGGGGAAATGTCACCGCTTTTGGGAAAACGTAGACTGAAAATAAGAGGAGACTCCAACGTTTTCAAATATTTCCCCAACTTTCGGTTTAAATTCTCCCAAAGTTAACGACATTTTCCCCAACTATTGCCGGTGCAATAGGAATTCAACTTCGGGAAGACAGTACCCAACCTATTTCCCATATAGGACTGGGGTACCCTGTACACGGTATATTTTTATCACGATCTGAATAAATGCGGCTGATTGTAAGACTTTAGTCTAAGCTTTTGTCTATAAATTTGACTGAACCAATGAGTTTGAAATCGACTGAGGAATTCATTCACAAAAAAAGAAAAGACTCAATTCAACACTGAAGCGTTAGATTATTTCTCACGACCAGTTACATTATTTGAACGGTTATAACGCACTTAAAATAAACATTGAGCTGAATAAATACGGGATTAGATCAAGGAAATCATTTTTCGTTTGTCAGCTGTACAGTGTACGTAGAACTACCGGTTACTTCTTGACGAGGGGTAGTTTTTTGTTTTGTTTTTTTTATTTTTTATTCTCATTCTTATCAATGACAGCTGGAGCTAGGCTGAAAAAGAATGAATGAATAAGCGTTTTTGAACTTGAAGCAGTTGAAGCTTTATTTCATGTTGATCGGTCAGTGACCGCTTTGAAAAACGAAGAGTTCTAAACGACCTTTGAATTTCTTCGTTGATTTGGAAACAAACCTAGGGGTCGTTCAAAGAGGCAGTTGCAAGGGTCTAAATTTTGTTGTTTTAAATAAAACAAAAAAAAAATGAAAAAGCTCGGTGAGCTATGAGAACAAAGTTGCTTTTGATTTTTCCCTATAAAAGTCCCGGCCTCGAAGATACAAACAGTTGCAAAAAATCGAGTGTGTTGCGACGTCAAAACGTGGACTACCATTTAAATGGACTTGTGGCTTTGGGCTAAAATTGCATCTCCGGAGCCATTTATTGTATTGATGGAACCTCTTTGTATTGACGTGTTCGTTTTGCCAAGGCACGTTTTTTTCTGACAAATTAATTCATTCTATTTTATTCTATTCTATTCTATTATATTCTCATGAAATCTAGTAAGAAACCAAAGTCAGAAAAGTAGGAAAAGTCGATTTTAAAAATCGAGTGTTCTTCATGCATTTAAATGGGAATAATAGACAGTTGTCAGATTGCTGGATCCACTTTTAAGCGATTCTGCCAACAGATTCATCTTAAAACATATTGAGCTTTCTCTGAAAAATCTTCGTTTTTGCTTTCTCACTCTAACAAAGTTAGAAATAGAGAAAGTATTTGCGATGTCGCAAATGTCTGTCTATCTGTATCCCAGCATAACTTTTGAACCTATGATCCATATACGTCTAAATTTCGAAGAGAAGTTAATATATTGCGAATATTTCTCAGAGGGGCTTTTTTTGTTTTTTCGAAATTTTAAATTGTAAATAAGTTATGGAGAATAAAAGGTTTCCATTAAAATCAATGGGAAAATGGGTAAATATAGAGAAAATCGAAATCTTTTAAACAAAGATAGCTGTTTGAATTTTGATTAAAATTTTCAAAAACATTCTGCAACCAGCCTACTGTAAAATTTTCCCCTTAAGAAAGGTCTGGGGGTCTCCCCCAGAATATTAAAGGAGGACCTAAGGGTCTCCCCCAGAGTATTTTAGGGGGGTCTGGGCGTCCCTCCCCAGATAAGTTTGAAGTGAGAAAGTGTTCGTGGGTATTCCCTACACGGAAAAGAAAGATTGTTAGAATCTACCATCTGCGCTGATTTTGGAGTCACCTATCAAGTAGATGGTAAATGCAACGTGCATTATGATAAATGAAGTTAACTTGTTGGTACATTTTCCCATCATTTAGTGAAATTTTCCATACTTGAAAGCTGACTCCAAAATCAGCTATGCAGATGGTAAATTCTACCAGTTAATTCTTTCTGTGTACAGTTTATTTTTGTAAATGTAACTACGCATTGTGTGATTGTGGTATTGAAAAAGTTTGATGTGAGAAAGTGTTCGTGGGGTATTCCCTACGGAAAAAAATTCTGGTAGAACCTACCATCTACGCTGATTTTGTTGTCAGCTATCAAGTAGATGGTAAATGCAACGTACTAATGGTAAATTAAGTTTGCTTGTTGGTACATTTTACCATTATTTATACACCATTATTTATATTTTTTTTATAGCTGACTCCAAAATCAACTATGCGGATCACTGGCGCAATCAGGATCTCTTCCATCTCTCTCATTTTCCATTTGAAGGTATAAGTAGGAAAAGGACAGAAAGAGGGGGTTTTATCCCCTTGTCCATCCTTGCCTAACATACGTTTTTTAATGGAAAAAGAGAGAGATGAAGAAACTCTCGGTGCGCTACTGATGCGGATGGTAAATTCTAGGAGTTATTTCTTTCCGCGTACAGTTTTTTTTTAGAGCATGAGTGTCATGCTCTATTGAAATCGTTTCTACAAGGTCAATAATGCTTTTCTTATAGGAACGGCATGGTTCGGGGGTCCGCTCGGGGGATCGCTTGGTTTCAGTATCGAGAACGGGTCCTCGAGGACCGATTGACCCATGTGATTCCGCCAATCCGGTGTCCTCCCAATTTGTCGCTTTTTCTTTGTGGCGGGAGTTTTTGGCCAAGATTGAGGTTAAGCATTTTTGGGAATGTAATTACGTTACTAATTTGGATCAGACTTCAACGAAATCTTCTGTATGAGATATTGGGGTTTTATATCAGAGGATTGTGTCCATGTTTCGTGTATTCTGCGATTTAAAATGCATTTAGATGATTTCAAATTTCCAATCCTGTTATTGTTGATGTTTCGGTCCGCTAAAAGAGTTCGTTTGGGGAACGCGATCGGCGTTGCGTTTTAAGGTGAATCCTCAGCGACCTGTAGTAAGATTCTCATCCGCTAGATAACGTCACTGTTCCGCGGTCCAGAAACCATGCTTTTTCCGCCTTTAATCGTTAATTGCGAGAGCTAGAGTTAACTTTTCGAAAATGTAAGAACGTTGCGTTCTAGATCAAATCCTAAGGAAAATTTTAAGACCATTCCGAGCCATGGACGAAGATATAACTAAGGACTGCCGACTCCCTATCTCCGCCCGTGTTAAAACCTGTTAGCGGGTTTTCGAGCGCGACCGCAGCGCTCCAAGCAGCAATAAGGGTCAACTAAAAGCGAACCGCTGCAGCGGTGGCCGCTCCGGCTCCCTTTCTCCCATGCCTTCCCGCAAATGTATACCGTGTAGGTAATTTGAATCACGATTGAACGAAGGGAACAAATGATCAGCGAATTAAAATGAAGCAAAATCCGCTAAAAAGCAAACGTCTGGAGTATTTCTTGAAAGATTCCTGAATTGTCGAAAATGATTAATCAAGGACTGAAATACTATACATCACAGTTAACCTCAAAACGGAATCAAACAAGAAAGAGTACATAGACATTTGTTTTATTAGTAGAGATCAGGCGACTCTTTTAATTTGCTGATGATTTCTGTTACCTTGTCCAAAGTTGATTCTGAATTTCCCTTGCTTTCGATCTTCCATTGAGATACTGAGTTATCTGATCCTCTTGGGTCGCCGACAACAGTTGACAGCCATGCCATAACAGACCAACTCCAACAACGGTTTTAGCAGTAGCACAGCATGTGAGCATGGACACATCGCCAGGATCGCTCACTTGAAAGAGTAGTTCAGCTGACCGCTGCTTGGAGCGCTGGGGTCGAGAGCAAAACAGGACTAACAACAGTCGGCAGTCCTTAGTTATATCTTCGTCCATGGTTTTGCGACGACCTCCCGTCCCCTTTGCCCTCCCCACGAACTACTGCACCTATGCCTACAACAGTTGCTTGCCGCGTTGTGCAGATTGCATGAATGATGTGTGTCCATCTACTTCATCCCAATTTCACAGCCATCACGGATGCCACGCCCGCCACGGGTCTTCTACCTGGTTTTATGCGACATCGGTCATCGTGGCCCAGTGTTACATGGTAATCAGCGGCGGATTCGGGAAAGGCACGCCCCCCCCCCCAACTCACGGTAGCCTTTGCCTTTTTTCAACAGAAAAAATCCCATAAATTCCTCTCTGCAAATTTGAAAATTCATAGGCGTGAAGCCCCCCCCCCCCTAAAAGAATTTTCTAGATCCGCCATTGGTAGTAATTTTTGCGGCACACTACGCCGGATTCCCGTGCGCTTTCCACACTTACCTTTCTCCCTTATCTGTCAATGGGCGCTCCCCGAGGGGCGGCGCGGCGCCCCCCCCCCCCTAATTCAGAAAAATCAAAACTTTACAATAAAAAAGAATCGGAACATTCGAAGATCAAATAATAACGAAAGGAGTAAGAGTTAACAAACTTTATTCTTAGTTTACTTTACAATTTTAATAGGGGGCGTAATTTAGGGGGGGCAGGGTGGGAAGTAGCCTTCCCCCCAAGCAGTGGTGCCCAACCACCCCTTGCCACTATACAGCTCGCCCCCCAGTTTCAGGATTCCTCTCCCCCCCAGATCTAGACCTCCCCCTGATTTTTACCCCACCCCCTCCTGATTCAGACGACATCATCCTTCCCACCCGTCATCTCCCTCGCCGAAAGAAGTTTTAAAATCTACTAGTATGAACGTGTCTACATTGGCAACTACCGTTGGCAACGAGAATTTTGCGAACTTCCTTGAAAATTCAGAATCCTCTGGTCGATAATTACATGATTAGAGAATGTATAGGCAAGAGTTTGGTTTTGTTAATTTAAATAGGTTAACTCTTAGAATTCATCAGGACAATGAAAATAAAGAAGGAATAGTTGTACTTAGCTTTTTACTATTTCTATCATCTGATGCTGTCACTTTATTCATAATATCAAACACTTCAAAAATAGAATTACTTTTGATACAACTACATGCTACAATCACTTACAATTTCTACCATTTGGAAGGATAATTGATTTATTTTCTATTATGGGCGGAAGTGGGGGGGGGGGGTTCTCTAGACTTGCCCGTCTCTAAGTGAAGTCCCCTAGACCTTCCATTGACATTCAAAAAGTTGCCCCTCCGGGCAATTGTTTTGCGGGTGCCCATGTCTTTGTCCATGGTCTCTGAACCAGAAATTGAACGTTCTTCCGGTCTGTGGTTGCCTTCTTTTCTCATAAGTTTAGACACGGCCACCCTATAAACCCCACAACAAGTTAAAAGTCCGCAATCCGCACCCTCGACCCGCAGCCACTATCAAAAGTAAATTGCCGGTTGACTTGCAGGTATAGGTTGTCCCAAGAATGATTGGACTTGACAACTGTAGGTTTAAATGAAAACATCAGCTTCCATCCTCAGATAGAGCAACCTGATTGGTTAGGAGCCTTAAGAAGCTGATGTTTTCATGAAAACCATAGAAGTGTCAAATCCAATCTTTTCTGGGACAAGCTATACTCTCCTCCTCCTCCCCCAACTTAGATTAGACACAAATATAAAATTAAAAAAAAAAAAAAAAAAAAAAAAAAAAAAAAAGTGAAAAATAGAATGTATGCCCCAGCAAAGGGCCCCCTCCACAGTTTTCCAAGAGAGGGAGCGACCCCCTTGCCAGCGTAACTCCGAAAAAATAATTCCAACTGGGGTCCAAGTAACTCAAGTAAGGTCTCAAAATGAAATCAGATGGATCCAAAATTTTAACGGCGAGTACCGGTAAGCTTACTCTTTTGATCGGTCCAAACCGGATTGCGATACATCGATTTACTCTCGAGATATCGATTTTTCAAAGGCGCGCGGTATAGGGTCAGAAATCTAAGATTCTCTAAAATTCGCGAATTTCGACTCTCATGGACCCAGCATGCGCCGTGAGAAGTCATATGTGAGTTTTTTGAGTTCACATGAAGTTCATTAAGGGCCCTGACAAATGTCGGACCGATAAAGTCTATATCGGGGGGGGGGGCGTGGCCCCAACTCCAGCGTAAGTCTCACGTACAATGTCTCACTGCGGCCGCGGGAGGTCCCATAAGATCCATTTAAAACTTGGATGGATCTGAATTTTTTTCAAGAATTATCTAAAAGCTGAAGCTACCGCCCAATCCAAACCGCAGTGCGCAATCCATCGATTCGTTCTCGAGATATCGATTTTTCAAAGGCGCGCGGTCTTGTCAGATCGACCTTAGAGGGGCGCTGGAGGCTGGAAAAAGGCGAATTTCGTCTCTCACGAACCAGTCGTGTGCCGTATTATATCGGTTCCGCTTTTTTTCGGGTCCCAATGATGTCCCGAGAGGGCCCAATGCAGTTTAGAGCCAAAAAATATCACTCATGCTCTCTTTGCTAACACTGTTCCAGTGTTGCAAGTTCCAACTTGTTTTTTAATGTAACTAGAGCTCGTTTCAAAAGTGTACCTAAGCACCCCTAGACCATAATCTTTGGCGACTTTTCAATTTTCATTTCTTCAAAACAATACACAAAACTTGTCTTTGACTTTAAACTTTTAACTTTAAAGTGTTCCTCAATGAAAGGCCAATACACTCAAATTCATTTTCATTCATTTTTATTTTGAAACAAGAGAAATGATGTTGAAAAATTCCAAAGATTATGGGTCTAGGTGCGCCTACACTTTTGAAACCACCTCTACGCATCGTGTGATTGTGGTATTGAACACCAAACACCAGCACTCACCTTCATGATAAAACACGGCCAGAAAACGTTGAGAGACAGATGAGGAGGAGGGGAAGGAGATAAGGCGGTGATGCAGCCGAGGAGTATACATCCACAAACACAAACACAGACCACTGCACTTTTTACTTAATTATTTTGTTGTTTTCCAATTTATTTCTTTTCCCGTTTTTCCTTAACACTAATTGAAACTAACTGCGCTCACTGTACTACACGCATGCGCGCTCCTTGCTCACTTTACTCACTGTATATGCTCACTGCTTCAACCGTGCACTACTACTCACGAATACTCAATGCTCGACGCCGAACGGAAGAGTGTATCACTCATGCACAACTCTCACTCCAACTCAACTCAGGTAGGTAATTTGCCCGGGTAATGTAACGTGCTCTCCCCGCTAATATCTCTTTTATATCCCACCCCACCTCACCAACCATCACCACCTCGAGCTCATTTTGAGGAGTTGAGGAGAGCAGACTGATGCATTATAGACGTATAGAGGAGGAATTGGAGGAGTGAGACTTTCCGCGCGTGGCATGGCGCGTCCAGACGTCAACCGTCCTTCCGCAGCTGAGGAGTGACCGGAGTGAGGATCAATCCTCCCGGTGCGTGCTGATGAGTGATGAATGACTATAAGTCACCCTAGAACCTCTACAGGCCTTCACACACAAGTAGGATCGTCAAATTGGCATCGGTGAGCTGAAATCCGCACCGCAAACAGTAAAATTGGTCAACCTGACATTAAGCAAATTTTAGCGATCGAATATCATTCACTTCATTATAATTGATGATTGCTAACTGATGCCGCTGATCGGTGAAAATGTAGCCAATGAGAGTCGAGAATGAACATCTGAATGATATTCTCGTGAAAATGAAAACTGCGATAGTAATATTTCATAACATAACCTCTAAATCAGCTCTGAATGACATGGCCATTTAAAAAAAAAAAAAAAAAAAAAAAAAAAAAAAAAAAAAAAAAAAAAAAAACTAGCGTTTTCAAAGCTAAAATTATGTTTGTCTCATAGGAAAATGACTTCTACGCATGGTCTGTACAATAAACTTTATTCGATAAGTTCGTCGTTTCCGAAATTATCGTGGCGAAAGGAGTCAAAAAGGATGGACGATGAGAATTCTGACACCGGTTGCAACAGTTCGAAATCGAATCTACCTCCGGAGGTGAATTCGAAATTTCCAATTGTTAGAATTCAACGGTATCCGGTGAGACCAACGAAACAATCGAATATCATCAAAATAAAATGCAAATCCATCGAATATCATACGACAATGAATGATACTCCATCGCTAAAATTTGCTTATTTCTAAAAGTCAAACATAACCTTGACCAAAACACCTCAAAAACGGGGTTTATTTGTTTTGTTGACTGCAGTTGATTGGTGAACAGATGACACACCATACATCGTCAAATAACTCTGCAGTTTAACGGGCCGTCAGATAGCACATTTGTTTGACAACGTTTTAACCAACGAAACATGCAATGGTTAATGATGACTCACCTGCCGTTTTGTGGTGGATCTCGGCTCATCGATGCCAATTTAACGGTTCTAATAGACGGTTTTAGTGCAAAGTCAACGGTTAGCCAACAACCACAACAGTGCGCTCATCGGTTGCAATCGGTTGGGATAAAACCCGCGTAGCGTTCCAAACTATCTCACTCACTCTCCCGTGACCCCCATGTATAATATCCATCTCTTTCTAGTCCCGAAATTCGTATACAGGGCCTTGTTTTACGACATATTATCATCAAAATTGCATTAAAATGCCTCGAGAAATTCATTTCTGTCATAAAATTTCACAAAATAAGTCTATATACGATTTTTGAAATTAGAGTGAGATGGCAGTACATGGGGGTCAGGGGTCACGTGAGAGCGAGAGAGACGAACCGGCTTTGTTTGGAGCGCTCATCACCGGCAGTCGCCATTACTAAAACCCTCTATTTGAGCGTGTGCGAGGGCCTTATATGTAGAGAGTTAAAAAACAAGAGGGTAGTCAACCTCTGATTGGTTAATGAATTTTAGGCTCTCCTGGCGCCGCCATTGGATGCAATTTGCACTACACTATACTCTTGTTTACAAACGAGGGGATCCAACGGTATTTTACGGATGAAAGGGTTAATTGTGGACACAGTTGTTAATTTTAAACATAAGGCACCTCAATAAGGTCTATACTTCTCAAAGGAGCTTTTAAGATAATTCCAGGGTCGATTAATTCCATCTGTGGACACCACGTTGCGCTGCTCAAAAAGTCAACGCTCGCGTATTTTAAAGCACTTTATGAGTTTAGGAGTAAATTTTGCGAGTTTGAAGTGCTACCATCGTTATTTTTTGAGGTTTTTACCCTTGAATCGACCCTTAAATCGTTTACGGTGAAGAGGTGCAACTGTGCAACACTCCCATCAAACCAATACTCCGAAGTTCCATTCATTATTTTTGCATCCGTTGTTATTTTAGTTTAATTTTACCAGCCAAGAAAGCTATTTCAATTTAGATTGTTGATTTGGTTTGATGACCCATTTGTAGATAATGATCATAAAAAAGGAAGATGATACTATGAATAATGAAAAAAAGTAAAAAGAAAAAACCTGAAAGATGAAAGGTGGCGCGAGATTAGTTTTTAATCGTTGCATTTTCATTGCGCTTCGAAGCTGACGAAACAACACCCGCTTTGGATGGAGACATGCATGCGATGAGCTTGCATACAGAATGGCTTAAAATATTAAATGAGAGCTGATCTTATAATTGCAAGATCTCAACACGCGATGAGACGAGGTCATAAAACGGCTTTTACACGAACGGAAAAGAACATTGCCGCATTCGAAGATGAAAAGACATAAAGGAATTGGAACGCCCCTGAAAAAAAATCTGTTTAAACAACAAAATCTATCAAAGTCAGTGGAAAAGCGTGCAGTCTTCTAACGTAGAATTTTGTCCGCATTTAAACCCGTACAAAATGTCGAATCCAAAAAAAAAAAAAAAAAAAAAAAACAAGCAGGGAAAATTCCAACACGCAGGTGTTGGAAAAGCGTGCCACTAAAGTCTGAACAGCTTTAATGCTTTTGCTAGCAATGATAATAATTAGACAGCATTCAACATGGAGCTGATCTCGAGAAAATGGAGTCCAAAGTTGAAGAGCTAGCATTTAAACAAAAAACTTGGAATTACTTACGTTTTGATTTCATTCAACTACCGTGTTGTGTTTTTGCATTTCAACACCGGAAAAGTGGAATTTACTATGTAGGAAAGGTTCTTAATTTTTAGCGTTTAAAGTGACTTGGTTCCTTTCTTCTTTTTTTTTTGGCATAATCACGAAAAACGAAACTCTAAGAGAAACCAAACGGCAGAGTTGGTTTACACTGTTGATTATTTTAAAATCCGTTAATCCGGACTTAAGTCCGTTCCCAATTCTATAAAAGGAACCAGTGGCGGCTCGTGCAATGTGGCAACAGTGGAATCCCTCCATTTAAACCTATGTAAAACAATCGATCTTCAGGAGGTGCAATGCACCCCCAAGATATCGATACTTTTGCATAGGTTTAAATGGTAAAAAAGCATGGTTGCCAAATCGCACGAGCCGCCACTGAAAGGAACCAAGTCGGAGTTGGTTCCTTACGTGACTCGGATTAAGGTTTAACCTAATCAGCCAAAGGAACCAAGTTCTCATTTTATTTCATCATATGGACAATGACATCAATGAGGCTCACCAGCTCACTTTTACCTGGAATTTTGACGGGAAATAGTTGTTATTACAGAAGAAGCACTTGTTGCTTCGAGATTCAGTATTGCTAGCTCTATCAATCAATAACTCAATTTTATCAAAAATGTCACTCGGTTCTTTTGTGACAAGTGCTGTCCAATTGAGCTTGTTTGGTGAGAAATTATGAAAAAAATAAATTTAGATCAGATGTATCTGTAAGGAGATGAGTCAAAGGCGTTGTTTTTTTGTGTTTGTTTTTTGTTTTTTGTTTTCAAAACTTTGGAGGGCTCTAGCTCAGAAGAGAAACAATTGCAGCACATACTCATGTAGGAAAATAAAGTCTTATATATATGTATGTTGACCCCAAAAATACACTCCATAAGTTTGGCACTCAAGTTTTGAAACACCCTGTTCTTGATATTTTGCTTCCCCCCCCCCCCCGCCCCTTCACAAAAGACAACATCTTGACCATGCACATTTTTAAAATCACAGTTTGACTGTAGAGATATTTTCTCCCCCCCCCCCTTAACGAAAAAGGGGAGAATGGGTCACCTATCTCTGATGTTCGTCTTGCGCGTGCACAGATTGTTCGGCTTTACGACTGCAATTTTGGCTTTCTTTATAATGCGTTTTTTGGGTTTATTAGTGGATTTTATGACTATTTGATGCCGCCAATGTAATTTTCAGACAATTTTACATCAGAATCAAAACTCTATAGCACTGTAGCAAAAGTTTGCAACAAACCCATTGAAAGCTGAAAAGAGAAAATTATTTGATAAGGCTCGATCTTTTTTACCCACATAAACTATAGACAATAGATATTTCTAAATCCCTCCACCTTTTAAACGGCTTGTTCAGGGATCAAACATGAGGTGGCGTTCTTTTGAAGTCAAAAAGTGTCATATTCGGAAAAGCCGTGATTCTAAATAATAAACAGTTTTTTTTATCTTTTTTTCCGTTTTAGGTGCTGTCAGCACTTGTTGCGATTGTCACGATGTAGATACGTAATATGCATAAATGGAACACTTGCGAATTCATGAAACAATAATCCTTTAATATACAGAACTAACCATTTCAAGTGCCCTTTACACATCAAGCATTCTAGGGGTATAGATTAGTAGGTGTGGAGGTTTAAGAGGTTTGTGGATTTTAATTCCCCCTCTCCCCATTTATTTTCTTGAAAAGTATCGAAAGTTTACAGTTAAAACTATGCCATTATTCACTATAACGCATTGTCATATTATTTCTTTTTTTTTCTGTTGCCGTCGGTCGATATCATTTTTCGTGTTGGAAAAGCAAAGTTCCATATGGACCTATAGTTTCCAAAATTTGAAGAAGCTTCCAGTGAAAAATTTTGTACACGCAACGAACTTTTTAGGATAGGTAAATAAGTTATTCCAGAGTCAATTCCATAGCCGCAGCGAGGAAGCTGTCCAGGGGTGGAAGACACGTGACAGCCCCTCTCACTTTTTAGAGCAATTAATGCGAATTTTACCCCTCTGGCTCCCTGTGTTCTGGATTTTAAACACCTATTTTTCAACAAAACGCCAAAAATGTCCTCAAAAATCCCTTGATTCCATCGACGCTCATTGAGGGGCTTTCAATTTGCCGATCCCCCAGAATTTCAAATGTTTCCGATGCAAAGACCTGTTTAGTGTGACGTCATGAAAAAAATTGGTTCCAAACAAAGGCTCCGTCTCACTCGCTCTCGTGGGTTTTCCCATACGAAACACAGTCCAAATTTTCAAATACAAGTGCTAGTAAACAACACGTTCTTTACACGTTGTGTTTATCACACCATTGGGTTCCACGTCCCTTATAAAAATTTCCGATTGTTTCAAAAAATTTTCCGATTGGATATATATTCCCGCGCTTTATTTCCCATAGAAATAATCGAAATTCCATAGAGACAATCAGAATTCGTGTAGATTCAAGCGCGCTGACTACAGCAACGATAGGTCTCATGATTGAAATAAGGCGAAATCATCTATGGTTCTATTCTTACAGTTTTAACAGCCACTTTTTTCTCAGTGATAAAATATGAGCCCGCTATCACAAACTTTTTGAAACATCGCGCATCGATGCACAATCACAGTTATAAGTTTCTTAAGAGCACAAAATTCTAGAATATAGGCTCATCAGCACCATCACGGCATGTGTTATACCTCGAACAATAGCTTCGATACGGAGAGAAGTTAGAATGATTGAGTGTCATGCCGGTGATACTACCATAAGAGACCGTGAGCAAGACAAGGACAAAACGTAGAACGTCTTTCGGTATAACTGTGATTGTAAATTCGCTTGTGATCTTTTAGGAATTATGTTACAGTGAAAAGATACTTTAAGGCAAGTGGAATCTAATGGTGCAATAAAATTTGAGAAAACTGTTGGTTAACTAGCATGAATTTGCGTTCGAAAATTTGGATCTGGTAAATCCACGAGAGTGAGCGAGATAGAGCATTTGTTTGGAACTAATTCTGATCGTGACGTCATCACTAAACAGGTCTACATAGGTAGCGTTCTAGAATTCAACCATTTACTGCATCCGTGCAAAAAAGATTACATTACCCTGTGATACTGTATATCTATGTACATTGGAAAGTGCTGCTATTCATAATCTTTTCTGCATCGAGACAATAAAGGGATGAATTCTAGAACGGTACCTTAAGGATATGAATGAGCCTCTCTCTTTTCTATACCCCTCCCTCTCTTCATCAATACCTCGTCGCTTCTTATCGATGTACCCTCGTCAAACAGATGTTGACACATTTACGACCGCTTAATGCACCGTGAAGAAATCTTGAGACCGGTGGAGCCCAAAGGCGAGGGGCAAAGAGGGTTCCTGCGGGAGATGTTTCCACCCCCCTCCTGCCTTTGAATTTTGACTCATAGGTTGGCACAAATGACTTAGGTTGCTGGACCTGTATGGAATTCTCGTTTGAAGGAATTCGACTTTGACGCTTAATAACTTATTGAAATTAACAGGAATACCAAAACTTTTACAATTTTAAGAAAATAGACGCCGAGACCTCCTGGATTGCAGCAATAAATTAACGATTAATGAAACCAGTTTTAAGAAAACACGTTTTTAATTTTTCAAACCTTTCCCGCCAAGGTTTTGCCATAAGCAAGGCATTGGACTTATATATTAGATATGAAAATGAAAACAAGAAGCGCACCGTATATATACGGCACGCTTAAAAAACCCCGCAGAAAAAACGAGAAAATTCCCCGCTTTGGTAACGCTGACAAAAATTTTGGTATAAAAATGACCTAGAACAGAAGCATGCCAAGACTTCAGTAAATCAAACTAAATATTTTGTTCACCAAAGGTTTTGTACGCCTAGAGGTCGTTTCGGAAGAGTAGGAGTACCTACATCGATAATCTTTGGAATTTTCCGACGTTATTTATGTGTTATTACACCATAAAAATAAATGAAAATTAATTCAAGAGCTGCGGCTTTTTACTGAGGAACGCTGTAAAATTAAAAAGTCACAATTAATTGTAGGCAAGTTTTTTCTTATCTTTGACCGAATGAAAAAAGCAATTTTGCCAAAGATTATCAGTACAATGAAAAAAAAAGCGATGGTTATAGTACCAGATTCTATAGTCATATTATACCAGGCGCACAACGATACGCGAAAGATAGAAATTCTAGTACTTACTTCTGGTGTTGATTCCAGAATATGGTCATAGAACTAGAATTTCCAAAAAATGTTCAAAAACTTCAATTTCTCAGTGTAAGCTAGTTGATGCGCCTATACACTTCTCAGACGAACATTAACTGAAGATATTTCGCTGGGTGGAATCAGTTAGGCTAGGAGATGTTTTACCAGATGAAAAATTAATGGGTTTTGGAGCGAGAACCCAAGAAATAGTCCGGGTTAGCCTCTGAGCTTTGGAAAATTACGGGAGGGGAAAATTTATATATATATACATATATAAAAAAAAAAAAAAAAAAAAAAAAAAAAAACCTGTTTTCGGCCAAAGGAAGCTAAATTATACCGAGCACAGAGCACAGCCTCCTCTGGGTGCAACATTCGTTTGATTATATTTATCAAAACTACATTTAATTAATTCTATAAATCATTGCTTTTGATTGACAGTGATGACTACTTTCCGCTCTCTCATTAGAACACCCGGCGAGAAAAAAATTTCGCAATATTATCGAAGCCGAAAAAAGTTCAGCTCTCTCTGTGAGCGCGTTTAACAATCAACGTCAAAGTGTTATTTTGAACGAGTAAGGTCAATTAAAAAATGTGAATCAAACAAGTAATTAATTTTAAAAAAAAAAAGTAGGGTATCGACTTATTCGTCAATCTCGAAGACCTCAACATTTTTTACGCCCTCCCCCATTTAGAGTGGAAGAGGGAAACTGCAGTTTCAGATGAAGGTGGTTTGGGGAGTCCAAAGGAATTTGAAAAGGAAAGGAGGAGACTCACTAAAGCCCGTGGGAAGCGGAGGCCGAACTGGCTTATGATCTTTGGCACTTTTTGACATTTATTACTTCAAAACACTAAAGAGCTTGCGATAAAAACAGGTTTTTTTCTTTTTCTTTTTTATTATAACTAAAGGTTAGCATTTCCGAAACAAATGCGCTTTCTTGCCACTTTGGTTTAGTTTACTAATTAAAGACATTTCCGGAAGGAGGGCCCATGAAATAACAGAAGTGATAGTTAGCTAAAAACATTCATTTGCTCATAATGCATAAAGACAAAAAAACGCGGTAAATAGGATTTCCCACAACCACGCCTGAAAGGCATTGCAGCGCTCTTCAACTTTGAGATAGGGCTTATAACAAGTATCAGCCTCTCTAATGAGTCTGTTGCAGACTTCGGCTAGAGCGTTTTAAAGTGTCAATTTATAATTATGTAAAAAGCCGTAAAAATGACGATGGCAGCATCAGAAAACCCCAAAATTTATTCATAAACTCATTAATCGAGAAAAACACTGGACACTATTTACCCCGCTATGGCTGTATATCTTTCCGCCACGCGCACGATATTTCGCGGGGTTAACCTAACCTAACGACTGACGGCGTCCATTCGAATTCTTACGTCTCAATATCCTCAATTCCTCACAACTTATATTGTGAGGAATTGAGGACATTGAGACGTAAGATTTCCAACAGGCAACGTCAGTGTTTACCGTTTATTTGTTTATGAAGTCAGCTGTGATGACAGTCGGCCATGATTATTTGAATGTGCCGCGCAAACCCCACGAAATATCGTGCACGTGGTGCGGAAAGATACAGGGGTGAATATTGTCCAGTGTTTTTCGCAATTTGTAAGTTTATTAATGAATACCGGTGTTTTCTAATCCTGCCATTGTCATTTTCACGGAAATTTACTTATGAATTGATACTTTAAAACGCTCTAGCCAAATTGTGCAACAGACCCATCGCTATATTCCTCGTAAATTCATCGCTGAACTTCACATTTACAACTTCAAGCTCGGAAAGTTGAGAAAAAAAGCTCGTCAACGAAAGTTACCGTATTTCGGAATGCCCATACCGCGACGGTCGGCCCGATTATTTACGCGGGTGACACTTTTTTGTTGACGCATCCATATAACGGCGCTACGGAATCGTAACACGACATAAAAGCATCAACGTAACCTGCTCTGCGATCGCGTCAGCGAGGTCCATCATCCATCAAGTACAGGATAACACTTGGCAGAGATGCTTGCTCACCGCTGGAGAAGACGCGAGCGGGGAAGAGACGGAATTACGAAGGATTCGTCTCCAGTTGACTGGTCTGCGGTTGAGATTTAAAAAACCAAAACATGGTTGCCAAATTGGAGTCGAAAATCTTCACAGATAACAATAATTTAAGGGTGAACCCAACCCACAAAAAAAACAAAAACAACAAAAAACAAAAAAAAAAAAAAAACCTTCCCTAATGCAGCTATTAATTGGCCTGAAATTTTAGGAGGTGAAAGTAGAGAATAATAATATAAGACGAATTGGAAAAAAAAATGTAATGCGGGTTGCATCACAGCCCCTGAAATCATAAAAAATAGACAAACAAGGATGTTTTGTGAAAGCAGCATAGCTTTTGACAGGATGATTCAAATCATATGATCTTGGGCTTAAATGAAAGGTTAGGACCTGTACTATGGGATGTCAGAGGCATTTTTGCTTTCATTGGATACAAGTAATAAATCTTCACCGTTTTTCTAAATTTTAATTTTTGTCGGTACTTCTTCAACTTCTAACATGTTTTTAAATAAATGAAACTCATCCCTGATTTGAAAGTCCCTCTGACATCCCATAGAACTTAAAATTCTGTTTTTTATTTTTTTGTTTTGTTTTTTTTTTGTTTTTTAAACTAGAAGTCTTTAGCTATAATTATAGACAAAAAACTGCGCTGTTTCCCATATAGAAAAAAACTGGAAAAATCTAACGCTTCAAAAGAGACAAATAAGGAAAGTAAACGCACGCAAATGTAGCTGAATTTAGCAAATTACATCTTTACAAGAATCGGTGTAAAATATTTTCAATTGATTTTTTACAAAACCGTATACATCATTCTCTTCAGCAAGTATCTTCTTCACGAAATGTTTAAAAAAAAAAAAAAAAAAAAAAAAAAAAAAAAAAAAAAAAAAAAAAAAAAAATAGACAAATCGATTTTTTTGGTTAGAATACATCCTTAAATGCGGATAGAGAGAAGTTTGGCAACGGTGGGCTGGCCGAAAGCTCACTTCCGATCTGATGCAATTTGGGGTTTCATAATTTTGAAACGTTCGGCTCGTTAATTACGAGGACGCCTCGTCGATACCGATTTTTTTTTTTTGCCGTTTTGGATAGCTTTAACGCACGTTGCCAGATTTTTATGCAGCAATCAGTCCCGTCCGTCACAAGCCCTCAACGGAGCGGTGTTAACGCACTAGACATCAGCAGATCGGTATATCCCCGGGCAGCAGTGGCGTAGCGTGCAATTTGGCAACGTTTCAGTTCGTCCATTTACACCCATTAAAGATATCGAACTATTGGGTGTTCGGTGAACACCTTCGTACTCGATCTTTTGCATGGGTTCGAATGGACGGAATACAAGGTGGTCAAATTGCACGCTACCCCACTGCCGGGCAGAGTTGAGCAAATAGGAGTGAAATCGATTAGACGATTACTGGGTAATCGGTAATCGTCAAACCTTTGGATGGTAATTAAAAGTATTTTTCACTGAAATAGTTAACTTTAGGGTCTTTTTGATTAGATTTAATTCTTCTGCAACTAAACTATAGGTGGCTTTCAAAAAACCAGCCCTGATAACCTTAAAATCACCCTTCGAAAAAACGACGATTACGATTACTCGGTAATCGCGTTAGTGATTACCACCCCCATTTGCCCAATTCCGTCCCCAAGTTGGTGCTGGGTAGCGGCATGACACTCTTCTTTTCACTCTTCTTTACATACTTTCCCAAAGCACATGCTCGAGCTCTACCGAAATTTGCTCTGTGAAGCTATCTGAATCAGCTCGTGCTTCGGCTCTACCGGAGCTTTGGGTGTACTACCGGAGCACAGTTTTTTCAGTGAAGAGAGAAATCGATAGATCGAAATACTCGCCGTTAATACGTGGAACGAGATTATGATGATGATGTCAAGAGAGGAGAAAAGCAAATCTCCAAGCTAAGATCCTAGGTTTGCTCTTCTGCTATTTATGAAGTTGCTTCGTTATGCGATAGAATCGATCGAGCTATGTCATCACTGGAGAGTGCGAGAGCCTGAGGATGACATAAAAATCTATCGATAACGCGCGTTAAGTCACCTCAAAGTAAGCTATGTGTGCCGGCTGTGCGCGTATAAAATCTTCCAACCTTATAATCCCAAGAATTCCGCTTTCGTCTTCTCATAATTTTTCTTTGAGCTCGAGACGCAAAGAAAAGTTTGTGCACAAGCGAAATACAGTAACGCCTATAACAGACCTGTTTTAGTAGAGCGATTTATCGTACCGATTGTCGCCCGAGGACCTCTGGTTCCACAAAAAAAAATTCTGATTTAATGTAATTTTCCCATACGCGCAATTTTGAGCGGAAACTTATCGCCTATTAACCCTCCAAGGATCTGGGACCAAATTATTCTACGGCTTGACGGTCCTTCGAAAGACGTTAGATGGTGCGTACTTAAGTATGGTTACGTGTGGTTTATGCCCCCGTAAGTGCTCAGGGATCATCATGCGTGCGGGACCGCAAGGACGTACAACATTATTCGATCCCAGGTTAATTCAGAACGCCGCGCCACACAGTGTGGGATATGACCGAAATAGCTAGACAAAAGTCGAAAAATCAATGTGATCAAAATGAGGTAAAATTGGTCTTAAATGATAGCTGAGAGTATACCGATCACGAATATATGCATCAATCTTACGATTTTATGATGAGGTAAATAGTTACAGAGCTTGAAATCTACGCTTGATTGTGGTATTGATGTAAACAGTTGGAAGCCGTTGTTAACGCTGAATAGTTTCTGTCAATTTACTGTCTAATTAAGTGAAAAAACAAATCAACTATTGAATGAATATCGTAGAGGAAGGTATGTAGATGCGTTTTGACACATTAATTTTTATTGTAGACCTTATTTGAAGTTTTTTTTTTAAGCTGAAAGAGTGATGGTTTTTAGACGTAATTTTTCCGCGAAACCTCATTTTTATTAGATCGTAACTTTTGTTACCCGCATTTACCCATTAAAAGCGTTAGATATTATGAAAGCCTGTATCTCAGAGAACAAATCCATCTAAAGTTTAGTTGCAACTTTTTGCAACCTTCGGAGATATCTTCATTTTAGTAACTGCGTTCCACTCGATTTTGACGATGTTTTTCTCCTCTGTGATGCTCACGGCTCGGCCACACGCTGTCTCACAGTCCAAGTAGCGCTGTGTTCTTACTATGCTCGTCGCACGTGCACCTTCCGCATACCTGCGTGCTACTCTAGTGGATATGTACTGGACATTCAGGCCAGGAACCTGGGTTCGATTCCCACCTCCGAAATTTTTTCCGCCGCATTTCTCCGTTTGAATCGATTTAAAATAATCGCTTCTTCAAGGAATTAATTGTTTCGAGGAAAATCGATTGTTTTGCACATATTTAAATGGAGAAAAGCCAGTGTTGCCACATTGCACGTTTCGCCACCGATGAAATTATTTCGATACATTTTAATGCATTTTTTTTTTTAATTTATCGAATGTCATTTGAAAGTTTTTTATTTTTCTTCTCGAAAATAATTTGAAAGTCAAATTTTGACGCAAATTTTGTGGTTCCGGACGGAAAAAACAGCTCTTGCAAAAAAATAATGTCTCAAAGAGCAGAGACTGACGATAATTGTTTAAATACTTTCATCAAAACCACGTTAGACGTTAGAATTTTAAAAATCTGACTTTATATTCGAAATCAGCGACCTAAAAAACCCCCTAAACCATGATTTTAATCATGAACAAGGGAGGGAAGACTTTTGTCTAGCTATTTCGGTCATATCCCACACTGTGCGCCATGCGCCACTCCGGCCACTCTTCCGTTTGTATACGGAAGGTAGTTAACTATTCGTACTCGTGGGAGTTGGAATTGCCTATACGGCAAATTTAAGGCGACCAATGAAACGTTATGTAAGTGTTTTCATCGACAATCGCGTTTCTTCGGAATGAGGACTGAAACAAAAGGAAAAAGAGGAGAAGAGAAAAACGAGTATACTCGGCCTCGGCCCTTAAAGGGTTAAGTCAAGAATTAGTCCATGCTACGGGGAGCTAACGTGCACCCTAGCTTGCAAGTGTTGGAGGATTGTGTATGAGAGTATTTTCGGTCGCTGAATCCGAATCTGAACTCATAGTACGAATCAGAGGGGCGGAAAGGCTACCACCAAAATGACGGCCAAAATCACGGTTATTCTTTTGGCTTACTTTGCTTAGACTCGAGCGCCATTGATCAAAAAAACCCTAAATCAAAATGAAAATTCGTTAAATTTACAAATAAAAATCATCGTACCATTATTTGAAAAAGATCAAAACTGGATACGCTATGGAGCCACGAAACATTGTGAAATTAGTCTGTTGCGGCGCACGACCACTCAACAGCCGCCTAGCGTCGCAGCGCGCCGCCCCGCGCCCCAGGAGCGGAGAAGGGGCGTTTTGAGAGCCCTGCGCCTTGTCAGCGATTAAAAGCCCACCAAAACGACTGGTCTACTCGTAAGTCTGTTTTCCCATTTAAAATAGCATTGACGGCGCCCGGAAGAGCAGAGAGGGCGTTTTGAGAGCCCTGCGCCTCAACACCGACTAAAAGCCCACCAAAAAGTCTGGTCTGCTCGTGAGTCTGTTTTTTCGTTTAAAATAACATTGGCGGCGGCGGCGCCCCGGAAGAGCAGAGGGGACGTTTTGAGAACCCTGCGCTTTGTTAGCGATTAAAAGCCCACCAAAAAGACAGGTCTGCTCGTGAGTCTGATTTCCCATTTTAAAATACAGTGGCGCGCGCCGCCGCCGCGCCGCGGCGTCATGCCGTTTAGCGGTCATGTGACACAACGGACTAATTTCACAATTTTTGTTCGTGGCTGCGTAGCGCATTCAGTTTTGATCTTTTTAAAAGAGTACTGTGATGCTTTCCTGTAAATTTGACGAACTTTCTATGTACCGACAATAAGGTATTCTTTGCATTTGATCAATCAGTGGCGCTCGATTTGTAAGCAAAACAAGCCAAAAACGTGATTTTGACCGTCATTTTGGAACAGCCCTAGTAGAACTAAACCTCAAGCCCTCAAAAATCATGTTCGAATGGGGCAGTTGCAAGGGTCTTAAATTTTGTGTTTTTTATAGAGAAAATGAAAGTGGGTTGTTCTCATTGTTCCGGAGATGAGATTTTGGCCCAAATACATTGTTTTAAATGGGAATTCCGCGTAGTGACGTCAATACGCACACGATTTTTTGCAACTTTACACATGTGTATTTCCAAAAGCGGGACATTTAGGATAAAAACCAATGGCACCCTTGTTCTCAGCTCATTAAGCACTTTAATTTTCTTTGTAAATAACACTAAGTTTTGGACCCTTGCAACTGCCCCATTAACCTCAAAACTAGTCAAAACCCTCAAGAATTTAGAGGATAACCGCAAGATTCTTGAGGCTTTTGAGGGTAATTGAAAGATGGTTTTTGAGGGCTTGAGATTTATTTCTACCAGGGATGTCAATCTTTTCGCCCATCTGATTCGTACGCAAAGTTCATATTCGGATTCAGCGACCCAAAAGACTTAAGAATCGACTATCAAACATAATTCTCCAACACTTACAAGCTAAAATACCCGATTGCCTGGACTAATTGTGAAATCTGCTTTCTACAAATTGCTTACTTACGCATCGTTCCGTGACTAAAATTGCCGAAATCGACAAGATATTACAGTTTAAACGATGCATTTATTTGCAGGTTGGAATCACTCAAATTTTACTGTTGTTGTTGTTGTTGTGAAATGGGCGGGAATCTGGCAAAAAATCCTGTGATTCCAATCTTGATAATTTTGGCAGTTTTAATAGTCATGGAGCCAGGCATAAGTAAGCATTTTCGAGGACGTAGATTTCAAAAGGCGAAGCAAAAAGGTCGCATTTTTTTTTTTTTTTTTTTTTTTTTTTTTTTTTTTTTTTATTATTATTAATAGCCTAATCCTAAACGTCCGTTCAAAAATTACGATACATCGCTCTACCTAAACAGTCTGAGATACGTAGTAAACTTTGTGCTATGGAGACATGGACGAAGAACAAGGAGCATTGTGCGACAAGATCGTGGGGCTCAAACAAAGTTCGGCCCTAGACCGAAATTTGCTGAAGCTTTTGCGAAACTTTCTTCTTCGGCAGTGGCAACGCCTGCAATCTGGCAACGTTGTATTCAGTTCATTTAAAGCCATGAAAAAGGTCGAAATATCGGGGGGGGGGAGGCAAAGTGCAATTCATAGAATAGCAATTGATATTTTACACGGGTTTAATTGGACAAAATGAATCGTGGCCACATTCCACGCGACGCGCAGTGGAGCGAGTCAATGAGAGAGGGGTCCGTCATGGAGAACATATGACTAAAAATGTAGATTTGAATGTTTTTAAAGTCAAAAAGCAAACTATAAGGGATGATTCTTGAAGAAAATTTGCATGAAATCCAATACAACCACTTTCAAACTTCTACGTCGCGTGTTGACAAAGATATTAGCATTTAAAGTTGCGACGCTATGTCCGCCCTCTCCCACTGACTCGTTCCTCTGTGCGATGCCACTGTTTTTCGGAATATTTATTCTCAACTAGTGATGGAAAATTCCCGGGAATTTATTTTTCGGGAATATTCCCCAACCGGGAATTTATTCAACTTTTTAAAAAATATTAATTTTAGCTAATTAAATAAAATTGACTAAAAAAGCTGGACCGCTCGACACCTCCCTTCCATCCATTAGTAAACCCATTTTTCCTTCATTTGTCGACTTTTCCAGCCCCCCCCCCCCATTGCCACACCTCTTTTATCGTCCACCATCTAGCTCTGCTCTTACAAGCATTCCAAAATTGGCCACTGAGATCCTAATCTATAGATTAAGGCTCAGGAGAAGATGCATGGTCAGGATTGGTCAGGGTTCAGAGTTGTGAAAAATTTTGAAATAGGTATTCGAATTAAAACAAATTCTGTGCGATTCAATGGAATTTTAGTGGAATTTAAGATCATGGGGATTGGGGAATATTCCCGATTTTGGGAATTTATTCGACCGGGAATATTCCCGGCGGCACATCACTATTCTCAACCCACTGTGCGGGAAAACGAGGCGAGCTGATTACGTAGCTTGTACTTACTGTGCGGTGTGCTGACACGCAAACTTGCTTTTTTTCAGAGCTAGCCGGAGACGCTCTAAATTATTTAATCTGAAATCTCCGTTTCGCCATTCGTGCAAAGATTGTTTCAAAACGAAAGGATTTTCTCGTCGTCGGCACGAAAATTAAAACAATGAGTGACGCCGAATTTCGTAAATATAACACGCAGTCGAAAAAACAGGGTCAAAGAACGAATGAGTGCGAAATAGTATAAATCATCAAGAAAGGTCGAACAGAATACACCAAAATGAAGTCAAAGTCATGACTGAAAAGAAAGGCTATATAGCGGATAATATACTTTTCCAAATATCAACCTGACTAAAAATAGGAAGACAAGAGAAGGACAGTTGCCACTCGTGCAAAGAGTATACCACCCTGAAGCAGGAGGGTGTCAATCTGAACGAAAAGTGTCATCCTGAACAAAGAGTAAACAAGAGTTCCATCCCAACGGTAGGAGAGCGGTAGGTTAGGTTGGCGATATCGAAAAGTCAGCCTACCTCTGATTGGCTGGCAAAAGCCTGGCTGGGCCCTGTGAGACCGCTCTTATGGAGATTTAACATGGGGTTTTCGACTTTGCCTCATTTAAAGTCGAATTCAAATTATATTTTTTGAGGATATAACGAAGATATTGATGGGTCACACATATCACTTCATCACAATCTTAACAGAAAAATATGAAATTGAAAATTAAATTACGAGGATTTTTTTCCGCCGTAACGTCCGGTTGTGAGCCGCTTAAACTTCGTATTATTTCAAGTTTTTGCGTTTAAATCTTCGGGTTTCTTCATGAAATCGGCGTATTTCCGTCAATCAATGAATTTTACATGCAAATCAAATTACATGCATTACACTAGAACAAGAAAACTTGGAAAAACAACTGCTACACCATACACTCGGCCCGACCTGTGCAAAGAGTGGGAAACACGGCAAAAAGTTACCCGTAATTATACTTTTAAATTCATATTCTTCCGTTATACTTTCTCGATGAAGTGATATGAGTGACCCATCAATCTCTTCGTAATAGTCTCAAAAAAATATAATTTGAATTTTCCGAGGGCAAGGAAGAATAGTTTTCTTGAAATTTAACTTAAAATGAAGCAAAGTCGAAAATCCCATGTTTTTCCTTAAGAACGATTTCACAGGGCCCAGGCTTTCGCCAGCCAATCAGAGGCCGTACAATCGATAGTGACATTCGATAGTAATTCGACTACGCCACGCTCTCCTACCTCTTGTTGGGACTCTTATTTACTCTCTGATCCTGAAGTAGAATAATTTGATAAATTCACTAGACTTGAGTGAATAGTTTGAAGAATGATAGTAATTTTTTTTTTTTTTTTTTTTTTTTTTTTTATTATTTGCAAAGATGGCAAAAATGGGACCCCAAAAAATTCAGTAAATTTGGGTGGGGGAGGGGGTGACACTAGTGCTTCGCCCCGGGTACCACTAACTCTTTCTACGCCATTGCTTCTTAAAATATCACAAGTTAATATATCAAACGGAGTCCCGCATGTTTCGTCCTTGTCTTACTCACGCTCTCTTTAAGGGCACATCTCCGCCATGAAACTCAATCGTTTTAACCTCACATTTTCTCTAAACTTTTTTCGAAGCACGTCACACATGGGGTCATGGCGGGAATGAGCCCATTACCTGAATTTCTGTGCCTATAAGAAGCTGTGAGTGAGACAAGGGCAAAATATAGGACTCTCTTTCGATAAATGCATATTTGTGCTTGTACTAGTAAATTAACTTAAAATATTCCAAGGATTAAATTGAAGAGGAAAGATATTTTAAGGTAGGTGAAACCCGCAGGGTGCAATAACATCTGAGAGAGCGGATTGTTTACTAGCATTCAATTTTTCATTTGCACCTGAAAAGGATCTGATTTATTCCCGTAAGTGATAGTGCAATATCGAACGAAGGGAAATCGTAAAAGCGCGAGCATCGAGCAAGGCAAAACATTTACTTGGCTCCAATTGTTCCAATTATTTTTGTGACGATGACGCCGCGCCCGCCGCCCTGAAACAGTCTATTTTTCCCGCAGTAAAGAAACAAATAGAAAAGATCGGAAGTCGGGACAACCGAAATTTCGATGTGTTTCACAAGGTTCGCCGCACTGTGAACCGGACTCACTGGTAGTTAAAACCACTTGAGACTCTAATTTATGCTCTGTTTGCTGAGTACATACTACATACCTACTGACGATAAGAGTTAAACACAAGTTAACCAATTTACCTACGGAAATTTCCGTGTCATCTGAGACAATTATTATTCCTTTCAAACGCGTTCGAATGGTAAATTACCTACGCCAAAGCTTACATGTTTCATCTTTCTTTTTCTTTTTTGTACAGAAGAAAAATAAAGAATAAAACGCAAAACCCAAGAATTTTGAATTTCCCGCCTTTCACGCGCTTGGAACGGTGAACGTGAATGAGGACCGATTAAGCAAATTTAATTTCGTGACCAATGGTCAACGGTCACTTCTTTCGTGACCAGAGTTTCGAAACCACGGTCACTTACGGGAGCCAATCACAGACACGGCGATTCAAAATTCAAATATTCCCTCCGGTCACCTACTCGTCCGGTCGCGTTTCACGTAACCCACCTCGGGAGGTAGGTCTCAAAATTCGGAACCAAGCGGTTCCCGGTCACCTTTTGATACGGTACCGTAAATGACCGTACGTTGCTTGGCTCCACCTACTTTTAAGGACCCGAATAATAACATTTCGGCCACCTACCGATTTTCGAAACCTGGTCACGTAAAACGTGACTTGGTCACGAACAGTGGCGTAGCGTGGAACTTGGCAACGTTGTATTGTGTCCATTTAAACCCGTATAAAAGGTCGAATGCGAAGGTGTTCACCGAACACCCTATCGTTCGATCTTTTTCATGGATTTAAATAAACGAACTACAACGTTGCCAAATAGCACGCTACGCCACTGATCACGAAATAAAATTTGCTTATTAGTGTGAGTAGCACCAGGCAAGGAATTTTTAGATCGCTACACGATGGGCAATCTGATCGGCATTGATGTGTTTGGGGAAATATCGCCCTGCAATGAAGGCGATTCCTATCCTATAGGTTCTTTCAGACACATGTCTTATCGAATTCTTGGTTTCTCGAACTTTAACATTAGCTAATATGGGGAAGGGGGCGATCGCCCCCCCCCCCATTCGGCCAAAAAAGGTGGGAAGAGAGGGTAGGAAGGATAGGAAGGGGGACGAAAAAGAGAAAACAAGAAAAGGGGATCACCAGGAGATCAAAACCCCAAATTCGCCCCCCAATTCGCGAGGGCTGGATCTGCCAATGAGCTTTAATAGCAGGAAAGAAACTAAAGATTACATCCTTTAATTAAGGCTAAAATTTAAATGGCTGTTTGAAGTGCCTGCCTGCCTACTTTCCCTGCTTCCTGGGGACAAAGTAAAAAAATTTGCCCATTCTAGGCTTGCACACAGTACATTTTATCATTCCTGAAAATTCAATAGATTCATCACAACACTCTACTCCTTGTAAAAGATTAACCAATCTTTTTAGATTTGAACTTGACATGTTCATTGATCCTCAGATTTTTAGAGGTCCAATTCCAAAAGATCCTTGGGTCAAATAATTTGTTTTCAGCAATAACAAAGAAAATATCACTGTGCCCGCGAACAGACAGAAAAAACATAGTCAATAGTCATGCTAAAATTAAGAAAGCAGTAACATGCAGGAAAAATTGAGGCCGTTTCCGGAAAAAGTGCCCATCAAACAAGAGGTGCGCTCTTCAGTCAAAAGTCTCTATTCAATCGCAATGCTAATTTCTTATGAAGAGCACACCCGCTGTTTTATGGGCCCTTTTTCCAGAAAAGGCCTCAATTGTAAACAACCGTTTGCAACACCAAAGCACCAGGGTCCCTGTATGTAGAGAATTAAGACAAGTGAAACTATGAGCCGCCATTGGATGCATTTTTGCACATTTAATTACATCGTGAGTAATAAATAACAGATGTAGACTTTAATTATATCATTTTTTCATGCTCTGATTCATTAAATTATAAGATCTTTGACTTGATTGAAATACTAAGATAAGATGCAAATTTTTCAATTTTTTTGTTCCTTTTTTATTTAATTTTTTATTTTTTCAATCAAGTATTAGTTCCTTGTATTAATTCCTTGTTGTTTCTCAGCATGCTCATTTTCAATCATTTTTGATAATCGAATAGTTGATTAGGGGAAAAAATTTGAGGTAAGACTAACTTTCTCAAAAAGAGCTTATTCTAAACGATAGGAAATAAAATTTCTTTCCTTAAAAAAAAAAACAAACAAAAACAAACAGACAAAAGGATTTCTCTTTCCTCAGAAAACTAAGCTTCACATTTTGCTTTAAAATGTTGGTCTCTGACTAAGATTTCAGGCTTGGTGTCGAAAAGAGTTGGGGCAGGATGAAAGAGCAATAAATTTACTAAGAGAGGCTGTTTATCGGGTAAAGTAAGAAACCAAATTGGCAAATTTTTACACGATTTACTTCTTGTACACTGTTTTAGTGACAAATGGGAAATTTAAAATCCAGAAATCTGATTGGTTTCTTAATTGCAAAATTGGCATCTGAATGGTCGATTTTGAAGTTCTCACTTCTCACTACAACAGTCTATGAGACTGCTGCACAAAAGGTCAAAACATGGAATTTCTTGGACATAACAAGATAAAATCTTGTTTTTCACGAATAAAAATCAAGATTTTAATGTGATTCTTCAGCGTTTGGTGCCGATTTATGCCACCAGAGCGCTACCGTTCAGTTAATGTCAAATTACAGGCCGAAAGTAATTTATATTTAAGAAAACGGAATGTCAGATACATACTTGATAATCATCTGAAGAACGTCTCTGCAAAATGTCTCGTCAATAACTTCAAAAATACGGCTGAAAGTACCAACTAATTAAATATCGCATGTTGATACAAGAATCAATTTGCGATATTCCATTTTTTGGTACTTTCAGCCTTATTTTTGAAGTCATTGATGAGATAATTTGCAGGGACGTTCTTCAGACGATTATCTAGTAACTGACACTCTGTTTTCTTAAATATAAATTACTTTGGGCCTGTAATTTGACGATAATTTAATGGAAGCGCTGATTCTATGGCAAACTCACGGAGATTTTAATCCAATAGATGGCGTTACTTATTGCTGGCTCCGAAAATAGCCGTTTTTTTACAATTTTTGGCTGTTTTCTCTGCACAGACGAATAAGAGACAAAATAACAGATCGACAGCACCTGCGTTATTTTTTGCTTGATTTTATAAGCTAGAGACGGGCCAAATTGGTTCAGAAATAAAGACATATTTATGAGAAGAAAAAATCAAATGTAATTTGGAGTTGTATCAGTAAAGATTACAGGTGAAACCGAAACCTGTAATCTTTACTGATACAACTCCAAATTACATATGATTTTTTCCTCCCATAAATACGTTTTTATTTCTGAACCAATTTGGTCCGTTTGTGGCTCAAAAAATCAAGCAAAAAATTAAGCAGGTGCTGACAATCCAATTAATCTTTAATTATTTGTCTGTTCAGAGAAAATAGTCAAGAACAGTAAAAAAACGGCTATTTTTGGAGCCAGCGACAAGTAACGCCATCTATCCGATTAAAATCTCCGAGAGTTTGCCATAGAATCACCTTAAACAATAGATAAGAAGATGACTTAAAAGTGCATGAAATAATTCATGTCTGAACATATAATGAGTCAAATAAGTAACATGGTTTTCGCAAGAAAATATCAACTTTAAAATGTTTTTAAAGCAAAAAAAAAAACAAATTGTTATCCCAAGCAAAATCCATGCTTCGATTCAGTGTGTGCTGCTCAAAGTAAATGAATAACTTGTTAAGCAAAATTCAATAAAAATTGAGAATTTGTGACTCACCAAAGTGCAGCGAAGTGAAGAGAGCCAAAGATATCACGAAAGAGGATGATATGTTCCATCAGTCCTTAAACAGTTGCTTTCAAAGACATAGGATTTTGATTAGAGTCCTTTTTACAAAGAACTCTCTAGTTGTCACCGGTCAGGGCTTGATTCTTTCAGCGCTTGAAGGGTCAAATTTTCTATTTGAGCAACAACACACTTTGCATCGAGATGAGATTTGGTGTAATTATTCAAGCCCAAGTCCCATTCTAAGGATTCTATGGAGCTGTTATTACTGAGGTCACATGAATGACCATCGGAAGATATGGTTGCCAATGTTGTCGTGTAGTCACTTTGAACACAGCTGGTAGCAGACAATCCTGTAAATTGATAAAAGAAAAGAACGCTTTGCGTTAAGTAAAGAATAAAGTCTCTAACCTGTTGATTTATTTTTGACCCTCAACGAAAGCTCTCACTTTTCTTGATTTTAAAGTTGAAAACTTTTGTTGAAAGTCAACATCTAATTCCCCTATTGTTAGAGATTGATGCTAAAAACAGAAACGACAGCAAATAAAACAGATATATCATGACTTGAATAGACCGTAAGTCTTCTGTACAGCAGGCTGATTCCACTATTTTAAACGACACAAGACGAAAGAATGGGTATCAATCAATCAGTTACAAGTAATTATGTCTACTGTAATATTTATGTTTCGGTATCATATCACTGGGTTTGATCGGTCCATTGTTGATGGCAAATTTGATGCTTTCAAGTGTAAATAGACAAGGAATAGTGAGTAAGCAAATAAGACTTTACAGTGGTAATTACATGATTTATTAATATGATTCCAGGCGGAAAATTTCCTGAATCCAATCCGATGGATAGCGCCACTGGTCACTTTTGAGAAAAGTCCTGTTTTTGGCATTAGAAATTGGAAACAAAGAAAAAACGCAAAATTCAAGAACGTCAGCACCAACATAATTTTTTTATAGAATTTTTTAGCCCAAAACAAGCAAAATTGGTTGAGAATTAAAGCCATAATATTGGAAATTCATTGTGCCATAAGCTTCCTGAGTGCGAGTGATGATAATAAGTCTATCTACATCATTGAGGCTTATGGGATTTTTCAAATTTTCGTGTTTCCAATTGAGTGTTTCAGCTTGAAACTTTCAGGGTATCTTCCTGAAGTATGCTCGCAGGTGCCGACATTCCTCAAATTTCTGCATCATATTTACTTACCTTCATTTTCCCACTCTAAGTCAATAGAGCTAGGGGGAGAATTTAGAGTTAAATAGTGACCCGCAGTTAGTCCAGTTTTCATTTTAAATAATTGTTTTGCATCCAAGGTCAGAACAGTGTCCCTGTAATGAATAACATAACTAGTTAGTCGGAACTATAGTAGGAACAAGAAGCGTAGGTACTTACAGCGTTAGCAAAAAAATAGTTTACATCAGCATTGAAGTTCTACTTTGTCTTGCTTAGTTACGTTAGTTTTGTTTCTAAGCAAACGAGCCGTTTATAAAAAGTGAGATCCGAGCTGAAGTATCGCAAAATTACGTTAAACTTTCACAGCCATGAAAGGCTTATGAGCCCGGCAGCACAGATACGTATGCGACAAAACAAGTGACTCTCACAGCGTTGCCCGGTTTCTGATCCACAAAAACGTATATATTCAGGACTGACGTACTGTCCTGAGTAAAATACACTATAAAACTTTTTGACTCAGATCTTTTGTATCAATTTTTTTTTTTTTAAATTTGAAAATTGATTCCCCGCACCGAAAAAAGCTTGGTAGTGAACATGGTAAAAAATGATTCCAAAGGTTCCACACAAAACTCTTGAGTGGTAAAAATAGTAAGAATCGATACTGCTCTATTTTTTTCATGATTGACAGAATGAACAATACAGAATACATTGATCCCTGATTGTAAAACCAACAGTTTAAAGTATGTCATTTACTTAATTATTAAAATCATGGAATTACAGACAATTCTTGCTTAACACTGCTAATATGTATTATGTATTAAATACTGATAGATTCTTTGCTTCCAGATAAAGAAAACTTACTTTGAATGCTTGAATTCTGGCTTCAAATCTCGCAAGTCTATAGTTTCATTATTATTCAACACCAGTTTCTGCCATCTCCTTTGAGAAGTCTGGAAAATATAACAAATCAAAATTCAATTCAAAGTGAGAAAATCAAATTTTAAAACCGAATACACTTTACGTAAATTGAATGACTTCCAACAGAGAGAAACCAACTTTCCTGTGTCCGTAAAAGGGAACCAACTTCACAAGAAACCCATGGAAATTAGTTTCCTTTTACAGACATGGAAAAGTTGGTTCTCATCGACATAAAGCCTTCCAATTGAAAAACAGGAACCGAATATAAGGGGATAAAAGGCGAGTGATGGATTTAAGATGTTTATGAATGCAACATAGCTGATCATGATTCGAAAAGTGCTTAAATTTTCAGGCAAAAATCTTACCTTCACGTGCTCCCAAGATAAAAGAGAGCAAGCTCTGATTCCAGGTAGCAAAAAAAGGAAGAAAAAATTATGATTACTAATTTTCATCTACCTGAAAGAGAGGTTTAAGGCATAAAGTCTAAATAATACAAGAAAAACGTGGACAAAATTTGCAAATAATGCAATTGAATTTCTGAACCTCAGGCATCTATCTGATATTAACATGATTTCAGGCAAAGCTGTCACAGATTTCCATCTGATAGATTGCACCATATGTCACTAATCTAAATTTTGTCTCAAATGGGTTTTTTGAATTAAATAAAAAAATTACACTGTTTATCAGAACAGATTTTTTAAAGCATCAAACATCAAAATTGATCGGTTAAGAATTGGTAGAAATTTTTGAATGACAATTTCGGACATTTGTTTTCAAGTAAGACAGGATGTGGTTCACAAACACTCAAAGAAAAGATAACTTAATTTGTTCTGGAAAATTACGACTTTAATCCTCCACCAATTTTGATAGTTGATGGCTCAAAAAATCAATAAAAAATAACAGAGATGCCATCTACAGCATAAATTCTTGTTAATTCAATCAAATTACCCGATAAAGAAAACTTTTAGAATTGCAACTAGAGATGCTATATATTGGCTTAACCCTTTCCACTCCACTACTTTTCGAGCTGAACCTTCCTGTACTCCACTAGAACTCCGTGAACTAGAGCTTCACTGGTAGATCCAGAAGAAGCCTGTCAGAGTGCAGCACTTCTCAGACACCTACGAGGGGCGTCTCAAAAGTAAGTTCCGCGGTCGTATATCTCCAAAACTAATGACGAAAAATAAATTTCGTAAAAAATATCTTGTTAGGCATACTCTCAGCTTTCCAACGAGCTAAAGAAATTGAAATTTGGTTGAACCGTTACCGAGATATGTCGTTTTTACCGAGACTACCTCTGGTCGCCGCGTGCCCGCCTCGTGATAGCGAAGTGGACTTAGGCCAAGCGCTCGAGATCCTCTGCTTATCTCGCATTGTCTTCAAACCTGGTATCTTTGATATCGATACTAGGGGAAATTCCTGTCTTCTTACGCACCTGATGCTGATTCTATTGAGATAAATTCTCGATTTAACCATGATTAGCACATCACTGAAAATCAGTCAGTTTAGTGCGTGTCACCATGGAGTTACCGTTGCAAAACGTGGCTGATTGTGAAGTGCGTGCAGTCATTCGTTTTTTTTTAGCGAAAAAGTATACGGCAAAGGATATTCATACCCAACTCTGTTCTGTGTACGGTGATTCGTGTATGTCAGAGTCAATGCTGCGTAGATGGTGTAGGGATTTTTCGAATGGCCGGGAAAATGTGCACGATGAACAGCGGTCGGGCCGTCCGAGTAGTGCCAGGGAAAATGATGAAGCCATAGCTGCCATTTGAGACATCATCGAAGATGACCGGCGGGTAACACTCGATGAAATGTGTGCAATGCTGCCCTCTAAGTTTGAAATTAGTCGTGCCAGTGTTGCCAGAATTGTGACCGAAAATCTGGATTTTTCCAAAGTGTGCGCGCGATGGGTACCACGTTTACTGACCGATAGTCACAGAAAACGTCGGTTAGACGCGGGAATTTTTTTACGCCAAATGCATCGTCAAGAAGGAAACAGTCTTTTTTCCCGAATAGTGACCGGTGATGAGACCTGGGTTCATCACTCGACGCCAGAAACCAAACAGCAAAGTAAGCAGTGGAAACTACCCGATGAACCTGGTCCGAAGAAAGCAAAAGTCACCCTTTCTGCGGGTAAGATCATGGCCACTGTTTTCTGGGACGCGGAAGGCATATTGTTGATTGAATATTTGGAAAGAGGGACAACAATTAATGCAGAAAAGTACTGCGAAACTCTTAAAAAACTGAAAGCAGCAATCAAAAGAAAACGCCCTGGGCTACTCACTCGAGGGCCTTTGTTCCTGCATGACAATGCCAGGCCTCATGCAGCTCTAGTTACGCAAAATTTGTTGGATCAATTTGCTTGGGACATTTTCCCTCATCCCCCATATTCTCCAGACCTTGCACCAAGTGACTATCACTTATTTACGGAATTGAAAGTTCATCTGGGTGGGCAACGATTTGCAAATGACGAAGAAGTGAAGCAGGCAGTGCATTGTTTCTTCCAGAATCAGGACAAGCAGTGGTATGCAGATGGCATCAATAAATTGCTGCGACGGTACGATAAATGTCATGAATTGAAAGGAGAGTACGTCGAAAAATAAGGTGAGAACGTCCAAACATAATCATCTTCTTTTTGGAATAAATCCCCCTCACCTCCCGCTTCTCCCCACGTTTTCCCGAGCGCAGGAAATTCGAAGTTTCCTACGAATGGCCGGAGGCGGGCACGCGGCGACCAGAGGTAGTCTCGGTAAAAACGACATATCTCGGAAACGGTTCAACCAAATTTCAATTTCTTTAGCTCGTTGGAAAGCTGAGAGTATGCCTAACAAAACATTTTTTACGAAATTTATTTTTCATTATTAGTTTTGGAGATATACGATCGCGGAACTTACTTTTGAGACGCCCCTCGTATTTTGTCCCGTTGATAGCGTCAATTTCGAGCTGCAAGATTTTGTCGACCACAGCTCGACAATGGAGCGGAACCCGTAAATCGATTTTGTCGACTACAGCTCGACAGCGGAGTGCAAAGGGTTAAAAGCTGCAACCACAGAGTATTTACTACAGTCAGTTTGGAAACTTTGGTTCATTATAAAGCATTCTTTCCTGATCCACTATTTTGAGAACTTTTAAACTACACTCATGCAAAACTATTCAAAAGACAGCGATAGAGATAAGTCCACCATTTTGAAAAGACACCAAAAGTGACCGAAATCATGTTTCCATTCGCCCTTAAATGAGAGCAGTGGCAGTCCATGGGCTCAAAAGTAGGAGGGCCAGAGACAAATAGAGACCCAGCACACTGTATGCTTCCCGTGTTAAAAAAGTGAGGCAAGTTTTCATGTGCTCATTTTGTTCAAGAGTCACCGGCTGCAACGATAAACATTGCCTAATGTTGAATGGTGAAGCTCAACGAAAGGCTGTGATTGGTCTGCGGACCCGGAAACAGGTTTTGCTGGGCGAATGCAAATCAGGCGCTCATCAGTCAACAGTAGGCGATAGTTGACTGTTGTACCAATGAGTTCCGACCAAAATTGAGCTGGAAAAGTGGACACCTGTCGCAAGCTTTGTGCTAGGTCTCTATGTGTCTCCGGAGGGGGGCTTGAAAAAATGCTATGACCTTTCCCCCTCATCTCTTTTTATTTTCTAGGGCCTTTTTTGATAAAAATGGGGGGCTTAAAGTCCCCCCCCCCCAAAAACATGTCTTGTTTGAAGAACTTATTTTCAATTTTCATTATATGAATTTAACAAGATTCTTTATCTCAGCTAAAACGAGGGGAACGAATCTAAGTAAGGCAAGCATTTAAATTCAAACTGATTTGAAAATAGTCCAAGAAAATTAAAGAGAAAAATCGCAAGGATAAAAGTGCGGAAAAATAATCACCGTTGCAAGAGCGAGGCATCGGTTGTCGCTGGTCTTGCAGGTGCCTGAAAGAAGAGAAAATGGAAGTTACTCTAAAGCTCTAGAAATATGTCCTTACAGCTAAGATCCGATAAAGCATACAAATAACAAGTTAAACACCAGCAAAAATTTTTCGACACAGAAAGTTTCAGAGGGAAAACAGGTAAGATTGAGACGCTTCTTCAGACCCTCCAGAAAAATCATAACTTTCAACGCAAAAGTTTATAAAGGGTGCTTCATCTTTGATAGTTTTCTTGAAAATTTGTTGGCTGGATTTACTTCATGTGCTCTCTAATAAAACAGTGAACAGGGTTGGACTAACCAGGGCCGCTAGGCCACGATCATGACCTTGTGAATTACAATGGAGCTGTTGCACTCTTTTAGCGATTTAGAAGTCGATTCTGGAGTAAAAACCTCCTAAAGCAACGATGGCAGCACTAAAAACTTTCAAAATTTACTTCTAAACTCACTAAACACTTTTATTAACGTGAGCGTAATGGTTTCGTAGGGCAGTAATAATGGGAGATTCCCATCTAGTAATATTGTAACTCCATCAAGTAGTGACCAATAAGACGACTGTCGTTTGACACCATTGTCACCAGGTGTCATAATACCATTAATCAGATGTTGATTACAACTCTGGTGTCTACTTATTCTGTGAATCTTCCTTGCCAGTATAGAAAGAGTGGTGAAACATAGATAGGAATCTCCCATTATTATTGCCATACGCCACCATTACGCTCACACAAATAATAGCATTTATTAGGTTTAGGAGTTGATTTCGGAAGTTTTTCGCCCTGCCATCGTTATTTTTGGAGGTTTTTAAGACAGAATCGACTACTAGTTCGGTTGTGGCAAAAGTGCGCAACAGCCCCATTCGATACTCTAAAAATTATTGTAATACTTACAGAGCCATTGATGTACTGAGGCTCCTCTAGTAGACATTTGAGCTGGAAACAAAAGAGATTAAGAGTTCCGATCAGCACTGAAAGCTCAAATTTTGTCCAAAATTCTATTTACTTTCAAAACATCAGGGACGAATCGTACAAACTGACGATATTCCGTTTTGTCCATTTAAATCTGAACAAAAGATACTTACAAGGGTTTTTTCTCAACACACCTTGTTCAAGATGTGTGTTGAGACCTGTTGTTCGATCCTTTTGATAGATTTTCAAGAGCGAAATGCTACTTTGCCAGACTGCACGCTTCGTCACAGCAAAAAATGACTGGACAAAAGATAGGTACCTTCCTTCTAAATAAAAAATAAAAATTGTTAGGAGATAACTTGAGGCACTGATAAAAGATTCTGCGTACAACAGCTGCCAAGTGAGCAAGAGCCAGAGCTGCCGATTTGCGTAGATTTAACGACATTCAGAAATTCACTGAAGATTCCACCGGTTGAGAAAAGATTACATTTAGTTCAGTGTATGACTGTAACACACGAAAATACAAGCGTCTTTTATCTTTTCTCAACCGGTATTATTTAATTAACTAACGGCGTTTCCACCGATTGAAATAATATTACAGATCAGAGTATTTTCGTGCATTACAGTCATACACTGAATTTAACTCTGTAATCTTTTCTCAACCGGTGGAATCATCGGTGAATTTAAACCTGTCATTAAATCTACGCAAATCGGCAGCTCTGGCAAGAGCAGCTGGTTTGCCTCGTAAGATGGCACGGAGTTGGGATTACTTCGAGATGATTCTAGGAGGAACTTTTTCTGTTGGATTTTTTTTACTATCCGATGGATAACATCACAAGTCACTTTCCGGAAAAGTTGTGTTCCTGGCTCATTAAATGGATAAAAAAAAAAAAAGAAGCCAAAACTAGTAATGTCGGCATCTATGTTAGGGTACATCGAAAATACACCTTTTTCGAATTTCGAACTGGGAGTTGGTCGAAATGTTCCTTTTAGCAGTGTAATGAAGTGTGTAAAATTTGGTCATGATCGGATGTCATCTTGTGCCTCCGCATCGAGCTTGAAATTTGCCGATTTTTAAGGATTTTTCGTGAAAAATCGACTCAAAGCAAAAAAATTCGCGGTGACACATAAACGTCGCAGATATTCGTGAGTAGATGTTTCTGGCTCAATTTTTCACGCTGATTACGAATATGGCTTTAAATTTGGTCTATCACGTTTAGATTTTTCTCAAACGCCATATTTAGTTTTCGGTAAAACACCGAAAAATCATGCAAAACCCGAGATCTAAACGCTCAACGATAAATGCGATACTGCCGGTTTTAGTATATGTATGAATAAATGCTTAGAAACCCCGTCAATTACAGGCTACCGAATATCCAATATTATCCATCGCGCAATGCACAGCTCTTAGCTTCACATGTTATAATACTTACAACAAGTGTCCCCAGGATCCACCACGAGGAGGTAGCTGTGCGACGGATCCCCCCGCACCCAACCCGACCGCCCTACCTTGTGTGCGCAGGAAAATGAAATGACCTCCTTTTGTTTTTTTAATTTTTCTACCTACATAACAGACAGTAATAGTTACTGACTTTCTGAAAACTGAGAACATTTCTACTGATTCGCTTCTTGCTGTTGGATGCGACGGAACAGTTGTTAATACCGGCTCAAAGGGAGGAGTCATATCTCATATAGAACGTACAATAGGTAAACCACTTCAGTGGCTTGTGTGCTTACTGCATTGCAATGAATTGCCTCTGCGGCGCATTTAGTGCAAGAAATTGATGGTCATACGTCCGGGCCTTATTCATACTCTGGCCCCATTGGACGTTTGCTGCCGTCCTGCACTCACCTCCCTGCAGTTGAATTTGAGCAGATTGAGTGCGAACTTCCGCTCATTGACCCGAAGCTCTTAAGTACCGATCAACGGTACTTATTAGAAATGGCAAAGGCCATTAATGAGGGGGAAATTAGTGAATCATTAGCAGCCAGAGATCCTGGTGCGCTATCCCATGCAAGATGGCTGACAACTGCTAGCCGTATTTTGAGATTGTATGTATCTCAAAATCAGCCGACTAATGATCTCATAGTTCGTGTCACTTTTATTTTAAAAGTTTACGTGCCTGTTTGGTTCTCCATTCGTTTCAAACCGTTATGTCAGGAAGGGGCGCGCCATTTATGGTTAATGGTGGAACGCTCACGATACTTGCCAGTAAAATTCAGAGAAATCGTTGACAGAGTATTAAAAAACAACGCATATTTCTTTCACATCGAAAATTTACTAATTTCAATGGTTACCGATCCTCGGTCCAATATAAGAAATAAAGGAATCCAGCTAGTACTCAAAGCTAGGAAGTCAGATAGTGTCACCACACGGTCATTTATTCTTCCCGACCTTAACTTTAACGTCACCGATTATACAGAGTTAGTCGATTGGTCAAAAGTTAAGCTCAGCAGTCCACCTCTCCTAAAAATGTTCTCAAACAAACAATTGGAAAGTTTTTTAAGGACTACGGATTTGCCTTGCCTTGAAATTCTCCCTCTGCCTTGCCACACACAAAGCGTCGAGAGAATGATCAAGACGGTGACCGAGGCTTCCGGTTTGGTTTGTGGTGAAAAAAACCGCGATGGAGCCATTCGAACAAAGTTACACTCCAGAGAAATTATGCCGAAGTTTAAAACCAAAGGTGACTACAAATTGTCGGCAATGTCAGAATAAGTTTAACATAAATATACGATGTTGAAAAAATGGAATGATCAATTTTGTTTCTAAAACTATTACTGTCTGTTATGTAGGTAGAAAAATTAAAAAAACAAAAGGAGGTCATTTCATTTTCCTGCGCACACAAGGTAGGGCGGTCGGGTTGGGTGCGGGGGGATCCGTCGCACAGCTACCTCCTCGTGGTGGATCCTGGGGACACTTGTTGTAAGTATTATAACATGTGAAGCTAAGAGCTGTGCATTGCGCGATGGATAATATTGGATATTCGGTAGCCTGTAATTGACGGGGTTTCTAAGCATTTATTCATACATATACTAAAACCGGCAGTATCGCATTTATCGTTGAGCGTTTAGATCTCGGGTTTTGCATGATTTTTCGGTGTTTTACCGAAAACTAAATATGGCGTTTGAGAAAAATCTAAACGTGATAGACCAAATTTAAAGCCATATTCGTAATCAGCGTGAAAAATTGAGCCAGAAACATCTACTCACGAATATCTGCGACGTTTATGTGTCACCGCGAATTTTTTTGCTTTGAGTCGATTTTTCACGAAAAATCCTTAAAAATCGGCAAATTTCAAGCTCGATGCGGAGGCACAAGATGACATCCGATCATGACCAAATTTTACACACTTCATTACACTGCTAAAAGGAACATTTCGACCAACTCCCAGTTCGAAATTCGAAAAAGGTGTATTTTCGATGTACCCTAATCTATGTCAGTCATTTTTTCATGGATTTTTTCAGACAAAAACGAGCAAAATTGGTTGAGAATCAAACCCGTGATATTGAAAATTAATTTTGCCATAAACTTTGTGAGTGCGAGTGAAACTATATCTATCTACCTCACTTGAATTCATTCAGGCTCGTAAGAATTCTTGTAATTCCGATAAGTATCCCGGCTTCATTTTTGAGTGTTTCAGCTTGAAGCTTTCAGGGTATATCTTCCTGAAATATGCTCGAAAGTGCCAACGTTCTTCAAATTTGTTGATATGGGGTAAAATGGTCAATTTTAGCCGAAAACTGTTGACTTTTCGAGCAGCACACCAAGGTGTCAACGATTGGAACTAATTGACCCTGAAAACATCTTAAATCCAACTCGATTACTTTTAAAAAGTAATCGATTATGCATGGGATCAAAAACAACAACGTCCCCAACTCTGCTTGAGAATTGGCAATATAGAGGCTTCATGCAATGAAGGCAGTGCCTCTTCTGGTAGGACAAATTGGGTTATATTCTATTAATCTAACAGCCGTCAGCGTATTTTCAGGTTTTCACCCATCAAAATTATCAACTATATAACTGTCAGAAAACAACAAATGTAAGCTGTGAGCATATGTTAAGTTAATAACTGCCATCATTTCAAGTCTTACCGATAAATGAGCGTAAGAAGTAAGTATATCAGATTAATTTACTTACCTCGACTTCGTTTGATCTTGAGTTGTAAGTTGTGATGTGCATGACAGGATTCCTATAAAAATGAAACAGTAGGTATCATACAAAAATTCTCATAGGTAAGTGATGACATAGTAAGAAATGGGTTGATATTTTAGCTCATTTCATGAAAGGTGGTAAATGACAGCTCGAAAAGTTTCTTGCGTTCGCGTCTCCACGCAATGAAGTCAACGCACAGAAACACAAACTTGCCCATTATAGATAAGCTATAAACAAATTGAGCTGACGCCTGCTGTCCTTTGTGAAACAAGCTCTACCTGAGGTATTCACTTGAGAATCAAAGCAGGTCCAGTAGCTAGAACATGATTTCATTCGCGGATCTAGAAATCTGTCCAGCCCTTTCTTTTCCCATTAGAACGTGTGTGTTAGAAAAGGATAGAATAGGGGCAGTGACATGATTTTCACCATCTCTTCTGTTCTTTTCAAACATAAGGATTGCATTCAAATGGCAACAGAGAGAGAAGGACAATTTCCTGGATCCGCCAGTGCATGATGTTCAGCTTCACACAGCAGAAAGCGATTAAAATAATCAATCACAGAGCCGTTGACTTATTGACTTTTCAAATCATACTTATTACCTACTGCACGACTTGTGTACATTGCATGTCATCTGCTTACAAGCTTTTTCATGGACAGCGAATACAAGCGTGTTCAGACAAACTTTAAGAGAGCAAAGTCAGACAGCTGAGATTTGAAAGAGAAAAACAAGGAATCATACCTGTTAGTATTTCCATGAAAATTCGTGATGTGACCGAAACATGATCCCATTCTCAGCACCACACAAAACCGACGGTTTAGTAGATGGTTGCATGAACTCGAGACGTAAGGTACAATGACAGGATAAGTTCACAGACTGAATTATACATTGCACCGATTAAACGAATGGAAATCACAAACGATCATTGGAAAAATACTTTCATGACGAAAAGCCAGAAGGACTTGCGAGTCCCAAGATCTTGAAAGTTATGGAAATACCGCATTAGCATTTACACGGCCGATCAACTTGCGTGATAACAACGAGCTATGACAAGTGACAACAACAACAATAACACTGCGGGGGTGGGCAATGTAAATAAAACGGACTGCTGTAGCAGAGCGACAAAAGGGTGTCAAAATCTGGCAACACTGGGACTATCTCTCGTAGCATCAGCTGATTTGAAAAGGTGGCGCCAATGCCGATTGCGCCGGTCCAAATGGAGTGGTGGGGGGGGGGGGGGGGGGGGGCGGGTCGGGTCGGGTCGGGTGGAGTCGCAACTTTTTTTCCCTTACACCCGCCGCAACGGCTCACACAGAGTTAAAATTCACGATTTGTGGAAAGAGTGTCTGCTGTTACAGAATTTGACAATTGGGTGAGAAACCTTAATCCTTGTACTGTCAGTTGTCATCGATGATAACCAATACTTAACCCTTTGAAGACGGTTAGTCAAAAAGAACATCACTCTTTCTTAAACACAGGGAAGGTAGTTAACTGTTCGTACTCGAAGGAGTTGGAATTGCCTATACAAAGAATTGAAGGCGCTCGACCGAACCTTCCCTTTTTGGTGGTTTCATATATAATCTCGTTTATTCGGAATCACGAGACTGGAATGATGTGAAATGGACGAGAGGAGAAAAACGAGTTAACTCGGGCTTGGTCCATAAGGGGTTAAAGTGGGTAGAGTCTTCAATATGGTGTATTAAAACAAGTCAGATAGTCTAATCGTGACCCTGAAAACATTGTTAAAATATTCGTAGTGAATGTTATATATAGCAATGCTGAGGAAATATTATTTATGGGAGTTAGCAAATATTTATGAAAAATTGCTAAAAGATTCATGAATAATGTAAAAAATATTTTCAAGAAATATTACTTACAGAAATGTTTTAATGAATATTTTGCGTACCTAATCCCATTCCTCAACATTGCTTTAACATTTGAAAAAATCATTTCCGTAACATTAGAGAATATTGCCACAATATTTCCTTTCTTATAGGGGAGTGTCTGCTGCCAATATTATACTTTTACTTTCTTGATTGGTAAAAGTGAAGTTTTACAAAATATCACAAACAAAAGTTAATAATAATGCACTTACTTGTTCATCCTTGAGAGAGTGGGGGCCGTCAGCTTGAGGTCGTTGCAGAAGTGTAGGCACACCTAGACCAATAATCTTCGGAATTTTCCAACGTTATTTCTCATAAAATAAATGAAAAATAAATGAAAATTAATTGGAACATTGGATTTTCATTAAGGAACACTTGTGAGAACGAATGAAAATTGAAAATTCGCTGAAGATTATCGTTGAGCTGCGCCAACACTTCTGAAATAAACTTTGACGACCAGTAATCTGGATAATATTCACTATGCAATCCTTGATATTATGAATTTACTGGTACATCATTTTTGACCAGCTCTCTCTATCTATTCCTTTTCTCTTTCTTATGGGTAGGGGGGGGGGGGGGGGGAGTCCACTCCAACCACGTAAACAAGAAGAGAAAGAGGAAAGTAAGAGATGGGCATTTGTATACATCCACCACTTTTAAGTCATTACTTAAGTTGGTGATTTGAAGGGAAATCTGGCAAAGCTGTTTCTTATCCTCTCTTTTCTTACTTACGTCTGATTGTTCTCAAAATATTTTGATAGTATTATTGTTTGTTATCAATGAGTAAGATTGCATTCATTCAGCTTACTCATTCTTTTTGATAGTCACAATTGTCAATTGTTACAGTTTATAATTTTTTTTCTTTTTAAAACCAAGCTGTTTTCTTCAGCAACCCGCTACCTCAACAATGCGGCCCCTCCAGACGTATTGAGAGCACTCAGTTTACCAACAATTTCAGGGGAGGACCCCTGAACCCTCCCTCTCCCCATTCCATTCATGGAGTAAAAATGTAGAAGGCCCCCAGTTGAAAGTTCACAAGGGGACCCCTCTCAGTCCCAAGACAGTCTACTCGCTGACCATACTTAAAGTGATTCTATGCCAAACTCCCAAAAATTTTAATCCGATAGATGGCGTTACTTGTCGCTGGCTCCGAAAATAGCCGTTTTTTCACAGTTTTCGGCTGTTTTACTCTGAACAGACGAATAATAGACAAAAAATCGAAACGTCAGCACCTGCTTAATTTTTTGAGCCATAAACGGGCCAAACTGGTTCTAAAATAAAGGCGTAACTATGCAAAGAAAAAATCATGTGAAATTTGGAGTTGTATCAGTAAAATTACAGGTGAAACAGAAACCTGTAATCTTTCCTGATACAACTCCAAATTACACATGATTTTTTCTTTGCATAGTTACACCTTTATTTTAGAACCAATCAAGCCCGTTTATGGCTCGAAAAATCAAGCAAAAAATTAAACAGGTGCTGACATTCCGATTTTTTGTCTATTATTCGTCTGTTCAGAGAAAACAGCCGAAAAACCGTAAAAAAACGGCTATTTTTGGAGCCAGCAACAAGTAACGCCATCTATCGGATTAAAATTTTCAGGATTTTGCCATGGAATCACCTTAAGTAATCTCAAATTTATCTTCACCAAAAATCTTTCGAAAAGTAAACAGAAGGTCCACTATGGTAATTCTTCAGTGTTTTGCCAGAGCGCTAACTTTCCATTAATGTCAAATTACAGTCCAAATACAAAGGATATTATAATTGAGAAAACTGAGAGTCAGACACCAAGTAATCATCTGAAGAATGTCTCTGCAAAATATCTCATCAGTAACTTCAAAAATAAGGCTGAAAAGAACAAAAAAATGAAAGATCAGATCGAATTTCGATACATTACCGACATTCCATTCTTTGGTGGTTTCAGCCTATTTTTGAAATTGTTGAGAGGATATTTTGCAGACATTCTTCAGATTATTATCAAGTATCTGACACTCCACTTTCTTAATTATAAATTACTTTCGGCCTGTCTTATGACATGAATCGAACAGTAGCACTCTGGCGGTAGAAATCGGCATTAGACATTGAAGAACCACTGTAACAAAAACTCTTCAACCAATGTCTTTCTGTCCCAGACTACAAATCTAGGGCAAAATGTTATTAAACAAAACTTGTGAGAGACCTAAATTTTGAGGCTTTCATTTTCTGATGAAATTGAAGGTAATTCAATTTTCAGGTCACAGATGAGTAGAGGCACCTTTTTTTTCACCTATTCACACGAAATTTTGAAAACGCCGCAAATTTGAGTCCACAGCCGCACCAAGTACCTTAGAGTACTTCGCTGATTTCAAAAATGCTGCGCGACAAAACGCGAAATCTGTATTTTTCCGCAAAAGCACGAAATTTGGCATTTGACGCACAATGTCCCGCGAAATCGGCCAATTTTTTCCTGATTTCACACAGTTTTTGCGAGTACGCGAGTTATAAACAACCAGTGACACGTCTTTAAATCTTAAATGGATGTATCTCACAGTGTATTTAACAGTTAGATTTAACATTAGGAAGAACAGGGTCAAAACCTTAGTCTTGGGGAGGGTTTTAACCAAAAAAATCGTGCTGGCAGAAATGTCAAGCCCACTTTTGCATCTTTGTGCGTGTGATACATTTTTTCTCCTTCTCTACCTCTCAAGAGCGCATAAAACCTGTTGCTTATGGTGTCGCTGGTAAAAAAACAACCAAATTTTGTTACGTTGTTGAAAAGAAAGCTAGGAGACCAAGGTTGAACTAGATGAAATCCCCATTTTCTATGACAAAATCTCCATTTCAACTTGACGAAATTAGGAATTTGAACTTGACGATAAAAAGGTGCCTCTACAGATGAGAATGCACAGAAGTTGGGCTATAATCCTCTTACGACTGGAATTTGTGACATCACAAGGAAGAGAGGAACTTACATTTCGCAGTCATAAATGAGATGCAGGCATCATTGGTATAAAGAAATAAAATGTTTGAAAAAGATGGTAATAAATAAGACAAATTTCACATTGAAAACAAAATGTATAATTTAAAAACAGAGTAGCAGCAAGGTAACATCATAAATAAATTTAAATTTTTGTAACAATACATAGTGGGGCTGTTTATTTTTAGGAAACACTTTCAGAAGCACCCAGCTTTAACTCATTCGAACCAATATTATGCGATTAAAAAATGTCAAGGCTACATCAGAATATGCTTAAGGCCACAAAATCATGAGGTAAGCGCTAACGAATGTAAAAAATTGGGGGAGGAAAAAAAAACCTACTACCTTTTCATAAAGGACTGCTACTTTAGCTGCAGCGCTAAAAAAAACTAGAACTTTGGTTTCTTTAGAAGCACAGACTTGCTTAATAGATTATCAAACATGTACTAAACCAGTGGCAGTTTATGCAATTTGGCAACAACAGATTCTATTCACAGAGCGCTACCGTTCGATTAATGTCAAATTACTGGCCAAAAGTAATTTATACTTAAGAAAACAGAGTGTCAGTTACTAGATAATCATTTGAAGAACGTCTCTTCAAAATATCTCATCAACAACTTCAAAAACAAGGCTGAAAGTACCAAAACTTGGAATATCGCAAATCGATTCTCGTATCAAAATGCAATATTTCATTTTTTGGTAGTTTCAGCCTTATTTTTGAAGTTATTGGCGAGATATTTTGCAGAGGCATTCTTCAGATGATTATCTAGAAGCTGACCTTTCGTTTTCTTAAATATAAATTACTTTCGGCCTGTAATTTGACATCAATCGAACGGTAGCGCTCTGGTGGCAGAAATCAAAACCTATGCAAAATAATCGGTCGTCAGGGAATTTACTGAGCCCCTGCAAAATTGATACTTTTGTATGGGTTCATATGGCAAGAAACATGGTTGTCAAATAGCATGAGCCGCCACTGTACTAAACTTTTAAAATCATGGGCAACAAAGATAAAATTTTAAAAAAGATTAAAAACAAATAAAAAAAAAAAAAAAAAAACGTTTAAAATAGGTAAATAAAAGAGATTTGAGCCAAAGGCAGTGTATTAAAGCTAAGAAGGGAAAGTAAAATTATAGGATAGATCTTGATAGAATGTTAACGAATGATAACGAATAAGAGGAATCAATAAATTAAAAAAGAGAGTTGGTGAACTGATGAGAGATGAAAGAGAATTCATTGAAATCTACTCCACAATTTTTAGAAGTATTTTTTTATAATCTCCGGACGTATCATCCTAAAAAATAAAAAATGAAAAAGCACAAAATAGAAAAAAAATGTGTTAGATAAAAAAGAAAAAGAAAAAAAAAGCTGTTGGAGAATGCACCGAAAATGAGAATCTACTCCACAATTTTTTGAAGTATTTCTTTATAATCTCCGTTCAGATCGTCCTAAAAACAAGAAATGAAAAAGCACAAAATAGAAAAAAATGTACGATAGAAAAAAAAAAAAAGAAAAAAAAAGAAGCAAAACAAGATTAAGAAGGTAAGCATGAAATGATTGAAAAGGATGCAAGAAAGAAACTGGAGTATTATGAAAATGTTTCAGGAGAGATTCTAATTTCGGGCTGACAAAGCATTAAGGTGATTCTTCAGTGTTTAGTGCCGAATTCTGCCACCAGAGCCCTAACATTTGATTGATGTCAAATTTCTGGCTGAAAGTAATTTGTATTTAAGAAAACGAAAGGTCAGCTTCTAGATAATCATCTGAAGAACGTCTCTGCAAAATATCTCGCCAATTACTTCAAAAATAAGGCTGAAAGTACCAAAAAGTGGGATATCGCAAATCGATTCTAGTATCGAAATGCGATACTTCATTTTTGGTACTTTCAACTTTATTTTTGAAGTTAATGACAAGATCTTTTACAGAAACGTTCTTCAGAAGATTATCTAGTAACAGAAACTCCGTTTCCTTAAATATAAATTGCTTTCGGCCTGTAATTTGACATCAATCGAACGATAGCACTCTGGTGGTAGAAATCGGCACTAAACGCTGAAGAATCACCTTAAGAAACCATACACGTAGAGATGAAATTGGCGAAGTTTGTGCGGATTAATATACATGGAACAGTACCCTGCAATGCACTTTTATCGACTGATCTTAACGAAGAGCCTTCACCAGCAGAGCAAAGTGCAGAGAATATAGAGGCAGCATGCTTTTGAACATAACATTCAATTCATGCTTGATTGAATACATTAATTTTAATTGCTTATTCTGACACTAGCTTATGTAAAACAAAAACATGGAACAGCAAAATAAAACAGCTGTTCTAATATGGAGTCTTAAAAGTAGAGGCGAAAGATCAATTTTTGATTCATGTCTACTCCGTAAGTTTTACTAAAAGAGAGCTGATCTCTCCGCCTATGTCATCCTAAAAAAAGAGAAAGAAAATCCAAACAGAGGTAAAAAGGGGCAAACACCACAGAAAGAGCACTTTTAAGATGATTCCGGGCAAAACTTTTCCAGTTTTTAATCTGATGGATGGCTAATCGCTTTAAGGAAATGCCGAGTTTTTGGCATTTTAAACTGGAACCAAAGAAAAAACGCGAAATTCAAGAACAATGGCATCTGTGAATTTTTTGTGTGGATTTTTTGAGCCCTAAATGAGCATAATTGGAAGAGAATTAATTCCGTAACATTGGAAATTCATTTCGCCACAAGCTTAGTGAGTGCAGGGGAGTGTAAAAGGTACTACATATGTCTATTTGCCTCACTCGTACTCACTACGTTTATGGTGAAATAAATTTCCAATATTATGGCTTTTGAATTTTGTTCATTTGGGGCTAAAAAAAATCAAAAAAAAAATTTCTTAGGTGCCGATATTCTTGGATGTTGCATTTCTTCTTTGGTTTCAGTTTAAAATGCCGAAAACTTGAGCCTTCCAAAAAGAGACCAGTGGCGCTATTCATCGGAATGAAATCTGAAAAAGTTTCGCCAAGGGGTATTACAAGGACAAATCACGGTATTTTTTTTCTTGTGTTTTCATAGTACGGGACTGTGGTAAACGATTACTGCAGCATTACGATCGGTCAATCCTTCTGTCAAATTCCATGAAAATCAATTGAAAGCATAAAAAGTCTTAAAATTCACTCATGAACCCCTCAAAAGACAGTTTAAGAAAAATCCAAGATGGTTGTCAAATGAGCTGCTGTCACCGAGGGAGAATCTCATCTAATTGCAGCTTCTCTGTGAAAAATAACTTTTCCCAGCACATGAAATTGCGGTTAGTTTTGACCCACTCATTTGACCACAGTGTTGCCAGATTGGGGTGCAAAAGCCATACGCTTTACATTGATTTAAATGGGGATGATACGGCTTTTTAACCTCAATCTGGCAACACTGTTTGACCACCATCTTGAAATTTAGTTAAACGTATTTATTGAGTTTGCGAGCCAATTTTGAAACAAACTGCGATGCTCCTAACGTTATTTTCAAGTCAAATCACACCAGAATAGACCCGCTCTTGGCTATAGCAAAAGTTTGCAACAGCTCCATTGGAAAGGTAAGGTTCAATAGACCGAGGATGGTTAGTTTAAAAAGTTGATATTTGATTTGAGATGATCTCAGGAACTCCATTCAGACATTAACTTATAAAATTCGCCAAAAATTTCGATAAAATAAACTCAAGAAATCTTGTTGGGCGTTAGAGAATCTTAAAAAAAAAAAAAAAAAAAATTATGTTTTTGACCAGGAATTTTTTTCATGAGTTTAAGTGGAGTATAAGGTCAGTAAGAGGCAGAGTTAGGCAAGTGGGACCCGAGTACCGAGGTTGGACTGCCACGTAATTTTAGTATTTAATCTGACTCGCCGAGTACCTTTTGTACTCGGGATTTGAAAAAATTTCAAACCATTATTCAAGAGCGATTTGGAATTGTTCTTTCAACAATCATGGGTAACCTTGTTTAATCATACTATAAAGTAACCAAACATAATATTTCATTTTTGAAAATCAGTATGGATTACACTTAAATTGGAGTTTGGAAACTGCCCTCTTCCTGAGTATAAAATATACTTGGACTCTCCAGAAAAAACAGATCGAAAACTAGAAGCATTTGGAAGTTCAATTTTGATACTCCTGTCCCATTTGTCCAACTTCGGTAAGAGCCTTGTTATGGACAATCTATTATTTTCTTTCAATGCCAGCAGAATATTACTGTTGTTGTTTTGTTAAGTAGTAATAGGTATTCTCAAAAATTGTCACCGACTTCGCTTCCGCTGGTGCAGACTGATGATGAAATAATCAGGAGTATAACAAGAAATTACGGAACTTTTCCATACAAATTTACCAAAATGTTTCAACTCAGAGCAACGAAATGTGCTACTGAGTTGCTCCTCTGTTGCTTGGCAACTCATTTTTTGATGGTTGGACCGTTTTCTGTGAAAATCAGTGATTCCAGAATTTTGAAAAAATTAAACAAACAATTTTTGAGGACCCAAAAATCAATTTTAGACCAAGTCTTTGGGATAAGTACATTTTTTTCATAATTTCTTGTTTAGCAGAGGGCCAAAACGCGCTTAACGAACAGGACACCTGACTCCTAAATACTGGAAAAAGCTGGTAAAATATTGAAAAAACAAGTAAAAAAAACAGGCTTCAGTTGTGCCAAACGGTGCCTACTAACATCTCGGAAAAAAACGCAATTTTCTGAGGTGCTAGTAGGCACTGTTTGGCACAACTTGAGCCTGTTATATACTTGTTTTCTCAACATTTTCACCGGCCTTTTCCAGTTTTTAGGAATCAGGGGTCCTGTTCGTTACGCACGTTTTGGCCCCAGAACGTTTTTCAACCAAAGTTCTTAAAAGTTGTACCACTGTCAGAGGGAGCTACGAATTATTGAAAACTGATCTAAATTAAACTTTAAACTTTTCGGTATTCGGTTACACCATCAACTGTTTTTAATGACTCAAACTTGTCACACTGATGAAACTGAAACCGAAAGTGTCCTGCCTCTGAGTGATTCTACTCACTATAGTCAGATATACAAAAATGATACTTACAGCAATCCAAGATGACAGAGACTGGCCATACTTTTCTTCGAAAGCTACTTTGATGTCACCTAAGTCAATTTCAGATCGAGACACAATGATCCTGATTAAAGTTCTATCTGATGTGCCAATTCCAGCCATGCTGTCGTGGAGGCGCTCCGCAAAGTAACCAACTTTGCTACGGACAACTTTCGCTGATCAAAGGACAAGACGCTGAATTAGTTAAAATATTCATAATGGAACATATATAGATCTTCACAGAAAACTGTATCAAAGTTAAAGACATTACAGAAGAAGACTGGCACCTAGCGGCAAGAATTAGTCACCATTATGGGCGGGGTGAGGAACTCAGAGATTATGAACCAACATTTGACATTGCGGCTTACGGAGCTGAGACATAAAACTGTTTCAAAAGAATGTAAATTACTATTTGTTTTCAAAAGTACATAGGTACGATATTTATTGTTGTTGTTTTTTTGTTGTTTTTTTTTTGTTACTTGAAGTAGCCGAAACTAATTCCACGTGTTATTGTTGAGTTACTTCCCAGTTTTTACCCTGATGTCCCTACCCAGTCTTAATTCCCACTCTCTGGCCCAATTCCAACCCCTCAAGTCACACCGACCATTTCACCTCTGAGTCTGCTCTCTCAACTTGCGAAATTGCAAGCCAGTACGAATACCAAGCAGAGGCCCTGGTCAGGAGCCAGTTGGCCTCCCTAGTAGTCCGCGCTTAATCCACTGATGAACAGTGGGATAAGGGCAAACGAACTAACCAGCATTGGACCAGGTGCCATGACTCAACACAGGCTACTTAATGGCTGTGCCTGAACGCAAACCCTTAATCAAACCCAAGACCATGTGGTAACTGGCACACACGCTAAACCAACAAGGCTGACTCCACATGCTCTAGGCGTCCAAATTTCCTCCAATGCTGTTATTGGAAGTCTCTTTTCGCAGAGAACTTACAATTAGCATCTCAGAAAATTTGTTACCACTACCAGGATTTGAACCTGGGACCTATGGGTTGGCAGCCAGATGCTCCAGCCACCAAGCCGTGAAGGCCGGATATGCAGGTTATGTCCAAGATAAAATTGATGAGCTTAAATGGAAGTTATGGACGATTTATCAGCTAGATATTTGCGATAGAAAGTACAGCAGAAAGGTTACAGGTGCTAAGGTAAACAATGACCCACCGATTGTTGACTTGGATTTTTAAAGAACTGACACCTGAAATTGCCCCCAAAATTTCAGTATGTATGTACATTAAACAATACTGTAAAACATCTATCCTACTCAGCACTGTTATTCATAAAAATAATTTATTAAAATACGTTAGGTTGTTGCCACATTGCACAAGCTGCCACTGAAATGCGCATGATTCTACAAGGTCAAAAATATCCTCACCGATAGCTAAAAGCCCTGTGGCAACGCTTCCAGAAAATTCGCTTCCTATGGCTTCTTCAATGTCATGCCCAGTAATGATGGCATATTGAGTGAATACTTCTCGTAAGTGAAGGTAACTACGAGTGGCTAAAATACTGTTGAAGACTGATTCGTCAGTTCCCCATTGTTTCTCTACACCTGGAAAAGGCAAACAACAAGTCAAAATTATTAATAGTTTTAACTGAAACCAAGTTAAATCAAAATTAAGTAGTAAAAAGTCTAGATAGTAAGATCCTTTTTATGGGTAATTCCCAAGGTAAATGGAAGAACAGGTATGGACAGGAGGCGGGGTTTAAGGGGCTTTCGAGTTTTCCCGCCAAATGATGACGACACGCTTGCTTTGGCGATGACGTAGCCGTCACCTACTACAGTACGAAGAGATGGGGATCACGGGAGAGTGAGTGAGATAGTTTGGAACGGTAGGCGAATTTTATCGCGACCGTCTAGAACATCTGTGACGTAGCCGTCACCTACTGAGATAGGCTCCGCCTCCTGTCCATACCTGTTCTTCCATATACCTTGGGTAATTCCTTGGTAACAAGACTTTTTGCTGATGCCGGTGATTGTCAAAGAAATCGCATCGTTAAAATGTTTATAACTTTTAAGTGGTCAAAGCCGTTTATCAACATCCAATTGGATTTTGCCATTGTCGGTCAAAGCTGTTTATAAACGTCTCCTATGTTTGCACGCGTGTTAAATATGGCAGACGTTAAAAAACGTCAACATAATTGGGATGCGGGTTACATAAGGGTAGTGTCCAAAATATCCGCTAGGGCAAAGCACGTCTTGCCTACTACTGTCGGCGATCTTAGCGCGTTTTGCTTCTCTATTTTTTGTTGTCCGTATTTGAGGTTACTCAAGTTACTGTTTGTATTGATTGTGTTGTGATCATGGCGATACAAAGTAAAGAAGACAAAATACGGCAATTTCTAGACGTTATCTAGACATTGTTTCTGAAGTTGTCATCACTAAAACTTTACTTCTTATCTATTTTTCAGATTTTATTTCAACTTATCATATAGGAGAAACCCTTATACCTAGTTTTTCGGAAAACAAAAAAGGGGGGATTTTGACGGGGGAAGTGGTTCAAACAATTTTAGAGTGTAAAATTTTATTAAAATATGCATCTGAAAGAAGAAAGCAAGAGCTTTTAATGATACATTGAAATTACACTGCTTTTTAGGAGGCAATTTTATAATTTTACCATTTCAATGATTCATTAAATTTACGGTTCTTTCACGTAGAACTTGCTGAGAGAAACGTATTTGACAGAAATCTTCATTCTTTGGGTAGCTTTATACTTTATACATTATGATGTAACTTCTACAACATTATTTTAGCGTCAGCAAAAAGTCCTGTTACCATGGAACTATCCAAATCTCTGTCCTTTAATTTTGAAATTCTTGCTGGTTGTTTTACCAACAGAAATGAAATGGATTTGAGTCGCAACAAAGAAGACTTCATCTTTCTGTGCATACTATACAAGAAAAAATATTATCTTAATAAAATAGTCTAATCCATACGTTTCCATCTAATTGCTTGATCTACAGCTAAAATTTTAAGTACTAGCAAACATCAAAGTTTTTACAGTCAAGAATGCACACAAAGCAAAGTAGGTTGCTTTGATTACACAGGGATTAGCCACTTATCTCAAATTCTTGACTGCCAAAACTTTGGCGTTTGATAGTTCATCTCTTACACTGGCAAAAAAAAATGCTGAATTTAACTCTTTTTTAGTTATAAGTATGGGCACCACCTAAAAACTGTTAGTTTGACTGTTTGACATTTTAACACGGCACAAACGTAATTTAACTATTCCGAACAGTCAAACAAACAGTTTTTAGGTGGTGCCCATACTTTTAACTAAAAAAGAGTTAAATTTAGTACTTTTTTTTTTTTTCAGTGTAGACTTCATTTTAAGAAAATATTGATGGAGGCGATTTGAGATGGAAGTCACCGTTCAGGTAAAACAAATCCATTTTTTTCTCCACAACACAGTGGATTAAACCTTTCAAAGCTTGGTAGAGCAGACGCATTTTTAGTATCAGGTTCTGACAAGTAGCGGTGCGAGCTACCGAACCACATTAACGCGCATCGGAGAGCGGTTGATTAGCAACTAGTTGAAATCCTGCGCAAACAAACCTCTCACCGATGCGTTTTGATGCGGTTCGGTAGCACGCACCGCTACTTATTAGAACCCGATACTCAAAACGCGTCTGCTCTACTAGATTTATATTTTATTGCGTCGATAATTTCAAAATCAACTTACAGGTTGAGACACATTCCAAATTAGTCAAGACATGAGAGTTAAAACAAATATTTCAAAAATTAACGAATGAACAAGGTAACTAAGAAACAAATTAAAGCAACAAAATAAGTACAGTCGGGGACACAAAGAATGTCAGACGTCTCCTTCAAGTAGGCTACCCACACTACTAATCTCAATGAATATAAGCAATGCAGGTGGCCTACCTCAAGGAGTCGTCTGACATTCTTTTTGTCGCAAACAGTTAGATAGTCAGTACCTCGGAAATACATTTCAAACTAGTAGCACAAATGAAGGGTTTAGATATGATGAGAAAGAAAAACTAAGACGCCTCGTTATGAATTCATTCGTTACAAGGAACACCAATTTGACTGATTGGCTTGCTCATCTACAACTTAATGATTTTTAACTTTGACAATGAATTTTCCAAAACTTCTTTGGAAGTCTGGAAAATATTTTTCTCATACTTTTACACTAAGCCAATAGACTGTCAATTTTTTAAATAATCGGTGTGCATTAGACAAGCTTTAGAGTAACTATTTGGACACAGTTGAGAATTATCTGGCCTAAAAGCTTTCCAACCAAAGCAGTCATACTATAGGGAGAGGCCGAGTGATTTGAGCCCATTAATTAGTCATGGCATGTTGAACAGTCATTACATTGAAGCAACTAGCAATAAAAGCGGGCGTTAAATGTAAAATAAAAATGATTGGAAACCATTACTCATTATGTGCATACATAGGTGCTAAGTAAATTAGATCCGTGCCTTGATTAACAAAAGCTTTTCCTTCTCAGATTTAGAACGAGCATTCTTTTAATTGCAGATAGTATATTTTGTCAGAAGTATCGAATTATTTAATAAAAATTAGCAAACTGGGCAAAATCATGTATACTGGAGAAAAGTGTGCAGTTTCAAATAATAGTGTGGCCAGAAATTTTTTGAAGAGGGAAGGGGTGTCCAGGGTCTGAAATTGGTCAGGGGAGGGGTTGGTCCAAGGTACAAAATTTGATAAAACTCCCTAAGAAACACGAAAGACTACTTTTTAGAGTTGTCAGAGGGAGGATGGTCCAGACCACTGGAACACTTACCTCCCCCCCCCCCCCCCCCCCGAGCTTTGATACTATTTCTGAGTGAGCTTAAACAATATTTCAGATAAATTATAAAACTTACATGAAATTCGTAACAGGATTAAAGTTGTTTTTTGTTTTTTGATTTTCTTTTTGTTTTTTGTTTTTTTTTTTTTTCAATCATTTAACTGAACATGCTAAGTTTTTATTTCATGCACCATTTGGCATTTTTATGTGAAATGAACAAGATATCAGTAGCGTAATGTGCAATTTGACAACCTTGTATTGTGTCTATTTAAACTAATATAAAAGGTCGAATACAAAGGTTTTCACTGAACACCCAATAGTTTGATTCTTTTAATAGGTTTAAATGGACAAACTGCAACGTTGTCAAATTGCACCCTACACCACTGCAAGATATAAATTCATTTATATCTTACATTTAGTACATACCAACCCTGTCCCTGCAGTAAAGAATAAAAAACAATGTGTAATTTTTGATACAAAAGTTGGCCCCTACAATTTTTCTTTGTATATAAGCTCTGACTTGGAAGAGACCGGTTTCAAAGAATGAGAATTAAAAACTGGACAAGCCATTACACGAGGATTGAAAAAAAGTTGTTAAGAATGGATTTTATGAAGGAGGATAAAAAAAAAAAAAAAGCAAAAACAAAAACAAAACCAAAAACAAAAAAAAGAGGAACAATGAGATTAATGTAGGCAAGTAATTAAAAACTGGGGCCCACATATTGACAAGGTTGAAAGAGATGGGAATTTCAGATGAGTCAATGGTCATGACACAAACAGGGTAACCTTGAACTTCCAAGCACATTTATTTGGAGGAGCAGCAGATGAATGCCACCAGTTTGTTTTCAATGGACTATTCTGCTGCCTTGATATAGCTGAGGAACAAGGCTTTAAAACTGTAAAATACTGAACCACAATATACACAATATTCACAACTTTACACCTTTCCTCACATTTTTGACCCACTGATTTGACATTTTTGTTTATAATCTTTTGCCTTTCTCTTATTTGTAACTTGTTTTTATTTATTTATCTGTTTATTTATTAATTATTTTTTATTATTCTTATTCATTAATTTTTTTCAATTTTTTTTTGGCTTTTGGTTTGACGCGAAATCACATCAAAATAGAGCTGACCTAGAGTCCGCATATACTATGAGAGTTGCGCAGTGTCAGAATCCATTTCTGATTGTTTCTCAGATTTAGGTTGTAAAGAAAGCCCCAGGAGGCAAATGCATATGGCGGAGGGTTTGTTTAATTTTCGTGTACTTGCTTTTATTACACACTTGAACTTACAGTGATTGCGACAATTATTGTTAATTTTTTCTCTGCTTGAATTTTATTCTGGAGAACATTATCTCTTTCAATAACGACCGTTATTGTCGAGAATCCAAACCTAACCTAGGCCATCTGCCATTTGAAATTTGCCTCTTAGGAGCTCAATTGATCCGCTTCTTCTTCTTTATTTTGAATGATATGGCGCAACTCTCATAGTATATAGGGACTCTAATCTGACCCAGAGCAATCAGAACATGCGTGAAAGCATTCAACGAGTTTGGAGGAAAAGATAGGATGCAAGGATGAGAAAGCTGGTGCTGCTACCTTGGGAATATTTGGGGCTCAGTGAAATTATTAAAAAACTTCATGATAAAACAATAGACGCAAAATCCTTACCGGCTTTTTGAAGAGCTTCAACGTCTTCCTGAACTGCAGCCGGATCAAAATCTGGGCTTTCATCTCGACGAGCCTAAGAATCGGAACAGAAAAAGAGGCTTATTTAAAAGGTAATAACATTAATTTAAGGTTATAAGTTTGGACAGTTTTTGTAGTTTCCATACACATAGAAATGTTAGAAATGTTTTAGATTTAAAAAGAAATATTTGTGAATTATATGACAGAAAGATGTACCTGCTTTATAATTGAAAGTTTTGTCACATTAAAAAAACTTATCATTAGATCAAAATACCCAGTTTTCAATTTAAAGAAAATTATTTTCGATTAGAATTCAGTTATTTTTAATTTAAAAACAACGACAAATTCTTACTTTATAAACAACTAATTATTTTAGTTTAAAAGTATGTCTTATTGTCATATAATTAAAAAAAAAAAAAAAATTCTTAATCTAAAACATTTTTTTTTTTCTGTGCAATACACAATGATTTTTTTTTTTTATTTTTATTGTGAGCAAAAGGAAAGCTTGGAAAAAGTGAATTTAATAATAATTTTGCTAATTTAAAATTGAAGGTTTCACAGGAATAGAGGAGACTGGGAAATTGCAAACCTGCAGAAACAGAATTATAAAGTTTGACGAAAATCAAAATTTAGCAATTTTCAGCAGTTTTCTTAACTGAACCTTAAAAAGACCTCTACATGGTTAAAGAAGTTTTCCAGCGAACACTTGCTCCATTTATGTCAAGACTTCACTGGTTTGTTTTCTATCTTGTTTCTACATGGTTACAAGTTAAAAATTGTTGTCACAGCAAGAGTCGAAATTTCAGCAAAAATACTGTTTTTACTAGAAAAATTAGGGGTTATCATTCATGTAAAAAATTGGTATGGCGAAGACCTATCCAGACTTGAGGATTTTCTCTGGGGGCAAAAAGCTTTCTTCCGCCTAAAAAACATCAATTTAGCTTCACTCTTACACATTCAAGGCGTTTTTCTCTGACTGATTAACACTTTCAGACAGTTTTGTAATCCTGCTTTAAGTCTTAAAACAGTAGACCAACAACAAAACTCATTCCAGAGAAAAACCTGAAAGTCTGAAAAGAATATAGTCACTTTATCGTTGAATTAGGTCATTAAGTGTCTTACATAGAATAAGGATTTCAGAGCAGTTACATAAATTAATGCATACTAAAATAAGTAATAGTTCTCAAAATAATGATTTAACATTTCAATAAAAGTGAGTCTCAGTTGAATTTACCTGAACCAATGAAACCAAGAGCCTTTGGAAATGACCAGAGGTGTCTCCAATTAGGTCCTTTTCAAGTGACTTTTCATATTCTAAAAATTCAAACAAACATATAATCATTAGTTCATTATTGTTATAATATTAATTCAGAACTCCCATTAACCCTTTTGCATCATAATTATAAATAATTTTATAAAAGTTGCTCGGCAACAGCGCTCATGCACTTATTCCGCACGAGCAGCTCTCCTAGCGGAGAAACTGCGGAAGTTGAGAGTTGAGTGAAACGAGTCATGCTATCTATCGGAAAACACTTCAAGATCTTGAGCATCGTCGCATCATGTTGCTGAGTTGCAGGCAGTTCGGTATTCAAAATCTCGCCAAGTGCGACTCGTTCAACGATGCAAATGGGTTAAGAGATGGTAAGTAGATTAGTTTAAAAGCAGGGCTGCCAACCGTAATCAATTTTTAGAACCGGTTCTGGTTGCACTTTTTCTGGTTACGTTTCCAGGTGTTTCCTTCAGCTTACTAGTTTTTATTTTGTGAACACCAATGTAAATGATTGTGTAGTATTATTTTTGGTCTTTAATACCTGTTAAAAAACAATACAAATATACATATAAAAAAAAAAAAAAAACATTCTTAAGAGGATCATTTGATTCAATGTAAAAAATTATACATACGTTTCTCATAGAAGGAAGCAATGGTTTTAATGCCATAGTTACTCAAAGTACAAAGGATTTCAATAATGGCCTCTTCGTCGGTTCCAAGTCCAGCGATGGCATCATGAAGCTCGGAAGCGTAGTACGAGGGCAACGGAGTTAACAAGGCAAGGATCACTCTTTCAAATTTTCCACTTAGTTCACTCTTCAGATCCTTAATTAAATCCTGAGAAAAAAAGGAAGTTGGATTAATTAGCAATTCTTGATAAAAAACTGGAAATTGTTTGGAGGGAGGTTGCCCTAAAAAAATTCACTTCTCAACTTCTGTGAGGGGATTTGTCGAAAAGTTATCCTCTAGAAAAGAGACACTGCTTGCAGAGGAATTTAAAAACTAAAAATTGACTTTTACAAAAACATATAATGAAAACACTCACTTGAACATTTAAATTTGTTAATTTCAACGTAATTCACCAGGACCTATCATGTCATGGCTTTATCAAGGTAAAATCATACACTGTTCATTAACTGTCTGCGATCAACAGTCTGTGACACAGCTGTAATCGAACCTGGCTAAACGTGTTGATATAAAAAATTTATTGAGTGCAAGTGAGTGTTTTTATCATATGTTTATTAAAAGTATTTTTAAAAAAGTTTAGGACTACTTTACCTTCAGTTGAAAAAAACTTCGAAGAGGGTGGGGGGTTTGGTGGTTGGACAAAGTAACTGCTGCTTTTGAGTAATTTTAATTGCTAATTATTCATTCCTTGTGTCATCCTAATTTTTATTAATTTTTTTTTGCCACAATACTGATTCAGTATGGAATACCTAGGTACTTTTGACCTTTATTTTGCTACTTAATAAATCTGACATTGAGATAAAAGCTTATTTTATAACCTAAAGCCTTACTTTTACGTTATGTCACATCACACATGATCTACTTTCATGTGATATTACGTCAAACAAAACAATAACGAAAAATGTAAAAAAAAAAAAAAAAAAAAATTGACAAGTCAATGGTTTGAAGCTGTACTTGATTTGAAGATTTTTCTAATAATTAAACTTACTTTGCCGTATAAGGTTTTGAAGGCTTCCGCGATTTCTAATCGTTGTACAATTCCTCGCCTGCCAAGGACATCAATGATTGCTTGCTCATCAGTTCCAAGGCCTTTCATGGCTTTTCGTAAAATTTCAGCATCGGCGTTGGCATCAAAAGGCTCCGTAGGGAAGATAGTTGGGGTGCACTGTAAAGTGTGAAAAGACAAATTAAAATCTCATGTCATCTAGAATATTTATCACAGATAACGAGTAGTTTTAATTCTATTTCAGCTCCAGCTTAAAAATTGAGCTTTTCAACTGAAAAGTTGTGCTTACTTAAGTACCAAAAGGCACTCAAAAGTTTGCTGTTTGAAAATTAAACAGGCATGTTGGAAAAAATTTGATTGAAGAAGTTCCCAAAAACCTTACAATAGCCCAACAAGACCCAAAAAAGCTCAAAAAGACACTACAAAACTCAGTGGGTCTGGATTTTTTTTAAGAAAACGTGGGTCTCAGTGAACCCTGTTATAGAGGTTGTTTCAGAAGTGTTGGCCGCTGACAGCTCTTTGCTTGCATGCGCGGACGGACGAATTTCAGTCCGCTGTGCCGACCAAAGTTCGGGAGTGCAGTCTCCGCCGAACCCCCCGCCAGCATCCTGTCTACTGCGCATGTAGACAAAGAGCTGTCAGCGGCCAACACTTCTGAAACGACCTCTTGACAAGAATTAAAAATTGCATTTTTCTAATCGAAAGGTAATCTCATTTACTCAAGTTATAAATGCCTCGTTGGTTCAGGCAAAACTTAATGTCTATGTTTTACAGCCCAAAGAGCCAGTTGCAATGATGTGAATATTGTTGTTTTATATATAAGTATGCAAATGAAAGTTCTCAGTGAAATGAAAACAGGAACACCGCCTGAGTAGGAATTCTAACTAGGTTTCATAGATCTGGAAATGGGACTTTGAACTGAAATGAGAATTCCATGTCGTGACATCACGACAAAAAATTTTTTGCAAGTTCACTCAAATGTACTTACCTTCGGAACCTGAACTATAAGAAAAAAAAGCAAAGGCACCTTCATTCTCAATTTATCAATTTAGTACTTCTGTTATTTTCATGATAGAAACACTTGATTTCAGACCCTTGCAACTGCCCTATGGTAGGATAAAGAGGGAACGTCCTTAGAGAAAGCATAGAGTAGAAGCGATGGCAGTGGTGTGCAGTGCACATCAATTGAAGGCAGTTAATTCGTACTGCAAAGAATATTTGGATGCTCCTTTAAGAAAAATCTTCATGTTCATTACTTGCTAAAGGCAGAATGTAGGCGATTGACATAGAAATAGAGAACATTTCCGTAAGAAGGGCCCATGAAACAATGGGTGTGCTCTTCCAGAGAATTGTGCATTAAATATAAGCAAATGAAAGTTTAAGTATAGCAGAAGCGCAGTCACGTTATTTTTTGAGACCTTCATCTAGAATTGTCTTTAATTAGGTATGAAAATTTAGTAGGTTTGGAGGTAATTTTGAGTAATTCAGTAAATCTACGCCTACCAACTCAGAGCCTGCCAATGCTTGCTGGTGCTGCAAGGCCACTGGAGGCGATAAGACTGAAAATAAAGCAATGAAGAAGATACACAATTCTATAAAAATGGATTTTTGGGCCCTGCTTCTAGAATTTCAAATACTATGAAAATTAAGTAGGTTTGGGGGTAATTTTGAGTAAGTAGTTCAGAAAATCTTAGGGTATGTAGGTACTTAGTGCCAGCCTTGCATGCTGGTGCCGAGACGATAGGACTTTCTCATATTGAAAAGGGAGCAATAATTCTATCATGAATGGATAATAATGGCAAAAACTTACCTTGTAAGGATAGTACTGAGCCATTTTTGAGACGACACGAAAACAGTTGACACTACGAAAATGAGATAAGTTTCACTTCTGGAACGCGGGTAACACACAACACAGAAGCCGATAACGACGCAATGGGCAAATGCACGCAACAACAAGGATGCGGACTGGAATGATCGAAGAATGAACACGAACGCGAACTGACAATGAGATTAACGATTGGATAGGAGCAGAGGAGCTGGAAAGAATTTTCAGCGATCGTCGACGTCGACGCGAGCAAGACACACCCAACGACGTACGCAACGCAACACACACACTAACCAGCAGACACTTAGGTCACGGATCGTGACTCATCCGCGAGGAGGATGAAACTCTCGCCGAGAAAATGAATGACAGAAATAAAAATAACCCCGCACCGCAATTGCAATGTTGCAGAGTTGATTTCGCGTGCGAAGAGCGAAGAGATCCGGCGTTCGGTTCACTATGAGTGATAAAAACATAAACAAACAAGGTCGGCGTTGTACTCCTCTCTGATTGGTCGGAAATGATGAAAGACAGAAGACTCACTTCTGCCAACCTAAACAAATAATACTTTGATCTTGTCTCTTTTCTTCCAGAGACAAATATCCCAGTGCGCCGAGCTGCCACACAGTAGATCGATACATGATACATGAACAGTAGCGGCTCGTGCAATGTGGTAACAATGTATTTTCACCATTTAAACCTGTGCCAAATAATCGATCCTCAGGAAATGCAATTTCACCCCAAGATTTCGATACTTTTGCATAGGTTTAAATGGCAAAAAACATAGTTGCCAAATTGGACGAGCCGCCACTGTACATGGATTATCTAGGACATAATTTTGCGAATATAAATAAAAGGCTGTGAACATTTAACAGCAAAATAATAGCTAACTTAGAAATGTTTGTAATAATTCATTAATTATTTTATCTGAAGTATTTTGTTTGTATAGGAAACATGTGTTTTATCTCATATTATTATTTATTTTGTATAAAATTTACTAACAATAAGATGATTAGAGGTTGTTTCAGCAGTGTAACTATGCGCACCCAGACCGATAATCTTTGGATTTTTTCATCATTTTTTCTCTTGTTACAAGGTGTAAATTAATAAGAATTAATCTAAGCGTTCGGCTTTTTATTGAAGAAAAAAAAAAAAAATTATTTTTATTTAAAAATTAAAAGTTTAAAGTCAAAGGCGACTTTGTTGTGATTTGATGGCATGAAAATTGAAAACTCGCGAAAAATTATGGTTTAGGTGCGCCAATGTCTTTGTAACGAGCTCCAGTTCTGTCCGTCCTTTGATAACGAGTATATTTCCCTTTATATAAATGATCAATTAATATCGACTTTGAGGGGGTACTTTCAGGAAATGTTTACTTTTATTAAAATTCTGACACTAAATACATTCTACATTAAAGCTTTAAATGAGTCGACCTCGAACATTTGGTTTTTACAAGAAAATAGCGACTGTAAAATGTTTTTTTAAAGCAGAAAATCACACCCATTGATGATGTCGGGAAAAATCGGTGTTTCTACCCAGTGTGTGCCGATGCTCACGCTTTATACTATTTCGTGTATATTTAGAGGCATTTTTTGATTCACTGATGATTTCACCGGTTGAGGATTATACACGCAGCTCAGTTCAATTTGTGACTGGGCTACTCGTCAATATTCGCATTTGAATTATTATCTGGAGTCATCCATCATCAAATCATCAAAATATCTGCAAAAACAGAGTCAGTGACGTCTCCGCCGATCGAGGAAAGATTATTCCTTTATTTAGATAAGAGTATTTTTGTGCGTCAGGCATACACTGAAAGACCTATTGATCAATCGATGGAATCATTGGTGCATTGAAAAATGTCAGTAAATATACACACGATGCGCGGCAGCTGTGCCTGACTTCCCGGCCCGGACCATGGATTGGACTTTGATAACAGAGGGATTTTCGAGTTTCGACTCAAAGAAAAGGGTGACAAATTGGAGAATAAAGACAGTATAGGAGTTTCATATCTATATCAAAATGCAAAGAGATAGACTGGACAGATTAAGATTATGATGTTTGCGGAAATATGGTCTGCAGGAACAAACGTTGACCCTTTTGATTTCTTTTGGTTTGTCAAGTTTGCCACTACGGGTCGTATGTTATGAAGAGCGCGCGCTAGTCGAAAAAATAATATAATAAACGCGGATTTCCTCTGTGAGTGTGACGTGTGACGTATGCGGTGAGGAGAGGTGTGACTAATACAAAAAAACTGTGTGACTAATCGAAAGAATGAGACGGAGTATAATGAAGAATAAAGCGTAACAAATATGTAACAATAATTCTTCGGAATTTTGGCCGGAGGGGAGATGTGAGTCAAGTTTAAAATTTTACTGAAAGCCAAAAAAAAAAAAAAAAAAAAAAAAAAAAAAAAAAAAAAAAAAAAAAATGAAATGAAATGCCAAAAAATGGAAAGACTCCAAAGTTCCAACATTTTCATGAAAACTGTACTTACTTTCGCTCCTGGGGGAGAGGGGGGGGGGGTTAAAAGTGAGAACCTCATTTCAGCTCGAAATAAACAATAAATCGGCTGTGAACAAACGTGGTTTAGCATCAGGGTTGCGCGATAAAATTTGATCCGCTTCAATACTTTTCAAGGGCCTCTTGGCTCTTCGGAGGGACTGCGAGGGCGCGGGGTGAGGTCATGGAATGCCACTTTGTTGGCCTATTCGATTCCTCTCTTTTGGATGACATGCGAGACGAGATAGCGTCCATTGTTTGAAACAACGTCATATGATCATGAAAACAAGATTTGGAATCATTCACAGTCTGAATCAAACGACTTGAACGACTCAAAACGTCCAAATCTTATTAAAGGTAAACACCCCAGTAGCCGACACCCCTAAGATTTGCACCAGTATACTTAGGTACCCGATACCCATTTTTCAAGCTGTAAAAAGTACTAGTTTGGTGGCAATACTGGAGTTTTGTGTGGTTTTTTCAGAGGCCTCTATTATTGTGAATACTTTAAAAAATAAAAAAAAAAATACGTAAAACACCAAAAATGCCACTAAACTAGGTAATATTTTTCACATTCTGAACGGAAAGTGTCACCCGATTGCCGATAGTAGAATTTTTTTAAATGTACTAGACTTTGTGTGAATAGTTTGGAAAATATAGAAATATTTTTTTTTTACATTTTTTTATAGTTTTATTTTATTTTATTCGCGGGGATGTCAAAAAAATGGCTCCAAAATAAAAAATAAGTTGTCTAAATTTTCGGGGGGGGGACACTATATTTCTACGCTCCGGGTGCCACTAATTCTTATCACGCTGCTGACTGTTAAACGCGAAGAAACCGCGCAACATGGGATTTTAACTGGTCAAAAATGAGAACTAATTAAATTATGTGCTCAGCTGATTGCCGTTAGAATTTAGTCAAAGAGAGCACAGACTTGCCGACGGGCTTGGAGCCCCGTCGACCATATCGTCCATCGAGTGCAAGAGCGACAGAGCGAGTTTCCAATTCCGAAGCTCTTTAACCCATGTAAGTAATAACTAATAAAGAGAGACTTCTTTCCAAAGACCAGTTAAATACGCAGTTGCCACACTTGTCACATTAAATTTGGCAGTGGTGGCTCGTGCAGTACGGTAACAACGGATTCTCCTTTGCGTTTAAACCTATCGAAAAAAAAATCGATCCTCATCAGGGGCTTCACTGAATTCCTGAAAGATCGATACTTTGCATGGGTTCAAATGGCTTAAAAACATGGTTGTGGAATAGCACGAGTCACCACTGTACCAGCGCATGAGGGAGCGCTAGTACACTTTTTCGGCCAAAGAACGTTGATTTCATTACCTAAAGGATCAGTTTATATTGTAATACCTTGTACCTAGGTTTTTTTTTTTTTTTTTTTTTTTTTTTTTTTAATTTTTTTAATTTTTATTGTTTAGGTAACCACAGCAATGGTGTATTAATCCTATTTACATTAATTAGTATGAAGCATACATACATTTACAATTTTAATAGGAAAATGGAGAGTGTAACACACTCAAAAGTTGGTATTGCTCCTACTGGGACAGTTAGGCAATTTGGCTCATCATTAATTATAATGCTATCATTTAGCATCAGGTGTTCGTGTTCACTTCAGACCTAGCACTTGCTATTTGGAAACAACGTTGTTCCCGTATAAACAAATGAAAAGCAATCGATTCCACCGTAGGCTGTTAGCCTCCTCAAAAATCGATTTATTATACCTTAGCACAAATGAAAGAAATACGTGGTCGCCAAATTAAACAAGCCAGAGCCACAACTGGGTTGCTTCTAAATATAAAAATCCTGGGGGAACGGGAACCTTCTGCTCACGCATTTAGTTAATGATCATATTATTATGAGCTGTGTTATTTGTTTATTATTTTTGTTAAAACTTATTGGCAGAGAGCTTACAGGGAGGGACACTTAAAATATACCGATTAATGAACAATAATATTTTACAAAAAGGAATAAATGAATAAACCGCGGTCTGTTAAATAAAGCGGACTGTAAGAGGGACCACCAAACGTCAAAGTGGTGTTCTTCCGGGATATTACCTATATTATTTTCCAATTAAAAATAGACGCGAAAGCAGACCTGTTCATCATGTCTTCTAATAAAATTAGGTTTGAAGGAGGGCTCTCAAAGCCCTGGTGGAGCTCTTCCGGGGCATCGCCTATGTTATTTTTCATGGGAAAATAGCCTTAAGAGCAGACCTGTTTAATCTAAAGTCTTCAAACACCAGATGTGGGGACGGGCTCTCAAAACACCAGTGGTGCTCTTCTGGGGCATCGCATGTGTGATTTTACACGGGGAAGTGACTTACGAGCAGACCTGATCGATCTGAAGTCTTCGAACACCAGATGTGGAGAAGGGCTCTCAGTGCAGTGGTGCTTAACCCTTTAATGACTAGGTTAGACACCATTCCTCCGTTTATACAGGGAAGGTAGTTAACTGTTCGTACTCGGTGGAGTTGGAATTGCCTATCCTACGAATTGAAGGCTCCCGACGAGACCTTATTTTGTTACGTTTTCATCTATATTGCGTTTATCCAGAATGAGGACTGAAACAATGTGTAATAGACAAGAGGAGAAAAACAAGGTTACTCGGGCTTGGTCCTCAAGGGGGGTTAACCAGGACATCGCCTACTATAAGTATTTGTTATTTTAGAGGCAGCATAGACGTAGGTACGCGTAGACCTGTTGATCTCGAAGTCTTCAAGAATCAAATATGGCGGAGAGCTAACAAAACGAAAAATTGTGTTCAATTCAATGGCGGATCCAGCCCTCACGAACGAGGGGGGCGAACTTGAGATTTTCGCCCCCCGTTTTTGACCCCTTTTTCCGTTTTACTCACCTCTTATCTCCTTCTTTCACTCCCCCACCCCTCTTTTCCTCCATATGTGGTCAAACGGGGTGGCGATAACCCCCTTCGCCCCCCCTCCCTGTACCCGCCAACGGTTCCTTTCGGGCATTGGCCACGTTATTGTAATGGGAAAATAGACTTACGATCAGGCTTTTAAGCAAGGGACCTACTTCTAGTTAGATAGAGACCCCATATTTCTAGGAGCGCAAGTGCTTTTCTTTTTTTTTTCTTTCTTTTGTTTTCTATCCTTGTTCTTCTCCATTGTTTTTTCCCGCCCTATCCTGTTATTTTCATCTGTCCTATATTTGATCATGGCTCCGTATCCGCTCTACTCCTCAGACAGGGCTTCCGTAACAGTAACACGTAATTCCCTGACAAAACTGAGCACCAAAGATCACCTAAAATTGTTCTAATTGTCACCTAAATTAGATGATATAACCAAGACTTTGTTGGCGATATCACCTTGATGATCTTTGCGGTGCTCAGTGTTCACCAGGGTTGGTTTACATTCGCTTAGCTCTTAAAGTTTTAGACAGAAAGTTGCCTGCTGAAGATTTTGAAAGCACTATGTATCTACAATCCAAAAGCATCGATGATGTCCTTGATTTTTATTTTATGTTCAGTTATTAATTGATCAAACTCGAACTAATGTATTTTGCTTTCTACCATCTTTTTCCTGTCTTTATATCCCTCATCTTTTCCTTTCTTCTCTCTCCTCCTCCCTCCTTTCTTTTCTCCTTTTTTTAGGATCCGGGAGAGGTCTGAGACTCGGGGACAAAAAGAATGTCAGACGACTCCTTGAAATAAACCACCCGCAATGCTAAACATTCATCGAGATAAGTATTCCGGGTGGCCTACTTCAAGGAGACATCTCACGTTCTTAGAGTGTACCTATACTCAAAATTCACGAAAAACACAACGATGGTTCCACAAACCAAACAAATTAATACTATGATAGCAGTCGGTTGATATCTTTAGCCATAGAAACATTGCGCTGCCTAAAAACAAACTTTTATTCCCGCGGAATCAGCTTGTGTTGAAGACCTTGACATCTATCCCCTCCTATACCTGCAAGCGCCGATGAAAAAAAGCTTATACCATCAAGATTTTAGTGCAAAGAGCCCGAAGGGAAAGATGGCAGTGTTGTCACTTTACGTTTAAGAATAATTCATCACTCTAGCAGAAAGTTCATGTAGATCACGGTGATTATCTAAATAACAACGGTTCCCGGAACTTACATCACTATACGAACTAGTGGCGTAGCGTGCAATTTTGCAACATTGTATAGTTTCGATTTAAACCCATGTGAAAGGTCGAATGCGAAGGTGTTCACCGAACACCCAACAGTTCGATCTTTTTCACGGGTTTAAATGGACTCAATACAACGTTGCCAAATTGCACGCTACGCGCAACTGCTACGAACACATACCTGACAATCCTGACATACCTGCTTCTATGGTCATCAGTCAGTGACGTAGCCTGTGCACGATGCGTGATGCCCCCCCCCCCCCCCGAATATAAATTTGGTGACCTCCTCGGGTATGACTTTGGAGCTCCTTTCATTCCACTTTCAACCTTCTGTTTTAGACTGTTTTAGTGAGAAGCGCGGGAAACTCAATTGCAGGCAATTTTTTCTTATTATGCGCATTTATTGCTTCTAGTTGCTTACTTAGGAATGGGACTCTTGCAAACTTTTGCCATAAGCAAATAAATAGTCCAATCTGATGTAAAGACCAGCAAAAATCACGAAAACCACACTAAGAAAGTCTAAAATTCAGTAATAAACTCACATAACTGCTATAATGGCAAGATGGTAATGGCGGTTCGACGCAGGTATTATAGGATTCCTGTCTTTTATATCACTTTCTCTACAGAAACACAGAGATATGTCTCAATTTAGAGAGGAATCTCCCATGATACCTGCGTCTCTCCGCCATTAAGCCCGATTCTGAGAGTAAATTTCAGAGGTTTCTTAGTGTGTACTCATCGACATTTTTAAAGGTTTTTATGCAAGAATCAACTCTTCAATCCCCTACAGCAAAAGTTTGCAAGAGCCCCATTCAGAGGACAGGATCATCAGCAGGTATAAGTACACAGTTGCATCGCTTTCGATCTGGCACCGCTGAATAACGTCCATTTAGCCTCGTGCAAAGTATCGATTCGAGAGAGTGCACTGTGCACTTCCAATAGTTCGACCTTCTTCATGCATTTAAATGGATGAAACTCGGCGTTGCTAGGTTGCACGGAACGCCGCTGACCGCTGTATTGTATGTATATTTTTGAATAGGTATAGTTGCTTCATTTTAAAATGGATGGTGGATCCCACTACTGGCTGCCAGTTACCGTCCACCGAGGATCTAGGAGCTAGGACCTAAAACAAGGTGTCGAGAGCCGAGGCAGACTTGTGGTTGACGATTAGAGAGCGATTATAGTTGACGGCGGCGGCGCGACCTTGTGACTTGTGAGATGCAGTTATAACTTATAAGTAACTACCTAACCTATCATCCCGAAAGCATGGATGCCACATCGTCGTTAGACCTCGGACAGATTTTTAATTACTTCCGAGTTTTATCACCTGACATTAAAATGGGCGTTTGTGCGTTCGACTCAAGTAATAAGTAAGTAAGAGCTCAGAAATGTCTGAATCATCGTTCACACTGCAGAACGTGGCACGTGAGGATAACCTTCTGAGTACTACGATGTTTGGACTTACGTCGTTTATATAAACGAAGCGCACCAAGTATAATTTTTGCCCACTCAGACATTTTTGAAATTTTGTACGTCCATTGAATTTATATCCAAGAAATGGTTTCACAAGACCGCAGAATTTTAAAATGTCACCCCCCCCCCCCCCATAAAAAATGCACAGTGATAACACAGGATTTTTCTCTCTGTTTAGAATATAGTAATATGCCTACGTTTGATCATGATTTTTGCTTTCTGTCAGTACCTGGATAATTGAAAACCTTGTTTTTAATTGCATACTATCCTAAATAGTTTACTGAATAAGGTTCAACGGTTGTAGTTTTTATTATTGTTTTGTTCCTGAAAAGGTCTGCACACGGATCCCTCGGCATATCGGAGTTTATTCGATAAATACTACTTAAAATAGGCAGCATCATAATATGCTATGTCCTACTTTTCCGAATCATCCTCAGAAAAAATTAATCTGAAAGGAACAATCGAACTTTTTTCACGAGTTCATGGCAAAAAATCGAGCCTCTCGTTAGACACCTCTCTCTCTATTAGAAAACCTGTTTGAATTTTGAGATAGCTTTTAACACGCGCGCTGTTGGTACCAAACGCTAAAGAATACAAAACAAAATTTTATGGAAATTAGTCTGCAAGCAATTTTTTTTTTAAATTAAAATAGGTGATTCACCAAGTCCAGCTGCGATAAAAAGTTGAGAAAAACCCGATATGATTCTATGTGTCTCCGCTTATCAACACTGAAATGTATGATTCATCTCGAATATTACAAGTCGACAATTTCGTCCGGCTTAAAGTAGCAGCAACAGATCGCACATTCGCACAATAATAATGTTGTCAAACCAAGCAAACCGGTCCTCTCGTACAAATACACAAGTTATATAAATGTTTTGTGTACTTGTGTAAAATCCAGCTGTGGCTTGTGAAAAATCAATTGAGGCCGTAGCCAGCAGAAAAACGGCTCACAAAATGATAGGTGTGTTTATCTGACTATACTGTGATAAGAGCGTATCCACGATAGAAATGACTCGTGCGAAAAGCCCAAATTTGCACTTAGGAAATCATGAGTTCCCATGCAAAATTCATAAGAACGCATGGGCAATCACGACTCTTTATGGGCTTCTCATGGGAACCCATATATGAAACCCATGATGAACTCATGAATTCCTATGAGCTCCCTGTTCCCTTGATTTTTTATGGGAGCCCATATAATTTTCCGTTGGTTTTCTCATGAGTTCACGAGAGAACTCATGAGAATTTTCATAGATTTACTAGGAAATCATAATATTTGTCTTGGGCTCACGTATGAGAACTCATGATTTCCCACGATTGCCATGATTTCTTACGAGTCATTTCTACCAGAGTCCCATTTTTTATTATATTCTCGGAAGAGCACACAACATGATGTTTTCAGGAGCCTTTCTACCGAGTTTTCAACGCTTCCCTCTCGTTTGAACCTATATTGATGCAAAAATATATGAATCTGTCGCAGGAAATAATTTTCATGCTCAGCAAATAGCATAACAAAACAGCTATAGATGCCACATATTTCACGCGGTAAAAAAAAAAAAAAAAAATCAGACTTTCTACTTCTTAGTATTACAAAATTATCGTATCGAAATAAACTTAACCCTTAACTGCAGATGGGCCCAGATCTGGAACAATTACTTTGAAGCCTTATCTAAAAGTAGAGGACTTGAGTTGTTCTGTCGCTGCATGGTGGGTCACATGTAGAACAGATACTAAACGAGTAAGAATTGTCGATTTTGTCCTAGAGCGCGCAGCACAGGATAGAGAACGAGCAGAGTGGTTGAAAATAGCTCACTGAAAATCTGATAGAGATTTTCCGATTTTCATTGTTATGTTTGGGAGTAACGCAGGGGTACCATATACAAAAAAAAACAACTATTGAAACTTACTAACTTATTTTTTACTACTTTGATTTTTTTTTTTTTTTTAGCCTGAAAACTTTATTTTCAGTTGCATGGATACCTAAATGCGGGTAAGGCCATATTTGGAACAATTAATATTCAGGCTCTTTACCATTGAAATATAATGGAAAGAATTTTTTCACTACTTTTCCCTGTCTCAAAGATCAAAATTGTACTGAAAAAAAAATTATTTTATTGAAAAAGAAAAAATCATGCAGTAAAGGGTTAAACTCATTCAAAAGCTAATAAATTGACGAATCTATTGGTTGTTACTGAATAGGTTTACCTTTCATGGTTCTTATTCTATGATGTTTCGAAGCGAGAAAATACATCCGTTGAAACACTGCGTTTAAAACGTAGCATTATGAGAGAAGCAGCCGCAAGAAAAACATAATATGTTAACATCACTTAACAATTAATTACAATTAATACAATTAATTTGAGATTCCAAAGTGCATGCACCAATTCTAGTACGCTTCAGGTACGCTCCTAGTACGCTTTCAGGGGGAGGGAAGAGGCAAATCAGCATCTGGATAAATGTTTTGTATACTATGCGGGATCTACGGGTCAGTTCCTAATTAAAAGGAGTTGCGGAGGGCCTTCCCCCGGAAATTTTGAAAAGTCAGATTCTCTCAGACGATATTTTAATAATTTTCATATTTCAAAGATCGTAACAAGAGCCGCGATACCTTTCGCGCGTCATCGTTGTTGAGCCTTTATACCACTTTTTCTTCAATATCTTCGGTTATTTTGAAAGTCTGAAATGTTCTCTTCAAAACGGCAGCATCGAGAAGGTGGGTCATTCCCACCCTCTTGCGGCACAAACACAAAAATCCCTTCAATTTTTGAAAATCAATGGAACTTTTGCCTCTTTTTTCTCAAAAACGGTGTATATTGATCCACCCTTTTGATACTTACTTATCGAGAAGGACACCTCGGACTACCGAAAGAACCCAAGATATTGAATAAAACGGGGTAGGTTTTCAAACAACCACCGGCTTTAGAAGCCGGGCTCTTTGCGATATTTTATTTTACTCCTCAAACTATGGAGGCCTCTGACGGTAGATATTCAGGGGCCTGGGCATCGTCATTGCGGGTTTGGAGAGGGGGCCTCAAAAAATCTCAAATCGAATCATTTTATTTCCGTCATTTTCCCGCTTCCCTTTGCCGCCACTTGCTTCAATCTTCTTCCTAATCTCTCTTTCATTCCTTTTCTTCTTTCCCTTTTTTTCTCTTTTCTTTCCTCCGAGAAATGAGGCCCCCTTTAGGTCTGAGGCCCTACGCAGTTGCGTATTTTGCGTAATGGTAAATCTGCGCCTGTGGCAAAAACCTTCGTTTATTCAAAACAACCGTCGTGTCTGCAGCGAGCCGCACATTTGTCTGACATCAAAAAAAAGAAGCCATAAATCGGTGAAAAAAAGTCACTTAAATTCATTATTATCGACCTTTTAAGCCGAATTGCAAACTTTGCACTGATAATTTTTTAGTGTTAAAATACTTTTGAGCAGTGTTCTCTGTGATTAAAATCGGCCTTGATATGAGATAAATGAGAAATTGATGCGAAATCTATAATCTCTATTTTTTTGCCACATTTTAACGATCTCGGACCATAGTGCGCCAGCACCGTATGCACTGAACAAAAAAAGTGCTGAATTTAACTCTCTTTTAAAGTTAAATAAAAGTTTAGACACCTCTTAAAAACTGTTAGTTTGACTGGTATGTTAGTTAAATTAACACGGCACGGAGTTAATTTAACTATTTTAAACTGTCAAACTAACAGTTTTCAAGTGGTGTCCATTTTTTTTTTTTTTTTCTTTTTTTTTTTCCTTTCCTGGTGAGTAGTTACTCAAAAACACTGCGACCTAAAGATCTATTGTGACCAGGTTTATTCTAGGCTACTCTTCCCAAAAACCTTCTCCCCTGATCAACTCAAGGAGAATGATAGGTAGTATCCCTAGTTCTTGACAGTCTTCCCAAGAGTTCGATCCTAGAATGTCCTGTCTTTTTTTGTCCAGCGCTTCACAGTCGAAGATGATGTGTTCTGCTGTCTCTTCTTCCACCTCGCACAATCTGCATTTTGGTTCATCCTTGTAGATCCCCATCCTATGCATGTGTTTCCTTAGAAGATTGTGTCCTGTCATCAGTCCGACCAGGTTTCTCACTTGCTCTCTACTGTACTTGAGTAGGTTCGCAGTCATCTTCTTAGAGTAGCAGTTGAGTATTCTTTTGGATTGTCTCAACCCTTCTACTTCCCGCCACTCCTTGTTAGTTTCTTTCATCACCCAGTCATTCACCGCAGTCCTGAGTACCTTTTTGGATATTCCAAACACGGGTTCTGGTCCGATGTATTTCACCTCAGATGCTTCCTTGGAAGTGGTGTCCATACTTTTATTTAACTTTAAAAGAGAGTTAAATTAAGCACTTTTTTCAGTGTGCGCATTCTTAAGCGAATTTTTACGATCGAATATGATAAACAATACCAACCTAACTACATATTCGAGGAAACCCAAATGTGTTGTTAGATGTGTTTTCGGGGCATCGATGGCAACAATTCGATTTCGAATTCATCTCCGGACTTGAGTTCAAAATCGAATTGATGCTAGTTGATGCCTGAAAACACCGAAAAAGTTCGAAAAACACGATCCAGTTTCGTATCATCCACTGTTATCATGCGTAGGTTGGCAATGATTTTGTATGATTTCGTTGGATATATTCGTCGCGAAAATTCGCTTCTTGACTGTTAAAACTCTTCCGTTTCTTAGTCCATCACTCAACAGTAGGCGACATTTAGCGGTTGTTTGGATAAATGGGGCTCTTGCAAACCTTTGCTTCATCAGGGAATTGAAGAGTTGATTCTTGCATGAAATCCTGTAAATATGACGATGAGTACACTAAAAAGTCACAAAATTCACTTTCAAAATCTGGCTAAACGGCGGAGAGACGAAGGGGTCATGGGAGATTCCTATATCTAAATTTCGACGTATCTCTGTGTTTCCGTAAAGAAAGTGACAAATCAGACAGGAATGTCCCATGATACCTGCGTTGAACTGCCACAACGATCTTGCCGTTAACCCTTTATAGACCAAGCCCGAGTAAATTCGTTTTTCTCCTCTAGTCTATTTCACATTGATCCGGTCTTCATTCCGGCTGAACGCGACTATGGATGAAAACACCTACAAGAAAAGTTCTCTTCGGGCGCCTTCAATTCATCGTATAGGCAATTCCATCTCCCCCCGAGTACGAATAGTTAACTACCTTCCCTATAAAAACAGATGAGCGTTGTTCTTTTGAACTAACCTGGTCTTTAGAGGGTTAAAGCAGTTATGTGAGTTTATTACTGAATTTTACACTTTCTCATTGTGCTTTTCTTGATTTCCTCTGGTTTTTACATTAGATTGGACCATTCATTTACTCACAGCAAAAGTTTGCAAGAGCCCCATTCCGACTAAAGCCGAGTTTGAAAAAGCAGGGACACTTGTTGCAAGCTTTGCACAACGTCTCCTCACACATTTGTCTCTAAAAATCACCGTCAATTTGACAACGCAGCGCTTTGGGACGAAACCGCTAGCTTCTCGCAAACTTGCCCAGTACTTATCAATGAACGAGGAGTCACCACCACGACGCACAGTGGAGCGAGTCAATGGGAGACGCCGGCCGCGGCAGTGGCGTCGCGTGCAATTTGGCAACAATGTATTCTTCCATTTAAACTCATGTAAAATATCAAATTCAGGGGGTACACAGTGCACAAGGAAAATTCGATATATTTAATGAGTTTAAATGGAGCAGTTGCATTGTTGCCAAATGGCACGCGACGCCACTGGACGCCGGACATGTCGTAAACCGACTTTAAATGCGTATATCTTTGATGATATGTACTTACGCAGAAGTGTGAAAGAGGTTTCATTAGTTTTATCGTAAAATTTTCTACAAGAATCACCCTTTATAGTTTGGTTTTAAATTGTAAAAAAATTCAAAATTGAATTTTTATAGTCATATATATTTTGTGTCTGACTCCTCCCAACTACTTGCCCCACTGTGCGCCGTTGTCCCGTCCGCCATGCTATACTACGCGACGACCACGATCATTCAAGATGTGAATGATAAGATAAATAATACAAAAGCATCGGCTTGGAGCTTGAGACGGATAACGTGCCGAACGCGGCGGTGCAAACTGCATTTCAATTAATTGCATAACTGCGACTGCACTCAGAGATCGGAGCTCCGTTGCCAGACTTCGAGTTGAATACCACAGATTAGGTTGAACAGGAGGTGACCAGCGTTTAGTGCTGATTTCTGCTACCAGAGCGCTTCCGTTCGATTATTGTCAAATTACAGGCCGAAAGTAATTTATATTTGAGAAAACGGAAAGTCAATTACTATATATAATCATCTGAAGAACGTCTCTGCAAAATATCTCATCACCCTGATGTGAGAGAATTATTTTTTTAATCCGAGGTGTATTTTGTTTGTGTTGTAACGATCATGTCGTGGGACATGATCAGGAGTAGGTCTGTTATGAAGATGGACGGAAGTGGAACTCACTATTTAGTGGTTTTCCTCTCTTCGTCGATTTTAGTTGATTTGATTTCGAGCCTCCAGAATTTTTGAGCTGCAATATTTGTCGTTAATGTGGCAACATTGGATCGGAGCCGGCGCGGCATGATGATATGGTACGGACCGGTGCGGTGTGGTACAGCGGCGCGGCGCGTAGCAGCAGAGTGCTGCAGAGTGCAGGATGACAATTTCAACTATTTCAAGGCTTGTGACGGAAGTGTTGCGCGTATTCTGATTGAAGGGGACACTCAAAGATTAAAGTTTAATACTTTAGAGTTCAGATTTTTCAGATTTAGAGTTCAGCGCGCTCCTTATGGTTCGTATGGATAGCTCGTCCAGTCTGATTGTGAGTCTAGAACAGGGCGAGGCAACTGCCTAAAGTGGCAAAATTTTGGAGGCTGCAAATTTTCAGTTTTTGTCTTCTTTTTTTTGTTTTTTTATTCAAAAAATATATGAAGAAAGAAGAATTCATTCCTCAATGTACTTTAGAGGTATAGTCCCTGGTATACTCAGTATTAATACATTTCAGCATGCACATTCAATACAATTTATCGTGCAAGGGGGGAACAAGGTTCGGTCTTCTATCTTGCTGCTTTTCTTTTTAATATTGCATTAAAGTGTGTGAGTCAAGAAGCAAATCAAAATCCACCTCAGACGAGAAACTTTTTTTTAAAAAAAAAAAAACCTAAACATATCTTTGGACAAGGAAGCCAGCTAATTCTTTGGTAAACAAAATTTGATTGGATTTAGGCTAAAAGGTGACTTCAAACAGCACCAAGAGGAGCATGTAAATTAAAATTCCGGGAGAGGGCCCCCGAACCCTCCTTCAATGGAGGATGCCCCCAGACCCCCCCCCCCCCCTCCCCCCATTCACCAGCAGGAGTGGCATCATTCACTGCCTACAGTGTCAGAAAAGGTAAAGGCGGCCCTGGTCTAGATAGTGGCTCAACGTAGAGGAGAGTAAATGAGGGGGAGGGGGGGGGTCATAATCGATTCCGAGATAACGGAGTAATTGTAATATTCGATTTTTCGGAGGCTGATTTTTACCATAACACCCATCATATTGGTTGCAAAAGAATGGGTCTCTTGCAAACTTTTGCTGTGAGTAGATGAATAAGTACATTCTGATGTAAAAACCAGCGAAAATCACGAAAAGCGCAATAAGAAAGTCTAAAATTCAGTAATAATAAACTCACATAACTGCTTTAATTACAAGATCGGAATAACGATTCAACGCAGGTATAATGGGAGATTCCTGTTAAATTTGTCACTTTCTCTACGGAAACACAGAGATATGTCTCAATTTAGATAGGAATCGCCCGTGCTACCTGCGTCTATCCACCATTAAGCCCAATTTTGAGAGTGAATTTTGTAATTATTTATAGTCTGTTCGTTCTAACTTGAGACCTGGAGATTCAGGTAGATTTGCCCTCTGTGGCAACGTAGGAGTGCTAACCCTCGTCAGTCAGCCGAGGTGACAGGGCTGCTGCCCGACTCTCGGGCTATGACATCCTACTGTAGTGTTGCCATTCTCTATTTTCCGAAATTCATTTATCGCCCGCTCAGGACTCAAGTTAGAACAAACAGACTATAGTGTACTCATCGTCATTTTTACAGGTTTCTATACATGAATCAACTCCTCAATCCCCTGTAGCAAAAGTTTGCAAGAGCCCCATTATAATATAGATCTGATCAAAATGACCTTTAAGTTTATTTTGAATCTGTGAATACTCTATTCGTAAGTATGTATGTATGTAAGTACATACATCTGATTATATACCTACCATCCAAATGTTTGGCGATTACTGCATGCTCAGTGGACTATCGTGGTTAGTACATCATAAAACTTGATATGAAATTAAAATTAATTCAGTCTGAGAGCTTTCATTTATTATCATTGAGGAACGCTTCAAGATCAAAATGTCACTATTTTACACAAAAGTTTTTATTTATTTGATTTAAAACAATGAAATTATAAAATCTGTCAAAGATAACGTGTCCACCGTCCTCAGTGTCCGAAACGAGCAAATTATTTATCTCACCGCTCAGAGGACTGTATTTTACGAAGCTCAATCAATCAATCGGAAACCCATTGGCGAGGCATGCGATTTGGCAACGTTCCTTTTTCCCATTTAAATACATTAGAAAGGTCGATATGCCTGGTCATCGCCGATGACTGAAGGGTTCGACTTTATTGGTGAATTTAAATGGAGAAAATACACTGTTGCCAAATTTAACGCCTTGCCACTGCGGAAACCGCGGATTTCAATTCTATAGGCAGCGCTGCGCCACTGGTCGCTTCACTAAAATAATTGTTTATTTTCAGGTAATAAAATGTAAGGAATTATGAATACATTTTGAATCCAGTAATTGAATAAAATATGAGCCATGATTCGCATACTTAGACGTGCTTTTTATTCTTCTCTAAGCCGTAACAAACGATTATTATACACGGCGATGAGAACGAAATACGTGAATTATAATTCGTAGCTTTGTAAAATATGCCTACACCATCTGTTCAAGCACACCGGATCCAGGAATTTGTCTGTCTCCCTCTTTTGCCCATTTAAACGCGTGTGGTAGAAAAAGACAGAGATGGAGCACAAGTCAAATATGTGCTTTCTCCTCTATCCTTTTCTAACATATATTTGCTTAAATAAGGAGAGAGAGAGAGAGAGAGAGAGAGAGAGAGAGAGAGAGAGAGAGAGAGAGAGAGAGACATAATTTTGTACCAACCGGTGGATTCCATCAATGATGAGTGCACGTGTGTGAGAGAAGAGATACGACCCAATCGCTTTCATTAAATAGATGGAGGAACACTGTGTTTTAGTTGCCATTAAAGTATATACATATAGATATATTGTTCAAAAATTATGGAGGTCCTAGAAATCCTAAATGAATCGGTTATTTTTATTACTTCTATACTACATTCAAAATGACCTGAAAAGTCAAAACCTATATCCTCACTGAAAAAGCAGATCATATCAGAAGCATGACGATACGTGAACCAATGCAAAGGATGTGGTACAATTACCAGAATTCTAGTGTTTGTACCACAGTTTCTTGACAATTTTGAGGAAATTGTAGTCATATAACCAAATTCTTGTATTAACTAGAGAATTGTCTGGTCAAAGTATAAGTAATAGACTTTTTGTGGTTTAAATATCGTTGTGCTTCTGTATGTGAGATTACTAGAATTCAGGAATTATTCTTTAAAGTGTAAAGAAGTATAAGCATCCTCTATGTGAAATTAATCAAATATTCATCAGATCACGACATAAAAAAAAGGATTCCACGGTGTTGTCCTACAATTCTCCTTAATCCAATTAATCTTGAATAATTTAATCTTACTCGTGTAAGTCCATTATTGGTTAAATAAACTATAAATCCATATTCTAACTATTGATGTTTCTAATTATTATTTATGTAAAACTACCATCAAGCTGAAATCTTTGAGCGTTTTTTACGTTTTTACTGTTGATGAAAGAGGATTTTTTAGGGACGCAGGCCTATTGGCGGATCCAGGAATCTGTCCTTCTCTATATCTTCTCCCATCAGAATGTGCGTGTTAGAAAAGGACAGATTAGAGGCAGTCACGTGATTTTCGCCCCTCTCCCATCCTTCTTTAACACATGCGTTCTTATGGGAAATGAGAGAGAAGGGCCTTTCCTGGATCCGTTAGTGTGCAGGCGCAGCCATGAACTGATTTTTCTGTCTCTTTGTCTGTAGTAATAATTCTGTTAGAAAATGATATAATGATTTAGAAAAACAAAGAATAAGCTCTGTTAACCCTTTAAAGACCAGGTTATTTCAAAAGAATCCCATTATAGGGGAGGTAGTTAACTGTTCGTACTCGGGGGAGTTGGAATTGCCTATACAGCGAATTGAAGGCTCCTGATGACACCTTATATTGTGAGTGTCTATATCGAGAACGGCGTTTATTCGGAATTATGAGCCAGGAAAAATGTGAAATAGGCTAGAAGAGAAAAACGAGTATACTCGGGCTTGGCTCATACGGGGTTAAGAAAGTATATTATTAAGGACAAAGCTGTAAAGTAAGATTAACTATGGGGCGTAGTATGATAGCAATGTCCAAAGTGACGAGTTTAAAGAGTCAAAAATTAACTTTGATGTTTAGATGCTAACATTTCGATGAAATGTTTAGCTGTCAATAAAAAATCAGCCTATGCCAGATTTTGTTTGAAACCAGAACTCATTCGCCAGATGCCATCGAATATTAAAACAGTTCCTATTGTAATTTAACTTGTCGAGAGCCTTCAAAAACAGTGCATGCAACAAGCAGTAACGGTTCGGAATCGCACTTGATTCGCAAACCTGGATGTTAATGCGGCTATATGTGGTCGCGCTGCGGCTCATTCAAATTTAAAAGAGTTGGCGGCTCGTTTTAAATGATTGATCGCACGCATTTTTTCCACCAATGGAACAAATTCAAAAGCAAAATATCGATTATTAGAGTTTCAGTGAACTCTTGAAGAATCGTTTCTTTTTCTTTCATGGATATGCATGCGCGCGATAAAGGTGTCGATACATTGCTAATTAATTTGCCGCCGCTATTGATTCAAACCTCATCTTGCCATAATCGCGATTGGTTGGTAGATTTGGGTCGATCTTGAGAAAATCACAGGAAAATGGCTGAAAATCTTGGGGAGGGAAATGCTCCCCTTACTCCATTATAATTTCAACAAAACAATACTGAATTTAAGTTCCGTTATTATAGAACTTGCTGAAAGAAACGCCTTCGATAGAAATATCCATTTCGTGTCTGGTAGAGCTGATTTAGACGTTCTCATGATGCAATTTCTATATGACAATTTTTGACGCGATCAAAAAGCCCTGTTTCTTTTAAGTGAGCGGATATAAGGTGCAGCAAAGTGAATGTAATTCCGGTTCAAAAGCGGATCCAGCAATCTGGCATCCATGCATTCTTCCCGTTTGAATGCATGAAAAACAATCGATTAGAAAAAGAGCCATGACCCCCTCAAGAATCGATTGTTTCTCATACATTCAATTGCATGGATGCCAGATTGCTGGATTCGCCCATGTTCCGGATGGGCCGACACTCGCAAATTGTAACTCTTGTCCGCCCCGTTTGGACCAGGAATAATTGATGGAACATTTTTTTGTGGTTCCTAAGAATGTCCTAAAAAGAACGTGAGATGAAGAAGACCGTGTAAAGGCCTCTAAGGGGGCCACGCCCCCAGGGTCGGCAAACTTTAGTTGGCGTGATTGTCATCTGCGACCACGAGCCGAGCGGTCCCGTACAGACCTTATTCAATGGGTTTGTATTGATCTGAAAATGTCATTGTTACACTGAGAGAATTCTTTTTTTTTTAATCCAAGGTGTATTTCGTTTGTGTTAAAGAAATCGCACAGTGAATTATTGACTAAGGAGGAATTCCTTTAACCCAAGGAAAATGTCTGCTACTACAAGTAAAAGAGACATTGCTGTGACAGTGATTCTCATTCATGCTATCAGAACTTACTTCGTGCAAGGAAAACTGTCACAAGCAAACTTGTTTCTTTGTTTTTAAAGAGGTGCTTTCTCTTAGTATAGTAATTTTAAGGCTGCGCTTTCGGTTGGTCGAAATTACGTTGTGATACATCTAATTAATTTCGAAGTATCGTTATTTTTTGTGAGTGGAAAAAGGCCACACTGCGAAAAAAAAAAACCCGATGTATTAATCGGGCCGTGTTGCTGTATATGATCACCGCAAAGCCTGATTAATTCTATCGTACCGCCCAATTACTTATTGATATCATTGATATATAATTAGGAATAGATTAATAAGAAAATCAATAGGAAAATGAAAGTTGATACATTTATTGGGCCGTGTTGCTGTATGATCACCAACCGTGTTTGATTAATTTACTGGGTTTTTTTTTTTTTTCTCAGTAAAGACGGAAACTGTTACCACTCCTTAGAGGCCGATCGTCGCAAATTCTGTCTCTAATCGGTCCCGTATGGACCCGGCATTATTATATGTATATATATATATATATTTTTATTTAAACACAGATGGGGGTAAGTATATACTTTACAATTTATTTTAAGTATTTACATAAGTATTAACAGATCATCTAAGAGTTACCCTAAATTTAACTTAACTATAAACTTGCCAAGGAAACTAATTAATTGACAGGAAGGGTAAGAATTGAGACGGAATTTTAGTGAGCGGCAACTGAGAATGAGATCTAGAGACTTAAGCATTTTAGAATTTGGAAACAGAGATTTTGAAATTTTAAAATTTTAAACAGCCAGAGAAAGGGGACAGCGCGCACGCAATTACAAATTTTGAGTTAGGAGTCAATGAGGTGTAGCTTTAACCCAAAAACTCTCCAGTTATTTTATTACAGTTCTCCTTCACCTACATATAAGGCTGCGAACATTTCCACAACTGGTTTTGAATGAGCGTCGAATCCAGTAGCCGGTGGAACTTTCTCCCCACCAACACGCATTACCATTGTAAAGCGAATTCCATCCGATAGCTTTGTATAAGTATCAACAATACATTTTGCGGATTGTTCCTTTTGTTTTGGGTTGTTGTTTTCTTGATTCGATTGCTTTATTCAAATCCTTGACTTCTTGCCTACCAGTCCGGTTGTTAAATATGAAGATCCAGCGATTCTCGCGGCTATTTTTCGTTTGCTTCCTAGCCTGTCTCATGTCCGCCTTCGAGTCAAACTTTATCTCAAAATATTCTATTAATGCTCTTGCCGCAACCAGTGTAAGCACACTTGCCATGAATTACTGTGAACATGCGGGAAAAAGGCAAACTGGATAAATTATATTTTTTTCTCAGAAATTCGACGAAGGAAAATACAGAGTATTTTTCTTTGTCGAATTTCCAAGAGAAAAATGTAATTTATTCTGGTTGCCTTTTTTCCGCTCGTTCACAGTAATTCATGGCAAGTGTGCTTACACTGGTTGCGGCAAGAGCATTAATAGAATATTTTGAGATAAAGTTTGACTCGAAGGCGGACATGAGACAGGCTAGGAAGCAAACGAAAAATAGCCGCGAGAATCGCTGGATCTTCATATTTAACAACCGGACTGATAAGAAAGAGGTCAGGGATTTGAATCGACCCCATTCCTATCAACGAGCTATACATTTATCTAGAGGGGCGGTTTAATAGGTAAACTGCATAACCACCATGGGGGATTTTTAGGTTAGGTTTAAGCGAGTAGTTTGTCCATTTGATTCCGTGTATTTTGATGCAGCGCGACGCACAGTTGATCAAAGCAAGATCCGCTTTACTATGCGTGGCGCTGCACCAAAATACAAGGGAACAAATGGACAAATTACTCGCTTAAACCTAACCTTAAAATCCCCCATGGTGGTTACGCAAGTTACCTATGAAACCGCCACTCTAGATAAATGTATAGCTCCTTGATTCCTATCTGTTCGGTTGTTTTTTAAAGTGAGGAGCCAACGATCGCGGATACTCTTCTTTTGCTTCTTACCAGTAGCGCACCGAGAGTTTCTTCTTCTCTCTCTTTTCTCCATTAAAAAATGTATGTCAGACAAGGATGGACAAGGGGATAAAACCCCCTCCTTCTGTCCTTTTCCTACTCATACATTCAAATGGGAAATGAGAGAGATGGAAGAGATCCTGGTTACGCCAGTGCTTCTTACAATTAGCCTGATGCAGTGCCGCACGTCCGGGTCCGTCTTCGAGCCAAACTTTATCTCAAAGTCTTGAATAAAAGATCGTGCCATAATCAGTGAAAGCTAACTTGCCATCAACTCCTGTGAACATGCGGAAAAAAGTCAATGAATAAATTATATTTATTTCTTAGAAATTCGACGAAGAAAAATACAGAGACGTAACAAAGAATGTATAGGCTCACAGATCTTACGATCGAGCGCAAAGCCTAGTAAAATGAACAAACTGCCTTTACGAACGTCAGACGTAAACTAGGCCGTTGAGAAAACCAGAAAACTTGAGTTTTTCGAGCACAAATTCGAGAAATATAGAATCAAGGCTGTTCCTACCCGGTAAAAAGACGGTAATGTGGCCGGATGTTTTGAAATGATCGATTAATCGGACCGAATTGATTATGGCCGAGAAAACTCGATTCAAAACGAAAATTGTCCTACAAAGATCGCTTTTTTTTTTTTTTTTTTTTTCTTCCGAAAAATCCATTTTCGATCCGGCTCGTTCAATACATCGTTATTTTTGTGTAGAAATATGGCGTTATTTTGGTGTAGAAATATGGCGTTATTTTAGTGCGTAAAAATTCAAATATAGATTCTTCTTGTCAAGTTAGGTTTGATGAGTTAGAAAAAAATGCGCCTACTCTTCTACCAAACTTCACAGAAAGAATCGATATTTGAATTTTTGCACCACAATAACTCTATAGCTCACTCACTGTTGTAATCAGAATCAGAGTTGTCATCATTAGATTATCAGTGATTGGTATTTTTTATTTTCAGCTAGAGAGATTATAACCATTCAGTGTCACCAAGCGTAACGATTTGGATTTATCACCACTTGTGGCGAACAAGGAAACCTTAAATCGCCACAAAATCGCCAGAAATCATCTGATGTGGGTTTTTTTAAAGTAACTCATCTTCCATAGGAAACAGACTTATCTGAAAGAAAAAGTTGGCAATTTTTCGCAACATAAAATAAAAAGATAAAGCGACATATGCATTCTTTCGGGATGAAAAAAATCGATTCACCGAAAAAATTGCCCGACGCGAATCGATCCGATTTAATCGATTAATCGGCTCCAAAAATCGATTCTCAGAAAAATCGATCAAAAACCGGCATCATTACTTTGGCCACTTTGCGCATTCAAAGGGTTGAAAATAATGACGCAATTTAACGGGACCCAAAACAAAAGTAAGAGTTGGAGAACCGACGCAACTCAGTGGTCAGAAAAAGAGGATTTTTTTAGCCTCTCAGAGGGAAGGTGTATAGACATTTTGAAACAATGGAGAATTTAAGAAATGTACTTATAAGTAGCTGAAATAGACTATATACACGACGAAACAGCTTTGCCCTCCAAGAGGAAACGCCTCGTTATATACCCTTTATACGTGGAAATTATTTGATGAAAAAATTACCGGGAGTTAGTCCACTCAACCAATTTTGTACTTTTAAGATGATTCCAAGGTCGAATATGTTTGTGAATATGTTAATGTTTGCATAATTCGATGGATGAATGGAAAGGATGCTTGTGTGGGGATGAAATTCAGAGAGTAAGAAGTATGAGGTAACCTGGGAGTGATTATTGATGATAGATTGGATTGGAGAAAGCATGTGTTGAGTGTGTGTGGAAAAATGAGAAAATGTTTGGGAATCATGTATCTAATGCGCAATAAAGCCTCAATAAAAACCAAAAAAATAATTTACGCAGCTCTAGCCGAATCCCATTTCAGCTACGCTCTTACTGCATGGGGTAGAATTAGAAAAGATCTAAGGAACAAAATCAAATCAATACAAAAGAAGATCTTAAAATACGTCTTTAACAGCAAACCAAACCATCTTAAAATGGATAAAGAGGAGCTATTCACCATCGAGGGAAAATATGTCCACAAATTGCTGGTCCAGTATTACTGGGACGAGGAAATAAAACCAGAGAGCGAGTTGAGACACAGTGAGAGATCTAGCGGGGTAGAGAAGTTTAGACACGTTGCAAGAAAAAAAATCAGAACCAAATATGGAGAGGGAGATCATAGATTCCTCGTCCCAGTAATACGAGAATATGTGCCTGAAGAGCTGACTCAGTTAGAAACGTTCCAAAGTGTTAAAGTGCAAATAAAAAAGTGGTTATTTTCCAAAAGGGGAAAAGATGTAGTTCAAACCATTTTTAAGTAGATTCCTTTAAGAATATAACATAAAAATCATAATAGGAAAAAAAGAAAGAAAATAAAAGAAAAAAAAAAACCGGAGGCATAAAATTGTTAAAAATAAAACGGGAGCGCCACCATCCAGGGTTGGGGGGGGTCTAGAGAAGAAAGAAGAAAAAATAATTTTAAGAAGAAATCTCATTCATTGCCTTATTTGTTTATTTTAATTGTAAAAAAGTTGAATTCATTAATATACACTGAAAAAATAAAAATGCTGATTTAGCATTTAACATGTAGAAAAAGTGTCCGACATGTACTAATTGCTAATTTCACATTATGAAAATGCTGATTCAAAATTTTAAAATATTAAATCAGCATTTTCAAAAGTGAAATCAGCATTTTCTAGTGTTAAGTCAGCATTTTCAAATATTGAATCAGCATTTTCATAATGTGAAATCAGCATTTAGTACATGTCGGACACTTTTTCTACATGTTAAATGCTAAATCAGCATTTTTATTTTTTCAGTGAGGAATTCAAATCTATGGCAGTATTACAATTTTAGGTAAGAGTAATTTCAGATTGGAAAAAAAAAAAAAAAAAAAAGGGGGGGGGGGGAAAGAAATATTATTATTTATATTATTATTTATATAAAATGTTAAAAAAATGTCGCTGTGGTCGATAGCCCCGATTGTGGGGCTGACCAGTTTATTTTATTGTAAAAATCTGTAGAACATTTAATTTCAATAAAGCGTTAAAAAAAAAAAAAAAAAAAAAAAAAAAAAAAACAAGCAGGGAAAATTCCAACACGCAGGTCGCAGGTGTTGGAAAAGCGTGCCACTAAAGTCTGAACAGCTTTAATGATTTTGCTAGCAATGATAATAATTAGACAGCATTCAACATGGAGCTGATCTCGAGAAAATTGAGTCCAAATTTGAAGAGCTAGCATCTAAACAAAAAACTTGGAATTACTTACGTTTTGATTTCATTCAACTACCGTGTTGTGTTTTTGCATTTCAACACCGGAAAAGTGGAATTTACTATGTAGGAAAGGTACTTAATTTTTAGCGTTTAAAGTGACTTGGTTCCTTTCTTCTTTTTTTTGGCATGATCACGAAAAACGAAACTCTAAGAGAAACCAAACGGCAGAGTTGGTTTACACTGTTGATTATTTTAAAATCCGTTAATCCGGACTTAAGTCCGTTCCCAATTCTATAAAAGGAACCAAGTCGGAGTTGGTTCCTTACGTGACTCGGATTAAGGTTTAACCTAATCAGCAAAAGGAACCAAGTTCTCATTTTATTTCATCATATGGACAATGACATCAATGAGGCTCACCAGCTCACTTTTACCTGGAATTTTGACGGGAAATAGTTGTTATTATAGAAGAAGCACTTGTTGCTTCGAGATTAAGTATTGCTAGCTCTATCAATCAATAACTCAATTTTATCAAAAATGTCACTCGGTTCTTTTGTGACAAGTGCTGTCCAATTGAGCTTGTTTGGTGAGAAATTATAAAAAAAATAAATTTAGATCAGATGTATCTATAAGGAGATGAGTCAAAGGCGTTGTTTTTTTGTGTTTGTTTTTTGTTTTTTGTTTTCAAAACTTTGGAGGGCTCTAGCTCAGAAGAGAAACATTTGCAGCTCATACTCACGTAGGAAAATAAAGTCTTATATATATGTATGTTGACCCCAAAACTACACTCCATAAGTTTGGCACTCAAGTTTTGAAACACCCTGTTCTTGATATTTTGCTCCCCCCCCCGCCCCTTCACAAAAGACAACATCTTGACCATGCACATTTTTAAAATCACAGTTTGACTGTAGAGATATTTTCTCCCCCCCCCCCTTAACGAAAAAGGGGAAAATGGGTCACCTATCTCTGATGTTCGTCGTGCGCGTGCACAGATTGTTCGGCTTTACGACTGCCATTTTGGCTTTCTTTATAACGCGTTTTTTGGGTTTATTAGTGGATTTTCTGACTATTTGATGCCGCCAATGTAATTTTCAGACAATTTTACATCAGAATCAAAACTCTATAGCACTGTAGCAAAAGTTTGCAACAAACCCATTGAAAGCTGAAAAGAGAAAATTATTTGATAAGGCTCGATCTTTTTTACCCACATAAACTAAAGACAATAGATATTTCTAAATCCCTCCACCTTTTAAACAGCTTGTTCAGGGATCAAAAATGAGGTTGCGTTCTTTTGAAGTCAAAAAGTTTCATATTCGGAAAAGCCGTGATTCTAAATAATGAACAGTTTTTTTATATTTTTTTCCGTTTTAGGTGCTGTCAGCACTTATTGCGATTGTCACGATGTAGATACGTAATATGCATAAATGGAACACTTGCGAATTCATGAAAAAATAATCCTTTAATATACAGAACTAACCATTTCAAGTGCCCTTTACACATCAAGCATTCTAGGGGTATAGATTAGTAGATGTGGAGGTTTAAGACGTTTGTGGATTTTAATTCCCCCTCTCCCCATTTATTTTCTTGAAAAGTATCGAAAGTTTACAGTTAAAACTATGCCATTATTCACTATAACGCATTGTCATATTATTTTTTTTTTTTTTTCTGTTGCCGTCGGTCGATATCATTTTTCGTGTTGGAAAAGCAAAGTTCCATATGGACCTATAGTTTCCAAAATTTGAAGAAGCTTCCAGTGAAAAATTTTGTACACGCAACGAGCTTTTTAGGATAGGTAAATAAGATATTCCAGAGTCAATTCCATAGCCGCAGCGAGGAAGCTGCCCAGGCGTGGAAGACACGTGACAGCCCCTCTCACTTTTTAGAGCAATTAATGCGAATTTTACCCCTCTGGCTCCCTGTGTTCTGGATTTTAAACACCTATTTTTCAACAAAACGCCAAAAATGTCCTCAAAAATCCCTTGATTCCATCGACGCTCATTGAGGGGCTTTCAATTTGCCGATCCCCCAGAATTTCAAATGTTTCCGATGCAAAGACCTGTTTAGTGTGACGTCATGAAAAAAATTGGTTCCAAACAAAGGCTCCGTCTCACTCGCTCTCGTGGGTTTTCCCTTACGAAACACGGTCCAAATTTTCCAATACAAGTGCTAGTAAACAACACGTTCTTTACACCAGTTGTATTTATCACACCATTGGGTTCCACGTCCCTTATAAAAATTTCCGATTGGATATATATTCCCGCGCTTTATTTCCCATAGAAATAATCGAAATTCCATAGAGACAATCGAAATTCGTGTAGATTCAAGCGCGCTGATTATAGCAACGATAGGTCTTATGATTGAAATAAGGCGAAATACATCTATGGTTCTATTCTTACAGTTTTAACACCCACTTTTTTCTCAGTGATAAAATATGAGAACGCTACACAAACTTTCTGAAACATCGCGCATCAATGCACAATCACAGTTATATCGAAGAAAGTCCTATGTTTTGTCCTTGTCACACTCACAGTTTCTTAAGAGCACAAAATTCTAGGATATAGGCGCATCAGCACCATCACGGCATGTGTTGTACCTCGAACAATAGCTTCGATACGAAGAGAAGTTAGAATGATTGAGTGTCATGGCGGTGATACTCCCATAAGAGACCGTGAGTAAGACAAGGACAAAACGTAGAACGTCTTTCGGTATAACTGTGATTGTAAATTCGCTTGTGATCTTTTAGGAATTATGTTACAGTGAAAAGATACTTTAAGGCAAGTGGAATCTAATGGTGCAATAAAATTTGAGAAAACTGTTGGTTAACTAGCATGAATTTGCGTTCGAAAATTTGGATCTGGTAAATCCACGAGAGTGAGCGAGATAGAACATTTGTTTGGAACCAATTCTGATCGTGACGTCATCACTAAACAGGTCTACTTAAAGATATGAATGAGCCTCTCTCTTTTCTATACCCCTCCCGCTCTTCATCAATACCTCGTCGCTTCTTTTCGATGTACCCTCGTCAAACAGATTTTGACACTTTTACGATGTGCGACCCGACCGCTTAATGCACCGTGAAGAAATCTTGAGACCGGTGGAGCCCAAAGGCGAGGGGCAAAGAGGGTTTCTGTGAAGGATGTTTCCACCCCCCTCCTGCCTTTGAATTTCGACTCATAGGTTGGCACAAATGACTTAGGTTGCTGGACCTGCATGGAATTCTCGTTTGAAAGAATTCGACTTTGACGCTTAATAACTTATTGAAATTAACAGGAATACCAAAACTTTTACAATTTTAAGAAAATAGACGCCGAGACCTCCTGGATTGCAGCAATAAATTAACGATTAATGAAACCAGTTTTAAGAAAATACGTTTTTAATTTTTCAAACCTTCCCGCCAAAGGTTTTGCCATAAGCAAGGCATTGAACCTATATATTAGATATGAAAATGAAAACAAGAAGCGTACCGTGTATATACGGCACGCTTAAAAGTTCGAACCGTGGACACCACGTCGCGTCGCGCTGCTCAAAAAGTTAACAGTTTTGGGCTGAAATTGAAAAATTTACACTAAAAGCACATCTTCGAAGAACGTCAGCACCCACGAACATACTTCAAAAAGACACCCTGAAAGTTTCAAAGCAGAGACACTCAAAAATAAAGCCGGAAATTATGAAATACGTAAATTCCCATAAGCCTCAATTAGTGCGAGTGAGGCAGATAGACATATTATCACGTAAGCTCACTGAGCTTACGGCGAAATTAATTTCATAATTTACGGCTTTAATTCTAAACAACTTTTCCTTGTTGTAGGCTCAAAAAATTCCATTAAAAAATTTCGCAGGTGCGGACATTATGGGATTTTGCGTTTTTTCTTTTGGTTGCAATTTAAAATGCCAGCAACAAGACTTTTCCCGAAAGGGATTAGGCGCTATCCATCGGATTGTAATCAGGAAAAAGTTCGCCTGGAATCACCTTAAAACTATGATTATGGATTTTTACGCTTTTACGACATAGATGTCCGCCCCCAATAAACACAAAACAAGGGTCCCTCGACACAATTATGGTTTTTTTTTTTTTTTTTTTTTTTTTTTTTCAAATTGCATGCTATACGCCACTGTATGTACCTTTTTCCACTAAAAACTTCCACGAGAAGACAGATTTTGAAACACGCCTGACGGTCATTGTGAAGCAACTGACTGTGGTATGGTATGCTTACCTTCCCTCCTAATAATTCAAGTGGAATTTTTCATGAATTGTCTAATTTTTATCTAACAGTGATAATTCTTCAACAATTTCTTCAGATTTTGAACTTGATAGCATATCGGTCTTTATCAAGAACTAGCAGTTACCTCGTGCTCCGAAGGGCTCCAAGCAACCATTTTTAATTATGGGTGTCTCCTTATCAAAGCATTTCATTGCAATGCAGAGCAACTTTCGGCTTATGTCTACTTGTGGTTTGAAAACTCATTCGCCAGTTGCCACCGATCATTAAGATGATTCCTGGGTCGATTAGTTCCAACCGTAGACACCACGTCGCACAGTTTGGGATATGACCGAAATAGCTAGACAAATGTTAACAAATATAGACAGTGCTCTACGCGGTGACATTCAGAAAACTCAGGGGGATAGGTTGGGAATTGAAGAGGAGGGTGCCCGCTATTCAACACTCAAATAAAGCCGGAAATTATAAAATACGAAAATTCCCATTTGGCTCAACGAGTGCGAGTGAGACGGATGTATGTACTATCACTCGCACTCACTCTCATGCACTCACTAAGCTTATGGCGAAATGAATTTCATAATGGATCTGTTGCACACTTCGGCTAGAGCGTTTTAAAGTATCAATTCTTATGTAAAAAGCTGTAAAAATAACAATGGCAGCATCAGAAAACACCAAAATTTCTTAATAAACTCACAAATTGCGAAAAACACTAGACACTATTCACCCCTGTATCTTTCCACTACGTTCACGATATTTCGCGAAATTAGCGCGGCACATTCAAATAAATACTAGGCCGACTGTCATCACAGCTGACTTCATAAACAAATAAACAGTAAACACGGACGGTGTCTGTTTGAATTCTTACGTCTCAATATCCTCAATTCCTCGCAAAAGGTTGTGAAAGGTACGGAAACTGATATTTGTGTCGAAAACTTATCCAAATGAAACAATAACACACAGGAGTTCCAAGAATGATGATCGAAGTTTGAATCATATTTGGAATTCCTGTGTGTTATTGTTTCATTTTGATAATTTTTCGACACAAATATCAGTTTCCGTACCTTTCACAACCTTTTGTGAGGAATTGAGGTTATTGAAACGTAAGAATTCGAGCAGACGCCGTCAGTGTGAACTGTTTGTTTGTTTATGAAGTCAGCTGTGATGACAGTCGGCCGTGATTATTTGAATGTGCAGCGCTGATTTCGCGAAATATCGTGCACGTAGTGGAAAGATACAGGGGTGAATAGTGTCTAGTGTTTTTTGCAATTTGTGAGTTTATTAATGAATTTTGGTGTTTTCTGATGCTGCCATTGTTATTTTTACAGCTTTTTACATAAGAATTGATACTTTAAAACACTCTAGCCGAAGTGTGCAACAGACCCATTTACGGCTTTGATTCTAAACCAATTTTGCTCGTTTTGCGCTAAAAAAATCCATATAATTTTTTCGCAGGTGCTGACGTTATTAGATCTTGCATTTTATCAATGGTTGATTTCAGTTTAAAACGGCAAAAATAAGACTTTTCCAAAAAGCGACTAGTGTAGCGCTATCCATCGGATTGAAATTTGGAAAAGTTTCGCCTGGAATCACCTCAGAACAGTTTCTATTGTAATAACTTGTCGAGAGCCTTCAAAAACAGTGTATGCAACAAGCAGTAACTGCTGTGAATCGCACTTGATTCGCAAACCTAGATGTGAATGCGGCTATAATGTGGTCGCGCTGTGGCTCATTAGAATTTAAAAGAGTTGGCGGCTCGTTTTAAATGATTGATCACGCATTTTTTCCACCAATGGAACAAATTCAAAAGCAAAAATATCGATTATTAGAGTTTCAGTGAACTCTTGAAGAATCGTTTCTTTTTCTTTCGTGGATATGCATGCGCGCGATAAAGGTGTCGATACATTGCTAATTAATTTGCCGCCGCTATAGATTCAAACCTCATCTTGCCAATCGTATTTGGTTGGAGGATTTGGGTCGATTTGGAAAAAATCAGAGGAAAATGGCTGAAAATCTTGGGGAGGGAAATGCTCCCCTTACTCCAATATAATTTCAACGCAACAACTTATACTGAATTTAAGGACCGTTATTGTAGAACTTGCTGAAAGAAACGCCTTCGATAGAAATATCCATTCGTGTCTGGTAGCTGATTTAAACGTTCTCATGATGCAACTCCGATTTATGACAATTTTTGGCGTGATCAAAAAGTCCTGTTACCACGGAATTATTATACGTTTAGACTCTGTTTTTATCACATGTTTTTCGAAGAGATTTACTGAGAAAACGCTGCCTGCCCGTTCTCCCCTTTTATCTGGGACAAATCAAACATTCAGACGCGGTGGTTTCGGAACTATAATTTTGAACTAATGTCTTTTCGACTACTGAATTGAAATGGAAACTTGTAAAGGTTTCCTCTGACAAAGATATAGCTTTTTACGGGTTTTCGGAGCACCAGAGCTATTAAATTGTGTAGAGGATTCTAAAATTTTTGACGAGCTGCATTATAGCTGTATCGCCCGCCCGCTTGGAAAACGAAACCCGCGACAGTGGGAAGACTCTTGTGATTTTATCAGGGCTGCCGTTTTGCGTATAATCAATGCTATTTTTCTATTCACCGATGATTCCACCGGTTGAGAAAAGATTACACAGTTCAGTTCAGTGTATGACTGTAACGCACGAAAATACTCTGATCTGTAATCTTTCCTTAACCGGTGGAAACTCCGTTGATTAATTAAAATATCCGTAAGTTTTTTAAAATCATCGACGACTCCACCGGTTGAGAAAAGATTACAGATGCGAGTATTTTAGTTTACTATAGTCATGCACTGAATTGAACTGTGTAATCTTTTCTCAACCGGTGGAATCATCGGAGAATTGAAAAATAGCATTGATTATACGCAAAACGGCAGCCCTGGATTTTATAGACCTGAAAATTGTCGACATCCTGTTTACAAACGAACGAAACTCGGTTAGAGTTCCCTTCATTTCAAGACGAGAAGACTTTGGGGAATTATACTCCGCAGAATTTTCTGCTTCATTTAAAATCATATTATTTCACTGGAAAAAAAAATAATTCGTAAATCCTAGTAATATTATCATAAGCTCTACGATGTGTAAACCGCAACGAGTCTAGTACTTTTAACAGATGGGTCATTCTACAGTAAAGTGGACATATGATATGCAAAAAATGAATTCTAAAAATTAGTGCCTAGCAGCAGGGCTTTGGACCCAAGCATTTGAAAAAAGGGTCCGGGTCCGGGTCCAAGAGAAAATGAATCCTCAGGGTCCGGGTTCGGGTCCGGTCCAAAAAGAAGTGAGTTGTCAGGGTCCGGGTCCAGGTCCGGGTCCACTAAAATTCTTTGGACCCGGTCCAGGGTCCGGAACCGGTTCTGGACCGGTTCTTGAAGGGTCCAAGTAATTAGTCGATAAACTTGGACTTCATAGTTGAACTTTTTTATGCAGAAAGGGACACATTTTTCTGTTTGCGCAAAAATGAACTAATGATGAACAAGACCAGAAACTCATTGCAGTTTTGGTTACCTTCTGCATAAAGTCATCCAAACAATGATCTGGCTAATAGCAATAAAGGACAGAGCTCATGAAATGATAAAATAGCAACGGGTTTTGTTTCCTTTTCTTCCTTTTTTTCTTTTCTTTTCATTTCTTTTCCTCTCTTATTCCTTGCTTTCTTTTTTCCTCTTTTTTCCTCTTTATCCTTCTTTTTTACCTCTAATTTACCGGATTTTTCATATACTCACTGGACCTGCTAAGGACCGGTTCTGGCGGGTTCTGAATGAACCCGTCCGAAGGGTCCGGGTCCGGTTCAGGGTCCAGAAGTGAAGACATTTTCGGTCCGGGTCCAGGTCTGGGTCCAGAAGAGATAAAAAAAATTTGGTCCGGATCCGGGTCCAGGTCCAGGCAAAAAAAGGGGTCCGGACCGGTTCCGGGTCCAGGACCGGTCCAGGGTCCGATGCCCTGCCTAGCAGTCTTGTTTTGCATTAAAATGCAACCAGAGACGAAAATATTATCTAAATCTAATGAGGTCAAACGTGTTGATGTTACAGCAGGTTTGATGTGTATTTTCAATGACCAAATCACACGCGTCCCACCCGTTACGCTACTTTTTGATTTTTTTAGAGAAAAATAATTTAGTAAATGAAAAAAAACTTTATGTAGGATCAAAGCTTATACCCTCATCTTTAAAGTATATTTTTTCCAAATTTTTATCTCTTCAAAACTCACAGAGTTTTAACTTTTTCTGAAGTGATTCAAAAACCTTGTCCATTTTTTGTCCCACCTGTTACACCCTCATTTTGCTCTTTTCTCAGCTTTGGATAGACTTTTTTTAAATTTTGAAAATCCTATCACTATCTAGAAGTTAAGACCTTTCTGTTGGTGGGATAGTTTTTCACTTAAATGATTAAAAAGTTGAAAAAAATTACTTCAAAGTCGTTTTGAGTGTCCCACCCGTTACAAAATATTCGTTACAAATTTTCGTGTTACAATTGGAATATGGTCACATTGCCAGCATTTACTGAAAATCTTCTAAAACTATGATACAAACACTAGAATTAGGTCAGTACCATCCCTTAACCAGATTCACTTAATTTTTGAACTCCCCCCCCCTCTCGTCCAGCCGTCTCTTGATAGCAGCCTGACACGAGCTTCGTCTCATGTAGAACTGCACATAAAGAGAAAAGGCACGTAAATTTAAGGTAGTTCGTTTTAAGTGGGATGTGCTAACAAGTAGCACAAACTATGCGTTAGTGGTTTTGTTTTCGCATGAATAGGATGTGTGTATGAGGATTTGTTAAAACTTCTTCTTCGATTCAAAAGGATTATTTCCAGTTCTCAAAAAATTCTGCACTGCAATTTTTGCTGTTTAAAGCTAAAAAAAAAAAAAAAACCATTCTGACGATCCGTATAGGTATAAAAATTTCTTTCAGGCATGCACTGGTAACCATTAATTAATTTTTACTACACAGTCTATACGTGTACCAGAAACTCTTGAGGTGCAGATTTCGCTACTTGTAGCAAAAATGACAATGGGGCTCTTGCAAACTTTTGCTAGGCAAATTTATAGTCCCATTTGTTGAAAAGACCAGCAAAAATCAAGAAAATCACACTAAAAAAGTCTAAAATTCAGTACCAAACTCACAAAACTGCTATAAGGTCAAGATCGTAATGGCAATTCGACGCAGGTATCAGAGGAGATTCCTGTCTAATTTGTCATTTTCTGTACCGAGACACAGAGGTGGGTCTCAAATTAGGTATAGGAATCTCCCACGATACCTGCTTCTCTCCGCCATTAAGCCCGCTTCTCAAAGTGATTTTTGTGACTTTTTGGTGTGCTTATCGTCATTTTCAAAGATTTTTATTCAATAATCAACTCTTCAATCCCCCGTAGCAAAAGTTTGCAAGAGCTGCATTAACATAATTTTCGTCTTCGTTCAAAAATGAGTTATCTAAAATGTCAATACTTCTATTGGTAACAAGTACAACCTGACATAAAATCTGGCTCCTGTAGAACTACAAAGAAACTGAAATCTATCAATCTATACGCGTTAGCACCACCTACTTGCTACAGGACTGACATGGTATTAATAGATTTTGGTGAAACCCTGACTGACCCTCTTTCTATTCGCGCATGCGCACATGATAATTTTTTTTACTCACAATCAGATCTGCTCTGGTATAGGGTCCCTAAATATGAGAGGGTACCATGCGGATAGGTTTTCTGGAGGTCCGCGCTGTAGCGGGACCGTTTGAATTTACTTGTATACAAATGGGCGTAATCGACTTTTTTACCCGGGTTTTTAACTATGCCTAAGGTCAAAGTTTTCAACCAATTTTTCTTTACAGCCACTAGACTTATTGAACAAGATTTTCACCCTACCGATTTGATTTTACTCTACAGGTTTTTGAGAAAGTAGCCTCTAAAGATGACCCTTTCTCCGCGCTCAAGACCGCCTAGTTTAAATTTCATACCTACGGCGGCGCGGCGCGAGCGGACCTAATTGCTACCTCCGGGTGGCCCTTAACGTGGCTGCGTACAGACCTATCGTGGCACGCTTTACCAAAACATAAATTGTATTGAAGTTCCCCTGCTTGTTTGTTTTTTTTTTTTTAATTTCCATGCAGACATAATGCACTTTTTTGTAACGGACGTTTGTTTTCGGATATATCCACTAACAACCCTACAGGTCAGATTTATTTTCTTTTATTTTTATTATTATTATTGTTATTAGGCATTATTATTATTCTTTACCACCGTGCGCTTTCAGAGAGCTCCCATTTTTCCAGCCATTGTAACGTACCGTCAGCGGCAACTCATTCAACGGAAACGAAATAATTGCCGTCAGCTAAATTCGCGAGTAACCAAACCACATTGTTTGAGCCGCGGAATAGGCACTGATGCACGCGAACCGAGGCTCATGAACCCATCTCTCATTTTGTGACATCACTCGCTCTTGGGACTCACGCTTGTTTAAACATTCAGAGGACGCGTACATTTCCCATTATGTTTGTGAGCTTCTCCCCCCCCCCCCCAACCCCATCCCCTCCGTCTTCCTATCTCTTCTGGGCCTAAGCACAAGTACAATCAAAAGATGAAGAAAAACAGTGTCATTGTACTCTAGATAGGTATACACTATTCAAAGTCAGATGCAAAGTACATAGGGTGTCCCGAAAATGATATTGATAATGACAATGACAAATTTATTTTCAATCTATAAACATAGCTCGCAAAAGAAATAATTTCAATAAATTAGGTAAATCATCACTTTCGGCGAAACCCCACCGCACTAATTGTAAGTTTGATTTGCACCGTGTTGATCCAGTTCGTAGTCGGTTGATAAATGTGAATGTGGGGCTGTGCAGGACTTTAACCATCTTTTCACTTGTCCTATAACATGCCTTTTTCCTGTAAGGTAAGTGACCCAAAGGTGGCCATACCTATGCTTGTGGCCAATATGCACGTATAAGTCATGAGAGATAAAAAAGACTAAATATGTGAATTTACTATTCAAACAGTTGGCTATCATACGTTAGTTTCTTTTTTTTTTAAATTTGCTTGTTTTTGAGGTTTTTTTGGCGTTTGAAAAAAAGTAGAGTTTTGACATCGCGCAAAACATGCACCTAAGGTGGCCACCCCTCATATTTTTGATGCACCTAAAGGTGTACATCCCCTTTTAAGTTTCAGTAAAAAATATTCAAATGCTATTTTATCGTTCAAAACGGAATCTAGACCATAGTTACACCAGAAATTATAATGATTATGATGAATTGAAAGTCAAATGTGGAATCAATTTAAGGGCTTAGCTTTTACGCTTGTTTATTTCCGTGGAAATTAGCTTGAGACCTTCGAAAATGGACGTTGCACTGTTCCGCGCAGACTGAATCGCTCGATACTCTTGATTTTTGGAGTGGGGAAAGCGATAGCATCCTGCTACTCAGCACTAACGTCATCTATCGTCAATTCGTGTAATTGACTGAAATAAGTTGGGGTGGGTCACCTTAAGAGCCGGAACACCTTTGGGTCACCTACCTTACAAGAGACGATATTTTTAAGGCAAATGATAAAGCAACGGAGGTTGCTGACTTATCGAAAGTGGAGTTTTAAATTGTTTTAAATTGTTTTAAATTAATCTATCTTTAAATATATATATATTTTTTTTTGGTGTAGCCGGGCACGAAAGAAGAAGAAGAAGGTAAATTATCGTGCAAATCCTTGCTACAGAGACAAGTATACACTGTTAAAAATGTTCACTCCAACTCCGGTTACATATTATTAAAGCCATGATTTCTCCCGGTATATAGTTTTGGGAGTAAGACATTTGTATAGTAGGAAATAGTGTAAAAAGGAGGACAGATATAGTAAATAGTTTGCACTTTTCCGGATTTAAAGGATGATTTTAGTCCATTGAGGAGGCATGAACGGGTCTTCGATAGTATTTTCCGCTCTTTACTCCTGGTGCATTCTATTTTTACTACGCTTATGAGAGTAAAATCTACCCTCATTTCAGGGCTGCCTTTTTGCGTATAGTCAATGATATTTTTTTATTCACCGATGATTCCACCGGTTGAGAAAAGATTACACAGTTCAGTTCAGTGTATGACTGTAATGCACGAAAATACTAGCATCTGTAATCTTTCCTCAATCGGTGGAAACGCCGTTATTTAATTAAAATATCCGCAAGTTTTTAAAAGTCATCGACGACTCCACCGGTTGAGAAAAAATTACAGATGCGAGTGATTTCGTGCATCACAATATTACACTGAACTGAACTGTGTAATCTTTTCTCAACCGGTGGAATCATCGGTGAATAGAAAAATATCATTGATTATACGCAAAACGGCAGCCCTGGCTCATTTTTATGTTTGCTCCGATTTTCACTCCGGATTTTGTGCCCGATTTTTAACAGTGTATATCGATTTCTGTGTCCAGATACCCACTTTAAAACACAAGCACTTTCGTTTAAAACCAATTTGAAATGGATTTTTCAAAACTCCCGTTTTTAATTATAAGGTTAAAAAATATGAGGCAGACAAACCGAGCCAGTGTGTAAAATGTCTACATATAAGAGAGCTTTATTCCACCATGGCTGCTTCAGTATTATGTCCCACAAGTCCTCTCTATAGGTAAAGCTCGTTGGTCCCGGTATTTTTGGAACACCCTTTATATACTTCACTTCGCGATTTGATCGTAGGAGTGAGAGTCTTGCTCGGGTATACGAGATTCTAAGAATTTTCCAACTCCGACGACGAGAAACTCTTTCAAATTGATCTGAGCATAATAAGATTATTTTTCCTCATGTAAATAATGAAACGGTTGGGTATAGACGAGTCGAGAAATTTTCCAAAATGTTTTTCCATTGCATCGGAGCGAGATGATTTTATTCAAATGAGATTCTTCTATATGTAATGGCAAGGCCACTGTTGAGTCCCTTGATGGATGATTCTGTGCGATGTGTAGAAAGTTTATGATGATTCCAGGGTCGATTAGTTCAAACTGTGGACACCATGTCGCGCTGCTCAAAAAGTCAAAATTCTTTTGCTAAAATGGGACTCTTGCAAACTTTTGCTATAAGCAAATAAATAGTCCAATCTGCTGTAAAGACCAGCGGAAATCACGAAAATCACACTAAGAAAGTCTAAAATTTAGTAATAAACTCACATAACTGCTGTAACGGCAAGATCGTAATGGCGGTTTAACGCAGGTATCATTGGCGATTCCTGTCTTAAATTATGTCACTTTCTCTACGGAAACACAGAGATATATGTCGATTTAGATAGGAATCTCCCATGCTGCCGTGCTAAGGAAGAACGCCGTAAGCGCCATGAGTTACTTATGCTGTTTTTGCAATGTAGCTTGGGTCCTTCCAAGGGTTCTAGCATTGAACAATAGACGGTCGGCCTTTCCTAAATTCTTGGACGGGTAGAGAGCCTTTGTTAGAGAGAGTTGAGTGACCAGGTATGGGTCTGTACAACAATAATAAACCCTGAAGAGGAACTGGGTATAAGAATAGAGGCCCGAGTTTTACTGCAAAAACAGTCTAAGTAACACATGGCGCTTACGGCGTTCTTCCTTAGCACGGCAGCATGATACATACCTCCATCTCTCCGCCACTAAGCCCGATTCTGAGAGTGAATTTCGCGTGATTTTATAGTGTACTCATGCATCGTCATTTTTACAGGTTTTTATGCAAGAATCAACTCTTCAATGCCCTATAGCAAAAGTTTGCAAGAGCCCCATTGATGAACTTACGCTAAAAGGACAAAGTTGAGGAACGACATCACCTTTGATAATACCGCAAGAAGATATCCTGAAAGTTTCAAGCTGAAATACTCAAAAATAAAGCCGGAAATTATGAAATACCTACGTAAATTCCCATAAGCCTTAAGGAGTGTGACTGCAGTGAGACATGTAGTACACGTATGTATAGGAGGTGCGCTGAGAAAAAAGTGCTGAATTTAACTGTTTTTTAGTTAAAAGTATGGACGCACCACTTAAAAACTGCCAGCTTGACTATTTAAAATAGTTAAATTACCTCCATTCCGTGTTAATTTAACTAATTCAAACAGCCGAACTAAATTTTTAAATAGTGTCAACACTTTTAACTGAAAAAGAGTTAAACTCAGTTTTTTTTTCAGTGTTTCACTCGCACTCACTAATGCTATGGTAACCATCGTTAAGTTTCCCTTTTGCTAAATCTTCATAAAGGCCAGTCGTGGACATAAGTTTAAAAACGGGCTCCATAGTAACGATTGTTACTACGGCAAAGGTCGAATTTTACAATGGGGCTGGTGCACACTTTTGCTATAAGCGATTTAATATAGTCGATTCTAGTGTAAATACCTCAAAAAATAACGATGGCAGCACTAAAAACTTCCAAAATCCACTCCTAAACTGAATAAACGCTTTTATTTACGCGAGGGTGTAATGGTGGCCGAGGGCAGCAACAATGGGAGATTCTTATCTTAATTTCGTCACTCTCTCAATGCTGACAAGGATGATTCACAGAATATTAGTCATCAGAGTACCTAGTGATCCACATTCGATGAATAGTGCCGTGACATCTGGTGACACCGATGCCAAATGAAAGTCGTCTCTTATCGGTCACTTCTTGATGGAGTTACAATATTCTTAAATGGAAATCTCCCATTATTACTGCCCTAAGCCACCATTACGCTCGCGTAAATAAAAGCGTTTATTGAGTTTAGGAGTGGATTTCGGAAGTTTCAAGTGCTGCCATCGTTACACTTGTGGAGGTTTTAACACCAGAATCGCGAATATATTCAATCGTTTATAGCAAAAGTGCGCAACAGCCCATTGTAGACCCATCGCCTCACTCATAGACATGTCTCATAACAGTCTAAACGATTAGTTTCGAGATGAAGTTAATGATCGGCTCTCGCTAGCCTTGGGTAACGAAAATTACCGCGCGAGCATAATAAAAACTTAAAAACAACTCCGTTAGGAACATCAGAAACAGTGGCGAAGCGTGAAATTTGGCAACAATGCATTTTCTCCATTTAAATTCACCAAAAAAGTCGAACGATTCAGTCATCGGTGATGACCAATTACTTCGATCTTTCTAGTGTGTTTAAATGGGAAATAGGAGCGTTGCCAAATAGCTTGCCTCGCCACTGATCAGAAAGCTCCAAAGTTTACTCAAACACTCAATACATGCGGTTAGCAAAGTGTCAAGATGGCGATCAAATAAGTAGGTCACAATGAGAGAGTCCCATCTACTCGCAACTATTTCTTTGCTGTGAAAAGTGTTCTATCACTGATTAAGGGAGAATTCTTTTTTTTAAACCAAGGTGTATTACGATTGTGTTAAAGAAACTGCGAACAGTGAAATATTGACGAAGAGGGAATTCCTTTAACCCAAGGAAAATGTCTGTTGCTACAAGTAAAAGATATTCCTTGCTGCGACAGTGATTTTCCTTCATGCAACAGAACTTTACTTCGCGCAAGGAAAACTGTCACAAATAAACGTCTTTCCTTGCTATTAAAGAAGTGGTTTATTTCTCTCAGTGTTGCGAGGAGAGGATTTTTAAACCTTTTTAATGGTCTCACCGTTAATTTTACAGCATTTTACATTACAATTGGTGGTCCATTTGCCATTTGCCCTCAGCAAAACCTTGCAAGAGCTCCATTGCAGCAGCAAATACGCTTCGGTCACCTAAAACTGAAATAGCTCGCTTGAGCTCAATTCAAATCCTTGTTGTGCGCAACCGTTGTTGTATCCAGACTCATTGAAGGCGATTTTTTCTTCCGAACCGTCGAAATTTGAACACCGATTGAGTCGCTGAGTGGCTTGGTTATAAAATGTTCCTCTTCAATACCATCCCTTTTCCTAAAAAAAAAAAAAAAAAAAAAAAAAAAAATTGGTTGCTGTTTTTTGTTTCGTTTCTCGTTTCCAAAATATATTGAATGTCTAAATTTAAATTAATATTGACTCAAAATCAAGCGACAAGAATTGTGTATTTTCGCACGGAGAAGAATGTTATCACAGAATACACGAAAAAAAAAACTACGGTGAAAATAACCATACGGATACCTGATTTTGGCACCTGCTAGATGTTATGGTAATGTTAACCAGAAATATACTATGTTTTGACTAACTTCTAATCAAGTTTACCAGAACATCTAGCAGGTGCCAAAATCAGATATCCGTATGGTTATTTTCACTGATCTTTTTTTTCCGTGTACTATAGTTAGAATTGATACTTTGGTTCATTTTGAAGCAGTATTTTCTGGTACATCTCATTGAATTTTTCGAGACAGGTATATTTATTTATTTATTTATTTATTTATTTATTTATTTATTTATTTATTACTTATTTATTTATTTATTTATTTATTTATTTATTTATTTATTTATTTATTTATTTATTTATTTATTTATTTATTTATTTATTTATTTATTTATTTAATTTTAACATGACAAGTTCCAATGAGCCTTCTCTATCCAAACAGTCAAACTTGGAATGATAAAATACGATGATTTCGTAAAGCAGCTCAAAAACCACTTTTCTCCCACGAGCTAATATCCACCCATATACTGGCTTGCGCTACATACCTACCATTTTTACTTCTCCCCCCCCCCCCCCCCGGGAGAGAAAAAATTGTCTCCACGAAAAATTTGAAAGTTTGGGATCTTCCATTTCTTAGCATTGCATGTACCACTGAGCTCAAAAATCATATCCCCCAAAAAATGTCTGTCAGTCCGTCTGTCCGACTTTATCTGTCAGTGCCACATTATAACTTTTAATCCATGAGTCCATTTTCATTCAAATTTGGCATTAACCTCTTATGGGCCAAGCCCGAGTACAGTCGTTTTTCTCCTCTAGTCTATTTCACATTGCTCCTGTATTTAGCGATTCAGAATAGACGCGATTCCGGAGGTTGACACTTACAATATAAGGTTTCGTTCGGGCGCCTTCAATTCGTCGTATAGGCAATTCCAACTCCCCCGAGTACGAACAGTTAACTACCCTCCCTTTATTCAAAGAAGAATGGCGTTCTCTTGATCAAACCTGGTCTGTAAAGGGTTAAAGGTTCTTCCTGATAGCTCTAGAGGAGGTTTTTTTGTTTGTTTATTCTTTAAACTGAGTTAAAGGATTCTTGGGGGAAGGGGTTACTCCTAAAATAGGAAAAAAATTGAAGTTGTTTATAAATGGCTCTGAGGACTTTCTTGTTATTTTTTAAGATGTCTGTTCTAGATTTCTATGCCATCTACGAAAATTCATAGGCGCACTATGGTCTGAGATCGTTAAAAAGTGGCAAAACAAAACAAATAAAAAAAAACAACAAACAAACAAACAAAAAAACAGAAAGTAATTACTCATCAATTTATCATTCATAAACTTTCTAGACAGATTCCAATCACAACACCGTTAGAAAGTAATTTGAACCTAGCAATTTCACTGGGAAGTTTTGTTAAATTCAACTTCAAAGGACGACAACAATGATTTTTGACCACTTCTTTTTTCGTTTCTTGATGTTGGCAATTTTTGTCGATCTCAGACTATGGTGCGGATCGTACAATTTAGCAAGAATGTTTTTCCTCCATTTGCGACTCTATGAACAATAATCGATCGCAAGTGAAGCGCTGCTTTACTATCGAATCGATTGTTTTATATAGAATCAAATGGAGAGAAAACATCGTTGCCAAATTGCTCGAGCCGCCGCCGCTGCTCAGACCATGGTGCGGCAATGCATGAAAATAATTTCTGTTGAGCGATTAGCCCACAAGAATTTCACCAGAGACCGATGCCGAGAAAGTGCATCCGCAAAATTCAACCACAAATCAATAATACTGACCGACCTTTTTTTTCCGGGTACCAGCGAGAATTTGATCATTTAAAGATTCTGTGGTCGGGGAGCCCTTCGCGGCCGGCGACGCACAGTGAAGCGAGTCAAAGGGAGAGGTTGGAGTTGCAATTAAAAATACTAATTTGAGTGTTTTTACAGAAAACAAAAACAAAAACAAAAACAAAAACAACTGTAAATGATGATTCTCAATGGGTCTGTTGCATACTTTTGCTACAGCAATATGGAGGGTTGATTCTGGTGTAAAATCGCGTGAAAATCACATTGAAAGCATCGAATAGTCTCAAAATCCACTCATAAACCCACAATAGACGTTTTAAGGAAAGCCTAAGATGGCGGTCGAAAGGGCGAATCAGCCCTGCATGCATTCACCACGAGCACCAAAAAATGGGCGGTGTTGGTTATGGAATGTAAACAAACGTCTTACTTCCTCATAGTACTTACATTTGGTGTCATTTTGCGTGTTTTTATCCGGTAAATTTTACTTAATCGTTATTGTTTGTGATTACTGTAGTGAATAAATTGCGCTCTATGTCGATTTGCCAGAATTCTGAAAAAGAAAACACTGGCCAAGTACACGGAAAAAAAAGATTAGTGAAAATAACCATACGGATACCTGATTTTGGCACCTGCTAGATGTTATGGTAAACTTGACCAGGAGTATGGTTCATTTACCGATACTTCGAGTAAATTCGACATGCAATCAGGTAACATCCCCTAGTACCTAGTCAAAACATAGTATACTTCTGGTTAACATTACCATAACATCTAGCAGGTGCCAAAATCAAGTATCCGTATGGTTATTTTCACCGTAGTTTTTTTTCCGTGTACCTACTTTGTCGAATGCCGGCGTCGGCCATCTTCGCTGCTCGTGGTGTATGCATGCAGGGTTGATTCGCCCTTTCAACCGCCATCTTAGGCTTTCCTTTAAGCGCCTTATGTGGGTTTATGAGTGGATTTGGAGACTATTTGATGCTCTCAATGTGATTTTCACGCAATTTTACACTAGAGTCTACAATCCATAAAACTACAGCAAAAGTATACAACAGACCCATTGAAACTATACAATAAAACCAATTAAACCGCTTTCAAACGTCTACATTGCGTTGTAACAAAGATTTACTTACGCATTTAAGGGGGTATACCTCCCAAATTAAAAAAAATCGTTCCTGATGACTTAGAGCCCTCAATTTTTTTTGGTAACACATACTGATGTAAATTAGAGATCCTGAAATTTTTGTGAAGCTGGTTGCATACCTGCCCCTCAAAAAAAAAATATTTCCTGAAAAAACGTTGACAACTTTCAAACAGCTTTTTTAGAGTTAGAATTGCTCAATCGCCTTGGTCTTGGTCTCAAATGAAAGGTATCAGTGTCTTCTAAGGTCTCTTGTATGGACTGTTTTTTTTGTCGAGAGGAAGTATTTTTTTCTTAATGTTTCTTCGATGTGACATTTTTTTCATGTTTTTTTTCTTTTTTTTTTTATACATTAATAGATATTTGAGATGTTAGGTTGAGGGCAAATCCATACAACAGTACCTAGAGCATGAAATTCTGCACATTTTAAAAAAAAAACTGAAGTCTCTAGCTATCATAGTACTCGAGAAAAGCTGTTTTGAAGTTGAAAAAACAAGCGAAAAATTGATTTGAAAAATCCGAACTTTTTTCCAAAATTTTTTCCAATTTTCTCAATTTCGCAATGTTGACTCATAAACTTCAAAATTAATTTAAAAATACTTTCCGACCTCCTAAAAATTAAAAAAAAAATATCCTCGTATTCCCTGAATTGTCCTCTACAAAATTGGTGGGGGGGGGGGGGAAATAAAAAAAATAAAAAAAAATCGAAAAATTAGGGTGGTATACCCCCTTAACCTTTTATGGACCAAGCCCGAGTATACTCGATTTTCTTATCTGGTCTATATTTCACATTTTTCCGGTCCTCATTCCGGATAAACTCGATTATCAATGAAAACACTTACGAGAAAAGGCTTTTCGTTCGGGCGCCTTCAATTCGTCGTATAGACAATTCCAACTCCCAAGAGTACGGACAGTTAACTACCTTTCCTACATACTCGGAAGAGTGGCGTTGTTTTGAACTAACCTGGTCTGTAATGGGTTAAAGTTCCAACGCCATGCAATGTCCAGCCTCTCCCATTGAATAGCTCCACTGTTCGCCGATGCGATGCGGGGAGTGAATAGTTTCATGCGGCGAGCCAGCGCAGCGCTCTCAAGTTGGGGTGGACGGGGATTTTAAAATTGATACATTTTCAACTGATTTAACTCGCTCTACTGACTGACAAAATTTTTACAACGGGGCTGTTCCACAATTTTGCTATGAGTGATTTCACAGTCGATTCTGGTACGTAAAAAACCTCCAAAAATAACGATGACAGGTTAGGTTAGGACAGCTCACTAAAAACTTCCAAAATCCACTACTAAACTCAATAAACGCTTTTATTTGCGTGAGCGTATTGATGGCTTAGGGGGCAGAAATAATGGGAGATTCCCATTTAAGAATAGTATAACTCCATCAAGAAGTGACCAATAAGAGTCAACTTTCATTTGACACCCCACCGGTGTCACTATGACACGGTTCCATTCATCGGATGTGGATCACTACTCTGATAACTAATACTCTGTGAATCATCTTTGTCAGCATAGATGGAGTGACGAAATTAAGATAGGAATCTCCCAATATTACTGCCCTATGCCACCATTACAGTCGTGCAAATAATAGAGTTTATTGAGTTTAGGAGTGGATTTTGGAAGTTTTAAGTGCTGCCATCGTTAATCGTTATTTTTGGAGGTTTTTACACCGGAATTGACTATTAAATCGCTTGTAGCAAAAGTGTGCGACAGCCCCATCAGGAAATTTAGATTTTGCATAAGGCTATCTCTAAACTAGGCATCTTCTTTATGGGCAATTTTTCTGAGGGGAGGGGAGCAAGATTGGAAGCTGTGGGGGGGGGGGGGTCGGAGTGAAAATTGAGAGATTTTTTTTTTTTTTTAAATTGTCCCAGTGGCGGCGCGTGCAATCTGGCAACAACGTATTCTCTCCATTTAAGCCTACGTAAAACAATCGATCTTCAGGAGGTGCACAATTGCACCCCCAAGATATCGATACTTTTGCATGGGTTTAAATGGAAAATTAGCATAGTTGCCAAACTGCACGAGCCGCAACTGAATTGTCCTTATCCACGGAAAAAAAGAGTAGGGAAAATAACCATACGGATACCTGATTTTGGCTCCTACTAGATGTTATGGTAAACTTGACCAGAAGTATGGTACAATTACCGATACTTTTGAGTAAATATGACACGCAATCAGGTAACATCACCTAGTACCTGGTCAAAACATAGTATACTTCTGGTTAACATTACCATAACATCTAGCAGGTGCCAAAATCAGGTATCCGTTATTTTCACCGTAGTTTTTTTCCGTGTCCATTCACATTGAAATCAAGAAGTGGTACTTGAGAGTAGGTACCTCCAGCCTCCAGTGCGGGGAAAACTCATATGTGATTTAAATATGAATATGCAAAAATATCATGATACACAAAAACCGGTAAACAAAACATCATTCTATTCATCACGAATTTTAGAAAAAGGGCTTATTGGGCAGCAACACATTCTTCCCTAAAATAGAAAGCTCCTGAACTTATATGTGCTAAATAAGGCAACTTTATTTTTTGCTTCTCAAAGTTTTCTTAAATTTCGAGGTATGCTTCAAATCCACGGGGGAGAAATTACCCCTCACCCCTAAATGACGTCCTTGAGAATTTTCCGTTGCGCTGCAACTGCAGAAAAAGTTTGCAACAAATCCATTGTATCTATAAAGAGGAGTGTTAAATCAGAAAACACTCTTCCTTGATTCATCGAAACATCATCCAATTTTATTGAGAGCATCTTCCTGATACTAGCCACACGAAGTTATTATCTTCGTAGAATCTTCGATGCTCTTGATAGATTCATGTCCCCCCCCCCTCCACGCCATACCCCCATTGGGAGGTGGATCAGTTTCAGTAAATGATTTAGAAGCTCACGGTGGTTTCCGAAAGTTGCGTGGCTAGAATAGAACAAAGAGCGATTACCATCGCATTATAGGGCTTATAGGCCCGAAATGCAGGTAACTCTTGAAGGGGAGCGGGCGTGAGGTGGTGGCAAAAGTCAGGGAGGGGGGTGGGGGTGGGGGTGGAAAGTTTATTTATAGGAAGCCGTAATAACACTTAGCCGAATAGCGCCGTAACTCCGGGTCGTTATTAGCGGTCGTAACCGAATAAGTGTCGAATGAATGCTCTCAGCTGCATCAAAGGCATCGGCGGAAGGGCTTGTATAATAAAAACACGGTTGTAAAAACCCTAGAATTGTTTGTGTCTGGTATAATCAGATTTGATTAGAGTGTAATCTTCTTTTTCCTTCTCGCCGTTGAGCTCTGACGCTTATTTAATATAAAAAAGTAATAAGGAAAGCGAGAGGGTGCAAAGCCAAAAGAGCGAACCGGAAGGAGGGGGCTTCGAAAATGAGGTTACCTCCCCCAAAAAACCGAAATGCATTATCTCTTTTGATTATTTTGGAAGATAAGGGACGAATAATTGTTGCCCACTAACTCGTTTTGATTATAGAAATTCTGTGGCAAATAGAATATTCTTGAGGTGATTCCAGGCGAAACTTATTCGGATTTCAATCCGCTAGATTTTCTAGTCGCTATTGGGGGAAAATTTTTTGACATTTTAAATTGAAAACAAAGAAAGTTTGCGCAAAATCCAAGGATTGCCAGCACCTGCGTAGTTTAATTATCACCCCGTTCGGCCAATAAAGGGGGATACGGGGGAAAAAGAAGGGGGAAGAAATATAGAAAAAAAGAGAAGGGGATCAACGGGGGGGGGGATTTCAGCCATCCCCGTTCGTGAGGGCTGTGTCCATGTTAGACGTGATTAATTAATTAATTGAACCTAAATTGAAAAAAATAAAATGACCTGTAATGTTAGGTCTGGGAAAATATTTAATTATTTATAGCTAATAAAACTAAATAATTGGGGTATCCGGCTCGGAGGACCATGAATGATTGCGCTGCTGTTAAATAATAATCGGAGAACCATGGATAAAAATGCGAAATTCTCAGGAATTTTACTGCACAGGGCGTAACTAAATTTTCATCATTGAGTTCAACAATGAAAATGGATGAGCAGAATGAAAAAAAAAAACAAAATTAAGAGAGAATATACGATGCTCAGAGAGCCGGAAGAGAAAATGTCAGTGACACCTATACCTGACATCCGTGAACTCAGAGAGATAACACAGTAAATAGTTTGCCAGAGGCAAGATACTAAAAAAGAGAGGTTCAGAGAACAATCACAAAATCATAAAATCAAAAGGTGCACTGAAGGCGAAATCATTAAGGAAGAAAAGGGCTTGGAGAGCTGAAATAAAACACAAAAAGGCCAGAGACACGAAAAAAATGATAAAGACCCAGAGGGCGCAAAAGCAAAAGTGGCTTAAAATCGTGCCATGCAGTTATAACCTGAAAAAGTATAATAAATAAAAAACCAAGATAGCCTTACACGGCGTACCAAAGGAAGGAAGGTAGCCTTACACGGCGTACCAAAGGAAGGAAGGTATAGCCTTACACGGCGTACCAAAGGAAATGAAGGTAGCCTTACACGGCGCGGCGTATACCGAAAAAAGAAGGAACTCTTCATTAAACAAAAAACCTGTAATAAAAGAATAATTAAATTAATCGTTAAGGAGAGATGACAGCCTTACACGGCGTGTCGAGGAGTGATAGCTTTACACAGCGTATCGAAAGGAAGGCTGCGGGCCGATCCTTGAAATTCACGACTTTTGGGTAGATTTAATAAGAATGAAAAACGGTGATTGGTGGAGACGAGTCACGTGGTTGCCCAGTCTAATCAAAATACGGAATGGATTAGATTGGTTATCGGGCAGTCTTGAGTACCCAGAGCAAAGGTTTGCAGTTGTATTTATACGCGGTGAAAGCTCGCCACTGCGCAAGCGCAAAAATTATATAACACCTTACGCAATCAAAATAAAAGAAAATAAACTTACGTAAGCAGAAAGTTCCATCGGCTGGTGGATTACGTAACACAGCAGGTGCGCGAGTTGCGAGAGGTGGGTGAAGGGGAGAAAACGTAAATAAACAAAAACAAGCAGGGAAGCTCCGATACATTGCATGTATTGGAAAAGCGTGCCTGTGAATTGTAAACATAAAAATCTGCGCATAAGTTGTTTCATTTGGTCTTCTGCTCTGCTGGGTTTCGCAGAAATAAGTTTTGCATAAAGGCTTACGCATACATGGTTTAAATATATTTATTATAATGTAGTTCATGGGAGAAGATTTGTCAATTTATGGTATATTATTTAAGGTACAGGAAGTGCTGTTGGAGCTTTGATTAAGAAAATATGACAATGTATATGCATTTGAGACGTATATTTGAAAAAAAATATTTTTGAGTCGTTGTTTTTGCAGTGACACATTACAATTGGTTCAGTGTTTTGTTCATTTGTGGATTACAGCTGTTTGGAATGCATCAGCAATTCTTAAGGAGACATTGTGGTATGTAACTAACATATGAATTGAATAAATAGATTTATAATATACATGAATGATTCAATAATGAAAATTTGGATGAAATCACTGATTATAGAGTATTTGAAGTTTAAATAATTCGATTCTGCGTTGAATGGATGTAAAAGATTCTATTTATAATTTAATAAAATGAGAAAGAAAAGATAGGTAGGCCATGGTTTTGTGGGTGGAATATGGTGATGAAAGGTAAAAGAAGGTAATTAATAAATGTCTACATATTGATAGAGACGAAATAGAGTCATTCCTTTCAATATCTGAATTTTTAGACACAATATTGGCCGATTTGGATCTGAAAATTAAACAATTACAATTAATGTCAATAAAAGCAATTCCTGCTATGTTTTCATTAAAGGCTTTACTGTACAGAGAAACCTTATGGTGAATACTCAAGATAAAATTAGGCTGAATCATCTACTTGGAAAAAATGCTATGATTAGCATCCAGTAAAAACATTACAGACGTACATACTAATTGAAGTATTAATAATTTATGCATCAACTTTGACAACTATAATTAGTGTAGTCCCCTACTTCATTGCGATGCGTCCCTTCAAGCAAACAGAGTTGCTTACCAGAGTTGCAGAGTTTCTAGCCTTTCATTCGATGACATTCTATCAATGAGAAGCAAAAAAAGTTACGCATATAAAAGCTTCCACCCCTCCCCCCTCTCCATACATGTGTTTATTTTACAAAATTGGCCGTATAGTGGTACCTTTGATGATTATATTTAATTTTTGGATTCTCTCAAAGAGAGCAAGTATAGTCTGGACTCAGCGCATGAGATTTCAATTATTTTACTCATCGGACAGTAATTAAATACCAGAGGACCTGAATAGAATAAAAGAAGTCTACTATATTTTATATACAAAGTGAGCCAGAGCATCCGTTACTGGCATTTTTCTCGAAAATTACTGAAACAAATGATTTGAAACAAAACAATCAGACAGAAAATTGACTCCAAATTTTTCATTTCTGATATTTTCATAAGCTCCTGACAACCTCTTGGGGTGTATTCTGGGGGGTTCAAACACATTTTTCAACTTTTCTCGAAAAAACCCTCAATGCAGATGTAAAAATTCATTTATAATCTAAAAGTAGAGAAAAAAATTCGTTTTATAAGTTTGAAAAATAGGCGCAACGTAGGAATCTGAACTAAAAACTTCTGTGAAGAAAGCTGATTTTATAAGCTTTCAGATGGCGCAAACCGCGATGCCGAAAAACATTTCGTTCAAGAGTTATGACCGCGCAAAGTTTCAAATCTAGGCCAAAAATAGGGTTCCGACTTTCGATTCTACAAAAAAATTTGTTGCTCCACCAATAATCGATGAAATTCATTGAAACTTGGTGGAAGCGGGTTTTTTGGGTCGCTGAATTTATTTTTGACGTAAGTTTTTCAAAATTCTCAAATCATATATGGCCGCCATAGTTTTTCGTTCAGATTCCTTCATTGCGCCTATTTTTCAAACTCAAAAAACGGATTTTTGGAAACTTCAAAAGTAAAACAAAATGCAAAAAAAGGGTCAAATATTTTTGAACTAAACACTGTAGCACATCAATCGAAAGATCTTTAAAATACGCATCTTTTGGTGCAAAGTTCACGTCAATATCTATTTTCGTTCAAAAGTTATGGAGCATTGGAGGTTTTGACTTTGACCCCCTGCACTCCCGCTCCCAGTTGACAAATTCAAAAAACTGCAGATATTCTGAAAGATGATGCTTAGCTCTATCATCACTGAAAGTTTCATCCATTTTTGAGGGGGAAGCACTCCTAATGGTAGCTGGATGGACCCCTTTTCACCAAAACAAATACCATTAATTGAGCCTGTCTCGTCCTCTAAAAAAATAATACAAAAACCATAACTTCGCTTACACTTTCGAACAGGCGTTAATGTTGTAACAATTCCCGAAACTAAAAAATTAAAAGAATACTGATCTAATTTGTTTATTTTAATGAGATCCATTTTCAACCCATAAAAGATTGAATGTTAAAAATTGCGCTTAAAAAAAAAAAAAAAATCATTTATCAGCTGATCAAATAAAGGCAAAGAAACGTGACTACTTCATTCCGCGCTCTCTAGCGGGTTCTTCTTGAAGCTTTACTTTTGTGAGAAGGTATCCTATAAGTAAAACCATGATCTGTATCGGTTTTATTTCGCGCCTTCTATTCGAAAATATCAGCTGACTCTAGACATTCACAGAGAAAGATTATCAAATTAGTGAACAGGTGAGCCGCAGTGCAGCCAATGCAGCCAAACAATCACCGGCTGCAAAACAATAATAAATAAAAAAAAAAAACATCACACAACGACTCGTTATCGGCCGCCCGTACGAAAAAACCCCGAATGTACTTTAAAATCAATTATATATTCAATAAACGTAATAAAATAACCCAAAAACAATGTCCAACATAACAAATTAATCATAAAAACAAACAAAAATTTATGTATCGTAAAACCAACACAGCAGAGTAAAATTACAACAAAGTTGGCAACATAAAACGCAAAATATTACCTCACCGCACTCCACTTACCCCTCAAAAGTGGTGAGTCCGTCGTTTAATTGGAATTATAAAAAAAACTAAAGCATTAAAATGAATCCAACTATTTTTGCTGCAAACTTTAGAAGGTACGATTTCATAATTGTACCATTGCAATCCTCAAAACGCAACAGACACGACAGGAAAAAATCACAAAATTCAAAAACAGCCGATTTTCAACTTTAGGCCACTCAGCATAGGAATACACGTGGAAAGCATAGGCTGCCTTATTACATTGTATACATTGTATTATATTGTTAGCAGCAAAACGATCGGAATAAGCGTGCCATGTTCCATGGGCACGCTTAAAATTAAAAAAATAAACAAACTATCGCGTGCGTTAACACCACCGGTTGAGAAAAGATTACATAGATGATGCGAGTACTTTTGTGCATTACAGTTATACACTGATTTGAACTGTGTAATATTTTCTCAGCCGGTAGAACCATTGATGAATTGAAAAATTCCAAGTATCATACGAAAAACGGCAGCTCTGTTTACAATACAATTTCATGTGCAACGAAATTAAAGGGCCAGACATGAAAGAGGGAGAAGAAGCATATTTTCTTGTTTGTTCTTTTTTCAATTGAGTTAAACTGTAAAAAAAAAAGTTCCTTCAGAAGTATATACACGAAAGGTATCCGCAAGAAACTGCTAACAAAAGTTTGAAACCAAATTCCAACTTTGAATGTAAATAACCTTAGATTCACTTTATGTGCAACATACAGAGATTTCAAAACTTTGTTCTTTGAACTAAAGTTGTTGCTTCATAGCCACTTCCTTCTCCCACTGGGTTCTTTAAATATTTGCAACGCATAAAATTTTTACCAAGGGTGTAATCAATTTAAAATGTTACCTATTTAGAGAGGATGTCTGGAATCTTCTTTCGTGGATGAGGAAGTCGTGTACTAATTTATTCAAGATCCCCTCTCACTAAAATTAATCCTAATTTTGGCAAAAAGAGATGTGTCGAAATCAACGCGGTACAGCAATAAAGAGGCTTGTACTTGTTATAGGTCCTATACCAAAGTGTGACAGCCTGGACGATCTGATTATGGTTTGTTTGCGTCATATCTTTTTGAACCTTGGACAACAAATTGTAAAAAAAAAAAAACAAAAAAAAAAAAAAAAAAAAAAACAGTGGAAATTGGTTTTAAACAAAAGTTTAAATGTTTTAAAGTTGCTGTCTGGCCACAGAATTTTAATACAGCTATCCAAGTGAGAAAATTTTGAATATTTCTGTTCTATATGTCAGTTTCTTTATCGTGCAAATCCTTCCGCTGAAGAAGCAGTTTTATCAATTTCTGTGTCCAGATATCCACGTTCAAACACTTGCACTTTAATTCTTTTAAAACCGCAATTTCAAATGGATTTGTAACAATCCCCCCTCCACCCCCCTCCTCCCCCAATTCAAAGGTTAAAAAATATGAGGCTAAGAAACTGAGCCTGTGTGAAAAGTGTCCTACAGGATTTTACAGTCCTACAATGAACTGAACTGTGTAATCTTTTCTCAATTGGTGGAATCGTCGATGAATTGAAATATGCCATTAATTATATACGCAAAACGCAGCTCTGCATAGATGAAAGAGGATACAGAGGAGAATATGAGACAGAAGAAAAGGGTATTTTCATTATTTTAGTCATTAAAATAGTAGACTTGTGAGACCGCATAACAAAGATTGAGCAGATTGAGCCTAGAAGATTTTTTTTTTTTTTTTTTTTTTTTTTTTTTTTTTTTATGAGGCCAGCAAACAACTAAATAATGCATACAAGTGCTGGCACAATCTCAATCCAGAAGTTCGTGAATACGCTTAATAAAACTCAGCATTACAGGGTTACCAGGTTACCTAAACGCCCCAATAAATTTATGTGTCGAAATTTAGATGAAAGTTCGAAAAGAGAAACTTTTATTGGGGAGATTCGGCATTGCTGCGCTACTGAGGAGGGATATAAAAAATTGCAATGAACCGGGAAGGAATAGAGGTCAATTAAATATTAAATACGTGCTACGGTGCGGGTCGAAGGGAGGATGTCGGTAGAATCGAGCGTAGAATGATAGTATTTTCGTAAAAATGTTATTACCTATATAGGCAACATTGTTCCTTCCTTACTTCATTCATAGTTTTTTTTTTTTTTTTTTTTTTTTTAAATCGAGAACTATATTTTCCACCCATCGACGCTTCTTCTGCTCGTAACCTGTGCCCACATTAAGGATTCTAATTAAAGTCTTAAAATGAAGCAGGTGCTTGAGACGTTTAATGACCTTTTTTAATGTCGGGTAAGGTCACGAAGACTTTGGAAAACACTGTTGCCATGTCAATCTACAATCAAGCAAAAGAAAAAACTCATTCATTCAAAATGACAATTTTTAAAATTTCGAATTATCTCCTCCCCTGGGCTAGGAAAAAAATTTCAACGGGGCTCTTGCAAACTTTTGCTGCAAGCAAGTAAATATTTAAATCTGATGTCAAAACCATTAAAAATCACGAAAATCACGCTCCAATAGTATAAAATTCAGTTATAAACTCAGAAAACAGCTGTACCGGCAAGATCGTAATGACGGAGCTGAGCAGGTATCATGGAAGATTTCTGTCTAATTTTTCACTTTCTCTACGGATACACAGATTTCTCTCAAATTAAATAAGAAAATCTAGAAGATATACGACACTGTAATCTTTGCTTTTGGATCAACGTTCTGCAAATGTAAAATCCTGCAAAAATTACGATAATCAAGCGCACTGAAAATCACGAAATCCACTCCCAAACTCCTAAAATACTTTCAAATGCAAGATAATAGTGGATGGCGGTTATACATTGGGTTTATTCTCTATCTCATTAAGCTCCATCCTTACGAGCTGTCTTCGCGACACCTCTGACCACACAAGAAGAAGAAGAATCATTCAATTGTCATAAGATCTAGGCGGCTGTCACGCGTTTGAAAGCATTTTATGAGTTTAAAAGTGATGGATTTCGTGATTTTTGAGTGAGCTTATCGTCTTTTTTGCAGAGTTTTACACTGTTACATCCGAATCAGCTATTAATATAAACTTGTATAGAAAAAGTTTGCAGGAGCTCCATTTCTATTCCTTCAAATCGAAACAAAAGCTTGCGTCTTCTTTTTTTTATTTTTAAGAATCCATCAATAAAAATCGAACGCTCTAAATGCATTTTCATTTCTTTCTACCATGCAATATGAGAATTAATGTTGGTGAATTCCAAAGATTATTGGATTATTGGTCGAGTTGCGGCCACACTTCTGAAACGATTATGTATGTAAGTACATACGAGGGGTGTTCAATAAATAAGGCGCTTTTGTCTATAAAATGAGAACGAATCAACGAAAAATAACGAACGAGGTGGCAAATTGAAGCAAATTTAATACTCTTTCAACTTACAAACTTATATTTTATCATAGTCACCGTTTACAGTGACGCATGTCTGCAGACGTTGAATCCATTTTTGCATTCCGTTGAAAAAAAAAAAAAAATCCTGCGGCTGTGATCTGATCTACGAGTATTTGGCAACCTCACATCTCCGAGACTCGAAAAACGGAGATACTGATAAGATAAGCGTCTCAATCAGCCGATCAAGCGTTTACCTAAAGGTTGTCATCTAAAAGTTTCATCAGTATCAGGTCAGTACCGTAGTTGCAAGATCAGGAGTGAAAATTCAAAAAAGCTGAATCTGCTCAAAAAATCATGTCGACCATTTTTGGGATGCAAACGGGGTCATTCTCAAGGAATATCTGGAAAAAGGGCATACTCTCCACTCTCCAAGATACTGCGATACTATGCGAAATCTGAAAACTCACATCCGAAGAATTCGACCGGACAGGACAGCTTTCCTGTTGCATCATGACAATGCAAGACCACATATTGCAGTGCAGAAACAAAAAAGACGCTGGATCGGTTGAAGTTCAAGTGGTGCCCCCCCCCCCCCCCCCCTACAGTCCAGACTTAGCTCCGAGTGCTTTTTTGCTTTTCCCAAAGCTCAAGGAAGCCTTGAAGGGTAAACAGTTTAGCTCTGATGATGATGTGCAGACCGCTGTGAGCGAATGGATCAGATCACAACCACAGGAGTTTTTTTTTCAACGGAATGCAAAAATGGATTCAACGTCTGCAGACATGCGTCACTGTAAACGGTGACTATGACAAAATGTAGGTTTGTAAGTTAAAAGAGTATTTTTGCTTTAATTTGCCACCTCATTCGTTATTTTTCGTTGATTCGTTCTCGTTTTATAGACAAAAGCGCCTTATTTATTGAACACCCCTCGTATATATCGAGACTCTAATCGCGGCTTGAGCTTTAAAAATAATTTCTTCAAAGTATTTTGCAACCTGGCAATATTGTTAAGTAAGTACCTTTCGTCACCAGTAAAAATAGTGTCACACGCAATGATCTCCATTCATACCTTTGACTAAACTTTTTCAACGGATTGCGATAAGTAAAAATAGGATGCTGTAAAAAATGCCAACTCTTCAAGTTTTCGCAAGTATTGATTAATGAATGACAGACTTAACTCCTTTTAGTTTTATATTTGGAGTAACCCCATCCGGCCCTCTCCCACCCATTAATTACAATTTGCATTCATAAATACAATGTTAACACGTACGACGTACGTGTACCATGATACACTATACTTTTATTGCCTCTCTCACCACACCCACGATCAAATAGCCGTGCGTAGCCAGGAATTTATCTTTCTCTCTCTTTCCCTATATTTAAACGCATGTGTTAGAAAAGGACGGAGATATGGGACTGTCATGCGACTTCAGCCCCTGTTTCTGTCCTTTTTTAACACATGCTGTCAAATGGGCAAAGAAAGAGAGAAAGACAACAATCGTGCTGCCCACGATGTCGACCATTAAAAGTTTTCATAAATATGAGATACTGATCTCGTTAAGCATTAAAGAGCCGTTTGCGTGATGAATGCCTGCCTATAGGGATGATCAAAAAGATTTTAAGCGCGGGGTGGATTTAATAGGCACTCTAAAAGTTTGATTTAAAGGCTTCAAGGAAGTAGCAATGATGAAAATCTCTTTTGGAGATTTTACACGGGGCCTTTTTGTTTGCCTCATTTTTGTTAACCTGAAGAAATAATTTGTGAAATGAATCCACTTGAAATTTCTTTTAAAGGAAATAAAGCAAGTGTTTGAAGGTGACATTCTTGACACAGTGGTCGAAATGATTTTTTTCCTCTGGAAGGATTTGCACGATAAAGAAACCAGTTGCGGTTCGTGCACTCTGGCAACGATGCTGATTTTCCATTTAAACCTATGCAAAAGTATCGATATCTTGGGGGTGCAATTGCACCTCCTGAAGATCGATTGTTTTACATGGGTTTCAATGGAGAGAATCCGTTGTTGCCGGATTGCACGCGCCGCCATCCACTGAAAGAAACTGACCCGTGACACAAACCAGCAAAATTTTCTCATCTGGATAAATTAGTGTATTTGAATTTTTTGTCCTGACAGCCACTCTGCGAAGCACTCGCGTTTCCGTTTAAAATCAATTTTCACTGGATTATTCACAATTTTTGATTTAAGGTTACAAAAAGTGAGGCAAACAAATCAGAACCAGAATGCCCATGCTAGGTCACACTTTGAGATAGGACTTAGAAGATTTATCAGCCTTTCTGTTGCAATGGCGGCTCGTGGAATGCGATTTATCGATGTCAACTCCATTTAAAACTATAGAAAAGTATCGATTGTCTGGGGGGTGCAATTGAACCCCCACGAAATCGATATTTTTCTATAGTTTTAAATGCAGTAGACATCGATACATCGCATTTCAAGAGCCGTCACTGCTGAGTCTATTGCTATATTGCGTTGGGTGCATGAGCATGCAGATTGAGAGTTGATTCGCCCATTCGTAAACACGTCTTTTGAGGGTTAATGAGCGGATCGTGAGACTTTTCGATGCTTCCTTGTGAATGGGGCTGTTGCACACTTTTGATCTAAGCCATTTTTAATAGTCAACTCTGTTGTAAAAACCTCCAAAAATAACGATGCGACAGCAATAAAAAAATCCAAAATCCACTCCTAAACTCAATGAACGCTTTTATTTGCCCGAGTGTAATGGTGGCACAGGGCAGTAATAATGGGAGATTCCTATCTTAAATTCGTCACTCTTTCTATGCTGACAGGGATGATTCACAGAGTAATGATTCATCAGAGTATTAATCCACATCCGATGAATGGTATAGTGACACTATGGTGTCACATGAAAGTAGTCTCTTATTGCCTCACTTCTTTATAGAGTCACAGTATTGTTAGATGGGAATCTCCCATTATTATTGCTCTAAGCCCCCCACTACGCCCGCGCAAATAAAAGCGTATTTTGTGTTTAGGAGTGGATTTCGGTAGTTTTTAGTGCTGCCATCGTTTTCTTTGAAGGTTTCTACACCGCAGAACCGACTATTAAATCGCTTATAACAAAAGTGCATGTGCAACATCCCCATTGTGAGGCTTCTTAATGCTTCCTGTGTCAATTTCACGCCAATTTTTATACTCGAATTCACCCTCCATAACGCTTTAGCAAAAGTATGCAACAGACTCATTCTCGGTGTAATAGACCTGTTTAGTGATGACGTCACGATCAAAATTGGTTCCAAACAAATGCTCTATCTCGCTCACTTTCGTGGATTTATTTACCCATAAGAAATCAGATCCAAATTTTCGAACGCTTTAATGCTAGTTAACCACTAGTCTGCTCAAATTTTATTGCACCATTGGATTCCACGGACCATAAAGTATCTTTTTACTCTAACATAATTCGCCTAAAAGATCACAAGCGAAATCACAGTTATACCGAAAGATGTACTATATGTTTTTTCCTTGTCTTACTCACGGTCTCTTATAGGAGTATCACCGCCATGACACTCAATCATCCTAACCTCTCTTCGTATCGAAGCTTGTTCGAGGTATAACACATGGTGTGATGGTGCCGAAATGGTGCTTATTATTAGCCTATATCCTAAAATTGTGACAAGGACAAAACATAGGACTTTCTTCGATATAACTGTTATTGTACATGAATGCGCGATGCTTCAAAAATTTTGTTGTAGCGTGCAGCTCATTTTTTAAGGTACGTGGAATCCAATGGTGTATTAAAATCTGTGAGAACTTGTTGTTTACAAGAACAAACTTGTATTTGAAAATTTGGGTCGTGTGTGGGAAAACTCACGAGAGCGAGTGAGATGGAGAATTTGTTTGGGACCAATTTTTTTTCGTGACGTCACACTAAACAGGTCTATCAGAGCAACCTTCTACGCTCCCTTGTCCACTCAGCATTCTTGACTATCAAAACTTTTTCCTTCGCTGGTACTATCGACGAATTGAAGATTGTCGCGAGATTTTCACACTGATTCAGTTATGGGTGTGAGTGGGGGACTGATCTGCAACGCCTTTTCCGCCCCACCCGCACTAGCGTCTCACCTGCAAGGTTTAAGGAGTATGAAGAGTGGCCGAACCAGAACCTTGAAGGCGAATTTTAGCTCGTGAAAATCTCGCGGCAATCTTTGATTCGTCGATAGTACATGTCCTGTGCATAGGACAGGGGTTGGAGAGGGGGGTTGGGGAGGGATGTTCAGCTGCCACCTTTCTTTTTCAATTCGTTTCTCGGCACTATTTTACGATGTGCGACGCGACGCATAGGAAGTACCCGTTTTCGAAAGATATTACTAACACTCTTTCTCAATTCTCAAGCAGCAGCGGAGGCTGGTTTCCCTTGGATACGGCACACAGTGGAACGATTCAATGGGAGAGGCCGGCAGTGGCGGCCCGTGAAATTTGGCAACCATGCATTTTTCCCACTTAAACTGAGGTAAATAATCGATTCAAGCGGAGGCTGGCAGCCTCCTCGAGTTTCGATTGTTTTCCATGTATTTAATTGGGATAAAAACACAGTTGCCAAATAGCACGAGCCGCCACTGGAGGCCAGACCATAAAGTCACAACTTTAAATGCGTATATCTTTGTTAATACGCAACGTAGAAGTTTGAAAGTGGGTTCATTGCTTTTATCGTTAAATTTGATACACGAATCACCCTGTACAGTTTGTTTTTAAATTGTAAAAACATTCAAAATTGCATTTTTAGTAATTTATTCCATGTCCGGCTCCCTCAGTGGCGGTTCCAGCTATTTGGCAACAATGTATTCGTTTCATTTGAATGTATGTTTAATAATCGATTGTTGGTGAAGCACTGCTTCACTTTCGAATCGATTGTTTTACATAAATCAAATAGAGGGATGACATTGTTGCCAAATTTTACGAGCCGCCCCTGACTCGTGCCAGTGTGCGGCAGCGCGAGATATAAAGGCGCGGGTGATTCTTGGCGGTGCGGCATGGAGTATGGACGATGGATGGGTTCGGTCTCACATTGCTGGTAGCAAGTTTGAAATCTTGTATGTGTGTGTTGGGTTTGTGTATTTGTATAGGTCTTTAGGTCTGTGTGTGTGTGTGTCTGCGCGCGCCGCCGCACAGTGAAACAAGGATTTTTAAGCTTTAACGACATAGGTGTCCGCCCCCAATGAATACAAAACAAGGGTCCCTAGACACAAACATGGGCTTTTTTCTTATAACTGGACCTTAAATCGCGTAAACTATTAATTTTAAGATGTTAATTGACCTGCCGAGTTCGACTTTGGCCTTAGTTTTGATCGAAATATTCTAAATTTTCCACAATTTAAACTTTATCACGAACATTTTTTAAAAGTAGAAATTGCGTAAAATCGGGACGAGTTAAGTAGAAAATGATATCATTTTTGAAATCAGCGTCCCAAATACTTTTGATTAGCACACTATTAATGTATTCAACACGAAAATTCATAGAAATACATTGAAATTTAGTTTAAAAAAACACTGATGTTTGGTGCTTTTGCGGACAGTTATGTCGTTAAAGATGCCTACTTGAAACAAGACAATGAAAGGGGTTAGATATGGAAATAAATTACTACAAATGCAAATTTGAATGTTTCTACGGACTAAAAAAAAAAGTGCAGGTGATTCTTATTGAATGGAAATTTTACAATTAAACCAAATGAGGCAACTTTTAAACTTTTACGGTTCGTATTATAACCAAAGAGTAAACAAGAGTCTCAACAAAACGGTAAGAGAGCGTGACAGGTTAGGTTAGGTAGGCGATATCGAAAAGTCAGCCTCTGATTGGCTGGCGAAAGCCTGGGCCCTGTGAGATTACTTTTATATGGAGATTCAACATGGGGTTTCCGACTTTGCCTCTTTTAAAGTCAAATTTCAAGAAAATTATTACTCCTTACCTTCGGGAAATTCAAATTATATTTTTTTTGAGGATATAATTAACGAAGATATTGATGGGTCACACATATCATTCCATCACAAACTTAACAGAAAAATATGAAATTGAAAGTTAAATTACGAGGGTTTTTTTCCGCCGTAACGTCCGGTTGTGAGCTGCTTAAACGTCGAATTATTTGGAGTTTTTGCGTTTAAATCTCCGGTTTCTTAATGAAATCGGCGTATTACCCTCAGTCAATGAATTTTACATGCATTTCAAACCATCTGCATTAAACTAAAATAAGAAAACTGGAAAAAAACAACTGCTACGGCCCGACCCATGCGAAGAGTGGGAAACACGGCAACAAGTTACCCGCAATTTTACTTTCAAATTCTCATTCTTCTGTTACTTTTTCGATGAAGTGATATGTATGACCCATCAGTCTCTTCGTAATAGTCTAAAAAAAATTAATTTGAATTTCACGAGGGTAAAGAAGAATGGTTTTCTTGAAATTTAACTTTAAATGAAGCAAAATCGAAAATCCCATGTTAAATTTCCATAAGAGCGATTTCACAGGGCCCAGGCTTTCGCCAGCCAATCAGAGGCTGTACAATCGATAGTGACATTCGATAGTAATTCGACTGTGCCACGCTTTCCTACCGTTTTGTTGGGACTCTTGTTTACTCTTTGGTATTAACAAAGATATTACGTATTTGAAGTCTCCACGATACACGGTGGAGCGAGTCAATGGAATAAGTCGGACATGGCATGGCGACTTTAAATGCGTATTTATTTGTCAATACGCTGCGTAGAAGTTTGAAAGTAATTTCATTGGTTTTATCGTAACATTTCCTACCAGAATCACCCTATATAGTTGGTTTTTTGACGATAAAAACATTCACATTTTCATTTTTAGTCAGAGGTATATACGCCATTTCCGACTCCTCCTATTGACTCTCTCCACTGTGCGCCATGTCCAGCATTTCCCATTGGCTCGTCCCACTGTGCGTCCCCGTGCGAATGCATGGACTTGCGCGCTCCGTCGAAGTCGCGCACAGTCGCACGCAGCCGAGAGTTTTTCGCGCTCCGGCGTCGACTGAGAGCACCATCATCGCTTCACGGTCCAGTTGGCGGTGAAAAGTCCCTCGGGCGCTCCGTGAGGTTATTCGTTTCAGTTTTCGGTCGGGACTTTGATGATTGGTTGCAACCACACGATTTTTCTCTTTATCTTTTTTTTTTATCAGAATTTTTAAATTTCTCGGTTATATATATGTATAAATACTTTTGTCCTATACATATATATCGCTATCTCCTCTTCCACCTTCACCTATACTATTTGCTGCTCGGAAAATTTAAAATTTAACGAGTTGAATCGTCGTATCGTGAGATCTGTGGTCGTCGCGATTATATAATCTTTTTTCTTCCAAACTTGTTTTAAATTTGTTTTTTGTTTTAAATAAAATAAAAAAAAATAATAATAATAAAAAAAATCCCCATCTCTTTGATATAGTTCGGCCAACCACCTTATGGTTTTATTATTGTTTTAATTCAATTTTTTAAATATTTTTTGTTCTTCTAGTTTTTATTACAAATTGTAAAGTTCTTTTTTCTGTATCATCTCATTCAAAGTTGCGGTTGATCAGTTTTTGTGTCAGTGCGCGCGACAATTTTTTGAATTTTATTATTTGTCTTCTCGCGGGTGAAAAAGAAAAAAAAAATGGTTCGTTTTAAGCTTCGACCAGAATTCAGATTTGGTGTAAAGTGTTTGATCTTGTAAATATTTAACGTGGTCTATTTTTTTATTTTTGCGTTACTTTTACGATTATCACGTTGCGTTGAGTTACTCTATAGTGTTTTGTCATTTCAAAGTCAGTCTCAATAATCAGTTTCGGTGGTGGTATCAATTCTTCTGTCTGTTTTTATTACAGTGATGAGTGATAATATGCAAGTGATTAAGTTTGAGCAGAGTTGATAATCCAGCACACGCATTTTGCTTGGATTCCTAATTGTTTCTTTTCTTTTTCTGTTCAATTGTTTTTGAAATATTGTTTTATTTACCGTCGAACAATATCTGATTCAACTGTAACGCTGGAGCGGGGACACTATGCATTTACACCAGGTATGAATCCTACGTGCTGTTTTTTGTATAGCGTTTCAGGTCGTATTTTTACTCTTTGCAGCGCTAAATGCAAATTTTTTTATGAATGGAGAATTGTTGGAACGAGATGGAACGGGGTACCTGGTTGAGGATGGTCTTGTCTCGCGTTTTAACTAAAAAAAAAAAAAAAAAAGGGGCTGTCTTCAAATTGCCGCGTTCTGTTTTTTTCCGTTCCGAACTTTTTTTGACTGCGCTATTTATTTAGTTTCTTTGTCTTATTTGGTATAGAGATGTTCTTTGAAATTGTTTGCCGGAATGGAATTTGTGCTGTAAACAAGTCAACAGGCCAAGGAGCTCAAAATCCGAACGGAATTGACGGGTTTTGAGGTTATATCTTAGTGAAACACGTAGTACGAGGGGTGTTCCAAAAAGTAAGTATCAGGTTTTTATTTCAAAAAAAAGAAAAGAAAAAAGAAAAAGAAAAAAAAAAAACAAACAAAAACTATTGACGTCAGATCAAATTGCGAAAGAATGTATAACGCGTCAAGCCCTCAGCTTTTTAGCCCTTTTTTAGGTATCAAAAGTCTTCAAAAAATAACAAAATGGAATCGGTTTTTTTTTTCTGCGACCGCGTGCCCAAAATTTTATGCAATCGGAGCAATCATCGTTATTCAGACATAAAAAATAAATATCGTTCCGGAGAGTAAAGAGGATGTAAAAATAATATAACAAATTGATATAAAGGCGTCTAACCTTATTTTTCGACATAGTATCCTGCTTTTTTCTGGACATTTTTGATACATTTTCATCAGTTTTCTCTTATTTCATCGGAAAAGAACTCTTTTATCTTGGCTTCGAATCCAAATATTGGCCGCGTTTTCGATTACACAACTACTAGTCACTACTCAATCACCGTTGCAACAATTTAAATGGGAAGTAAACCCCCCCCCCCACTTGCTAGAGCACCTTTAACCTAGTGACTTTTATATTTTCCCCAGGTTTAAGTTGTATCACGGTTATTGCTAAAATTTCGCGAGCAATGCAGAAATCGAAAACGCGGTCAACATTTGGATTAAAAGTCAATATAAAAAGAGTTCTTTTCTGATTGAATAAGAGAAAACTATAATGCCAATGAGCCAATGTATCGAAAATGTCTGAAAAAAGCAAGATACTGTGACAAAACATAAAGTTAGACGCCATTTCATCAGTTTTTTAACATTATTTTTACATCTTCTTTACTCTCCTGAACTATATTTATTTTTTATGTCACAATAATAATTGCATAAAATTTTGGGCACGCGGGGACGTTAGGTGATTGCAAAAAAAAAACCGCCGCAATCTTGTCAGTTTTGAATATTTTTGATTTATGAAAAAAGGGCTGGAAAGCTGAGGGTTCGACGCGTTAGAAACTTTTTGCCGATTTCCTCTAACGTCAATTTTTTTAAGCGTGCCGTATATATACGGTGCGCTTCTTGTTTTCATTTTCATATCTAATATATAAGTCCAATGCCTTGCTTATGGCAAAACCTTGGCGGGAAAGGTTTGAAAAATTAAAAACGTGTTTTCTTAAAACTGGTTTCATTAATCGTTAATTTATTGCTGCAATCCAGGAGGTCTCGGCGTCTATTTTCTTAAAATTGTAAAAGTTTTGGTATTCCTGTTAATTTCAATAAGTTATTAAGCGTCAAAGTCGAATTCCTTCAAACGAGAATTCCATACAGGTCCAGCAACCTAAGTCATTTGTGCCAACCTATGAGTCAAAATTCAAAGGCAGGAGGGGGGTGGAAACATCTCCCGCAGGAACCCTCTTTGCCCCTCGCCTTTGGGCTCCACCGGTCTCAAGATTTCTTCACGGTGCATTAAGCGGTCGTAAATGTGTCAACATCTGTTTGACGAGGGTACATCGATAAGAAGCGACGACGTATTGATGAAGAGAGGGAGGGGTATAGAAAAGAGAGAGGCTCATTCATATCCTTAAGGTACCGTTCTAGAATTCATCCCTTTATTGTCTCGATGCAGAAAAGATTATGAATAGCAGCACTTTCCAATGTACATAGATATACAGTATCACAGGGTAATGTAATCTTTTTTGCACGGATGCAGTAAATGGTTGAATTCTAGAACGCTACCTATGTAGACCTGTTTAGTGATGACGTCACGATCAGAATTAGTTCCAAACAAATGCTCTATCTCGCTCACTCTCGTGGATTTACCAGATCCAAATTTTCGAACGCAAATTCATGCTAGTTAACCAACAATTTTCTCAAATTTTATTGCACCATTAGATTCCACTTGCCTTAAAGTATCTTTTCACTGTAACATAATTCCTAAAAGATCACAAGCGAATTTACAATCACAGTTATACCGAAAGACGTTCTACGTTTTGTCCTTGTCTTGCTCACGGTCTCTTATGGTAGTATCACCGGCATGACACTCAATCATTCTAACTTCTCTCCGTATCGAAGCTATTGTTCGAGGTATAACACATGCCGTGATGGTGCTGATGAGCCTATATTCTAGAATTTTGTGCTCTTAAGAAACTTATACCTGTGATTGTGCATCGATGCGCGATGTTTCAAAAAGTTTGTGATAGCGGGCTCATATTTTATCACTGAGAAAAAAGTGGCTGTTAAAACTGTAAGAATAGAACCATAGATGATTTCGCCTTATTTCAATCATGAGACCTATCGTTGCTGTAGTCAGCGCGCTTGAATCTACACGAATTCTGATTGTCTCTATGGAATTTCGATTATTTCTATGGGAAATAAAGCGCGGGAATATATATCCAATCGGAAAATTTTTTGAAACAATCGGAAATTTTTATAAGGGACGTGGAACCCAATGGTGTGATAAACACAACGTGTAAAGAACGTGTTGTTTACTAGCACTTGTATTTGAAAATTTGGACTGTGTTTCGTATGGGAAAACCCACGAGAGCGAGTGAGACGGAGCCTTTGTTTGGAACCAATTTTTTTCATGACGTCACACTAAACAGGTCTTTGCATCGGAAACATTTGAAATTCTGGGGGATCGGCAAATTGAAAGCCCCTCAATGAGCGTCGATGGAATCAAGGGATTTTTGAGGACATTTTTGGCGTTTTGTTGAAAAATAGGTGTTTAAAATCCAGAACACAGGGAGCCAGAGGGGTAAAATTCGCATTAATTGCTCTAAAAAGTGAGAGGGGCTGTCACGTGTCTTCCACCCCTGGACAGCTTCCTCGCTGCGGCTATGGAATTGACTCTGGAATAACTTATTTACCTATCCTAAAAAGTTCGTTGCGTGTACAAAATTTTTCACTGGAAGCTTCTTCAAATTTTGGAAACTATAGGTCCATATGGAACTTTGCTTTTCCAACACGAAAAATGATATCGACCGACGGCAACAGAAAAAAAAAAGAAATAATATGACAATGCGTTATAGTGAATAATGGCATAGAGTTAACTGTAAACTTTCGATACTTTTCAAGAAAATAAATGGGGAGAGGGGGAATTAAAATCCACAAACCTCTTAAACCTCCACACCTACTAATCTATACCCCTAGAATGCTTGATGTGTAAAGGGCACTTGAAATGGTTAGTTCTGTATATTAAAGGATTATTGTTTCATGAATTCGCAAGTGTTCCATTTATGCATATTACGTATCTACATCGTGACAATCGCAACAAGTGCTGACAGCACCTAAAACGGAAAAAAAGATAAAAAAAACTGTTTATTATTTAGAATCACGGCTTTTCCGAATATGACACTTTTTGACTTCAAAAGAACGCCACCTCATGTTTGATCCCTGAACAAGCCGTTTAAAAGGTGGAGGGATTTAGAAATATCTATTGTCTATAGTTTATGTGGGTAAAAAAGATCGAGCCTTATCAAATAATTTTCTCTTTTCAGCTTTCAATGGGTTTGTTGCAAACTTTTGCTACAGTGCTATAGAGTTTTGATTCTGATGTAAAATTGTCTGAAAATTACATTGGCGGCATCAAATAGTCATAAAATCCACTAATAAACCCAAAAAACGCATTATAAAGAAAGCCAAAATTGCAGTCGTAAAGCCGAACAATCTGTGCACGCGCAAGACGAACATCAGAGATAGGTGACCCATTCTCCCCTTTTTCGTTAAGGGGGGGGGGAGAAAATATCTCTACAGTCAAACTGTGATTTGGTCAAGATGTTGTCTTTTGTGAAGGGGGCGGGGGGAGGAAGCAAAATATCAAGAACAGGGTGTTTCAAAACTTGAGTGCCAAACTTATGGAGTGTATTTTTGGGGTCAACATACATATATATAAGACTTTATTTTCCTACATGAGTATGTGCTGCAATTGTTTCTCTTCTGAGCTAGAGCCCTCCAAAGTTTTGAAAACAAAAAACAAAAAACAAACACAAAAAAACAACGCCTTTGACTCATCTCCTTACAGATACATCTGATCTAAATTTATTTTTTTCATAATTTCTCACCAAACAAGCTCAATTGGACAGCACTTGTCACAAAAGAACCGAGTGACATTTTTGATAAAATTGAGTTATTGATTGATAGAGCTAGCAATACTGAATCTCGAAGCAACAAGTGCTTCTTCTGTAATAACAACTATTTCCCGTCAAAATTCCAGGTAAAAGTGAGCTGGTGAGCCTCATTGATGTCATTGTCCATATGATGAAATAAAATGAGAACTTGGTTCCTTTGGCTGATTAGGTTAAACCTTAATCCGAGTCACGTAAGGAACCAACTCCGACTTGGTTCCTTTCAGTGGCGGCTCGTGCGATTTGGCAACCATGCTTTTTTACCATTTAAACCTATGCAAAAGTATCGATATCTTGGGGGTGCATTGCACCTCCTGAAGATCGATTGTTTTACATAGGTTTAAATGGAGGGATTCCACTGTTGCCACATTGAACGAGCCGCCACTGGTTCCTTTTATAGAATTGGGAACGGACTTAAGTCCGGATTAACGGATTTTAAAATAATCAACAGTGTAAACCAACTCTGCCGTTTGGTTTCTCTTAGAGTTTCGTTTTTCGTGATTATGCCAAAAAAAAAGAAGAAAGGAACCAAGTCACTTTAAACGCTAAAAATTAAGAACCTTTCCTACATAGTAAATTCCACTTTTCCGGTGTTGAAATGCAAAAACACAACACGGTAGTTGAATGAAATCAAAACGTAAGTAATTCCAAGTTTTTTGTTTAAATGCTAGCTCTTCAACTTTGGACTCAATTTTCTCGAGATCAGCTCCATGTTGAATGCTGTCTAATTATTATCATTGCTAGCAAAAGCATTAAAGCTGTTCAGACTTTAGTGGCACGCTTTTCCAACACCTGCGTGTTGGAATTTTCCCTGCTTGTTTTTTTTTTTTTTTTTTTTTTTTTTTTTTTTTTTTTTTTTTTTTATAAATAAAAACATGATACTTATACTTTTAGAACACCCTTCGTTTCTTCTGTCGGTGGACCGATCGATTATTCCTTCGCACTGTATGGTCTAAGATCGAAAAAAAGTTGAAAAAATCAGAGGAAAAGAGTCATCAAAAAGCATCCTATTCTACCTATAAACTTAATTTAAAACTTTTTAGTAACATCTCTAGGTTTTAATTATTTACTTGTTATATAAGTGTTCTCTGAGATTAAAATTGGTCTTGCAAGTTATTTATTGAATAAATGATGAATAAATGATAAATTTACTTTCTGATTTTTGGCCACTTTTTGACGATCTTAGACATGGGCGGAGCCAGCAACTAGGCAACTGTGGATTCTTAATTCCCATTTGAATGTATGCGAAACAATCGATTAGGAATTGGGCCATGGCCCTCCTCAAGAATCGACTGTTTCTCATACATTCAAATAGGAATCTTAGACCATAGTGCGTCAGAGTGATTAGATTCTCCATTTCGATGGAGCACTCGAACCGCGCTATGGCAGACCGAAATAAAGGAAAGGAATGTTCCGATGTGTTTCAGAGCACTGGGAAAGAAATGACTTTGTTAATGTTACAGGATGTGTATCCTATGATTTCAAGCAAATACTTCTAATACTATTAGACTGGACATATAACGCCTGCCCATTGAATCCGATCGGTAGGCAACCACGATTACAGTACGAGCTAAGATTTTCGGAAATACATTGATTTAAATGGTAAAATGACTTTTTTTTAAAAAATAAATTAAAAATACTAAAAAAAAAATTATATTTTTTCATAAAACTTGGTACCATTTGAAAGCCCATGATATGCAGATTCCGGTTCGGGTCGGTTTCTTTACCGTTTTTTCAATCGTAAACATTCTACATAGGCTCAAAGTTTGGCCAATTTACCACGATTCTACGGTGTGTTCCACCGTTTCGGTACCCCCCTGAGACAACCTACATAGTTGTATATACTCAATTTTACGTAGCCTATGTTATGATTAAAGTTATAATTATTGTGTGTCCCAGTAATTTATCGCATCAATTTTATTATTTTGAGCTGTAACCATTCAAAAACGGTACAAAGAAACCGATTTTATGAAACACCCTGAAGAAAAGCGGTACCCAACTTAAGCCGCTGTTGAATGTTTCTCGTTCAAAAATCACTTGTATAAAACCGGCCGGAACCGGAATCTTCAATAATGAGCTTTCAAATGGTACCAAGTTTTATGGAAAAATATTTTTGTTAGTATTTTTAATTAATTTTTAAAAGAAGCCATTTTCCCATTTACTTCAATGTATTTCTGAAAATCTTAACATTTAATGTAATCGTGGTTGCGGCGTAGCCTGGAGGTACATGCGATTTCTGTCCCACCTTTTCACTTCACTTTCCCCGCCCTAAAATCGGCCTTATGTTGAGTCTAGATAGTATTAGAAGTATTTGATTTCAAGAATCACTATCGTTACGATAACGTCCATTCCTTTGGCAACAACTGGACTTTTTCTGTTTAACTAATTGTCTTTTGTGCGTCTCTCAAAACCAGTGATTTTGTTCGATGGTGTGTTCCCATTGGGGGGGGGGGGGACTAGCCTGAAGTGTGAAAAGTTGCACTGCTGCTTGTATATGGGCGGACAGCTGGAAATTTAATAGCTGCTCAGAGAAAATGAGACAAAAAACACTCTGGTACCACTGACGAAACCTTTAGCGGAGAAATGACTCAGCATAGGACCTATTAGTAGTAGAGCCAATCAAATCTTTGGTTCAGCCGGCAAAGTCTCTTTTGATAGGCGTACAAAATCTTTATTACCTATATTAAACTACACTGAAAAAATAATTCCCATGAATTCTATAGTGATATTACCAGAAGCACAACGATATATGAACCACAGAATGACAGATAGTCTAGTAATTATTTGACCAGAATATTCTGGTGTTAATACCAGAATATGGCTATAGAACTAGAATTCCCTCAAGATTTTCAAGAACTATGGTATAAACACTAAAATTCTGGTAATTGTACTATCCTTTACGTTGGTTCACAAATCATCATGTTTTTGGTTATTTTTTTTTCAGAGTGCAAAATCTAAATCTAAACCTCAACCAAAACCTCTTCTAAAATCTTCTGCTGGGTCATTTTTCTACCAAAGGTTTCGTCATTGTAACCAAAGCGTTTTTCCTGTTATTTTTTTTTTTTTTTTTTTTTTTTTTTTTTTTTTTTTTTGTGCGTGTGAAAAATTTCAAAAATTAGCAACGCGCGGTGTAAAATGAAGAGTTTGAAAAAGTGTGCGCAGATTTTTGGCGGCTTGTTTCACGTGATACGGGCTGAAAAACTACTTTGCCAAAGGGCCCATGAATTTTGACGTCAGCAGAGCCTGCGCAATACTGTACATGTACCATTTAAGTAAAGAGCGGAAAAATGAATTAAAAAGAAATTGCATTGGAGTTCGGGGAATGCGTCGTAAACGAGGCCTACATCTGTCACCAACTCACCAGCCGGCTCCCGCGAACTGAACTTTAGAAGTCAATATGCTGCAATTTAAGACGTTTCAATTAAGTACCGGTTGAACTATACTATACGTAGTCAAAAGCTTCTTAGCGCGCTCCATTTCTTTTACTTGTAAAAGTTTTTTTAAACTTTCCGTATTTTTTAAAACAGTTTATTTACATTGATCTTCTTATTAGAAAAAAACCGGCCGGCGGTGGCGCAGCGCACAGTGGAGCGAGGGCTATGTTCGATGCATCGATCGAAGTTTCGATGTTTCCCTGCCATCGAATGAATTCGATACTAATGTTGATGTCAATCGATGAATCGAAACTTGTTTTTTTTTATGTTTTGAATGAAAACAGACCTAGGAGTCATCATATTTTTCTCTTAAACCATCTGAAAAGCATAAAAATGTATGATGATTTCCAAAGATTTCTCATTTTTTTGAGATGCATCGATGAAATTTAGATATTTTTTGCATATCGAACTTCGATGCACAAAACTAAACATCGCACAGGCCTGCTTTAAAAGTACTTCTATTGGTTTTTCATTAATTGGTTTTTTAACTTTTCCTCCCTGTCCTGAGATCCCTGATAAATAGCAGTGCATTATGGTCTAAAATCGAAAAAAAAGTGGCAAAAATCAATGAAAAATATAAAAGTCATCAAGAAAGTCATTGGAACTTGTGCGTCAGACAAGGATAACGCATTTTCCTTTTAACCCTCAATTTTTCTTCTTTGTTATGAGATAGCAGTGCACTATGGTCTGAGATCGAAAAAAAAATTTGCATAAATCAATAAAAAAAAAGTAATCAAAAATCATCGTTTCCGACCTTTTAAGCTTAATTCAAAACTTTCCAGTATCAATAATTCAAGGATTGAACTACTTCTTAAAACGTGTTTTCTTTGATTAAACTTGTTTTTGAAAATTTGGAAATGATTTTTGGCAATTTTTTGACAATCTCAGACCCTAGCGCAGTGCCTAGTCTTCTTCAACATGTATAATGTCTTTATTCAACAGTAATTACACGTAGCCAGGAATTTCTCTTTCTCTGTCGTTCTTCATTTGACTGCATCCGTTAGAAAAGGGAGGAGATAGGGGATGTTTCGTGAACCCAGCCTCTGTGTCTTTCCTTTTTCTAACACAGGCAGTCAAAAGGACAGAGAGAGAGGGAGAGAGAGGGAGAGAGCGAGAGGGGGGAGAGAGAGAGAAAATATCCTGGCTTCCGCGGCTTTGTTACAGACTCAAATCTACCTTAAGTAGTATCTTTTGATTCCGACATAATTCAAGCAAGATTACAAGTGAATTCTTATCTTACTCATAGTCTCTTATGGACCGTATCAACGCCATGACACTCAATCATCCTAACCTCTCTTCGTACAGAAGCTTGTTCGTGGTATAAAACAGGGTGTGATGGTGCCAAAATTCTGCTTATTAACCTATATCCTAGATTTCTGTGCCCATAAGAAACTGTGAGTGGGACAAGGATAAAATATAGGACTTTGTTCGATATAACTGTGATTGTACATTAATGCTCGATGTTTCAAAAATGTTGTTGTAACGTGATTATATTTTAAGGTACGTCGAATCCAATGGTGTAACAAAATTTGAGAGAACTTGTTTACTCGCACAAATTTGCATTTGAAATTTGGATCGTGTTTCTTACGGGAAAAACTCACGAGAGGGGGTGAGATGGAGCATTTGTTTGGAACCAATTTTTACTTTCTCACTACTGCCTAACAAAGTTATAGAAATAGAGAAAGTACCTATCGCAATGGCGCAGAGATTTTCAAGGTACTTTGTTTCGATACTTCGCCCACAACAACTAAGTTAATCATGATAATTACGAAATAATTGGCTCTCATCATGCCTAATGATATCTTAAGGAATTTTCATCCTTGAAGTTTCAATATTACGTGTATTTAACTATATTAAGGCTTAGAGGTGTAAATGCACAAACTTTCTGTGGCGTCTGTTTGTCCGTCATCAGTCTGTCTGTCTGTAGATACTCTGTAGCCATAAAACATGAAACCCAGCATAACTTTTGAACTATAGATCCATATGCATCCAAATTTTGCAGAGATGTTGCTTTTAACATTCCCCAAGGGGACCTTTTTTTGTTTTTGTTTTAAATTCTAACTTTTAAGTTAGTTGTGGATGAAAAATGGTTTCCATTAAAACCAATGGTAAAATGGGTCAATAAAGGGAAGTATTTAAATAATACAAAAGAGGATCTTTGGATTTGTTTAAAAATATCAAGGAGGGTCTGGGGGTCCCCCCAGAATATCTGAGGGGGGTCTGGGGTGGGGACCTTTCCCAGAATATTAAAGAGGGCTCTCCCTCCCTTAGAATATTAACGGGGCGTATGGGGACCTCTCCCAGAATATTAAAGAGGGCTCTCCCTCCCTTAGAATATTAAAGGGGAGTATGCAGGCTGATTCTCCCTATTTGGACGAGACGAGACGAGATAGGAAGAAACGATGAATCCCATTGGTTTAAACGGCGTCACGTGACAGATTTGAAGTCATTGGCGCAAGCTCCGAGTCATGATTTTGAAATTCATGACTCGGAGCTTGCGCCAATCCCGGTCTAATGACTTAAAATTTGTCACGTGACGCCGTTTAAACCAATGGGATTCATCGTTTCTTCCTATCTCGTCTCGTCTCGTCCAAATAGGGAGAATCAGCCTGCAGAGAAAAATACTCGTACCAAGCTCCTAATCTGTCACGTGACGCCCTTTAAACCAGTGGGATTCATCATTACTTCCTATCTCGTCTCGTCTCGTCCAAACAGGGAGAATCAGCCTGCTGGGGGTCTCTCCCAGATTTTTGATGTGAGAAAAAGTTCGTAGGGTATTCCCTACAGTTTATTTTCGTGCCGTCACACTAAACAGGTCTATAGCGTGCTGATCTTCATCCAAACGGAAAATCTCGGACTGATCCCAAAGTCGGTATGCCGCAAGGTGTGCTGCAGCCGGTTGAAACTTGAAAGTAGGAACGTGTAACAAGGCGCATACCGTGAGCTTGACTGGTATCGCAGAGTTTTGAACGTTCCCCACCTCGCGCTCTTTTGAATCGTCTTGGCCGGGAATTATGATTTATAATTCCTCTCGCATGATGGAGATAGAGTGGAGTCTGAGCTGCTGTGGGTGTTCAGTGTTCACGCATCGCAGGTATCAAAACAACCCCCCCCCCTTTCACCCCTTCCCCCCTTCCCCCTTCCACCATTCACCCCTTCACCAGTCGTTTCGTCTATCGCCCTTGTTTCAGTTCTTGAAGTCTTGTCGGTATATACGAGAAACGCGGGAATACCGTGCGTTGTCAGTATGAGGCAATTCTAACACCCAACAAAGGAAATAATTTCGAGTTGGGCAGCAACATACATATAACAGCATCACGCCCTCGTGTTAGCAGTTTCTCAAAAGTTTCCTCCTCTCTCTCTCTCCCTCCCTCTCTCTCGATAACTTCTCCCGAAACTCTTGAAATCTACTTCAGAAATTTACTCCCGCAGTGTTTCTCCCGGAAGTTGATTTTCTTTCCCCCTTTGTAACATTGGATTTTCCACGTGTGTACCTGGGTTGGCGTATAATAAGCGATGCATGACTCATCTAATCGTTTTCATTAGATTAGTAGATACTTACTTGGTAAGATTTTTAGAAGCTCCTTGGATTTGAGTCTGTAGCTTAGCCGTAGCCAGGATATTGTTTCTCTCTCTCTCTTCTCTCTCTCTCTCTATCCTCTCTCTCCTCTCTCTCTCTCTCTCTCTCTTTCTCTCCTCTCTCTCTCTCTCTCTCTCTCTCTTTCTCTCTCTCGCTCTCTTCGCTCTCTCTATGTCTCTTCTCTCTCTCTCTCTCTCTCTTCTTTCCTCTCTCCTCTCTCTCTCTCTCCTCTCTCTCTCTCTCTCTCTCTCTCTCTCTCTCTCTTCTCTCTCCTCTCTTCTCTCTCTCTCTGTCTCTCTTTCCTCCTTCTCTTTCTCTTTCTCTCTCTCTCTCTCTCTCTTTCCCTCTCTCTCTCTCTCTCTTCTCTCTATTTCTCCCCCCCCCTCTCTCTCTCTCTATTTCTCCCCCCCTCTCTCTCTCTCTCTCTCTCTCTCTCTCTCTCTCTATTTCTCCCCCCCCCCCTCTCTCTCTCTCTCTCTCTCTCTCTCTCTCTCTCTCTCTCTCTCTCTCTTTCTCTCTCTCTTTCTCTCTTTCTCTCTCTCTTTCTCTCTCTCTTTCTCTCTTTCTCTCTCTCTCTCTTTGCTCTTTAGACTGTGTATGTGTTAGAAAAAGAAAGGAAAAGGGATTGGATTGGATTCACGAGACAGCTTTTATCTCCACCCTTTTCTAACACATGCAGTCAAATGGACAACACTGAAAAAAGACAATTCTAACTTTAAGTATTTACATACTTAAAAGTATGGTCAAGACTTGAACATTCTTAGTTTTACCATTGAAAATAGTTAAATCAACCCTGTGCTGCTTTAATTTAAAACGAAGAATGTTAAGTCTTGATCATACTTATAAGTACACGAAAATACCTACGAAATCATCAAAAAACGAAAATAAGAAATTAAATTTTCCGGAAAATCATTTCCGAACTTTCAAGAACAATTTTAATCAAAGAAAACACGTTTAACAAGTAGTTCAAACTTGAAATGTGTGTCGCAAGTTTCAAATTAACCCTTTACTACATGATTTCTTTTTTTTTTTTCAATTAAATAATTTTTTTTCAGTACAATGTTGGTCCTTGAGACAGGGAAAAATAGTGAAAAAATTCTTTCCATTATATTTCAATGGTAAAGAGCCTGAATATTAATTGTTCCAAATACGGCCCTTTATCCGCATTTAGGTATCATGCAACTGAAAATAAAGTTTTTAGGCTAAAAAAAAAAAAAAAAAAAAAAAAAAAAAAAAAAAAAAAAAAAAAAAAAAAAAAAAAAAAGTAGAAAAAAATAAGTTAGTAAGTTTCAATAGTTTTTTTTTGTATATAGTACCCCTGCGTTACTCCAAAAACATAACAATAAAAATCGGAAAATCTCTATCAGATTTCAGAGAGCTATTTTAAACCACTCAGCACGTTCTCTATCCTGTGCTGCGCGCTCTAGGACAAAATCGACAGTTCTTACTTGTTTAGTATCTGTTCCACATGTGACCCACCATGCAGCGACAGTACAACTCAAGTCCCCTATACTTTTAGATAAGGCTTCAAAGTAATTGTTCCAGATCTGGGCTCATCTGCAGTTAAGGGTTAAACTGTAAAGATGGATTTTGATTACTTTTTATGATTGATTTTTTCCACTTTTTTTTCGATTTCAGACCAGAATGCAGTGCTATCTCATAAAAAGGAGGAAAAGTTAAGGGTTAAAAGAAACACAAGTTATCCTTGTCTGAAATAGATGTTCCAATGGAGGAAAGAGAGAGATAGATAATGTCAGTAGCGCGCATCAACCAGGATTTTTTTCACCTCTCTCATTTTCGGTTTGAATGTATAAGGAAAAAAATGATGGAAAAAGAGGGTTGGTTTTATACCCTTATCTATCTTTGTCTAACACACGTTTTTCAATAGAGACACGAGAGGGATAGAGGCTTTCAGTGATGGCGCAACCAGGATTTTTTCCATCTCTCTCATTTTCTCATTGAATGTTTGCGTTTGAGTAGGATGGAAAGAGAGGGTTCTATCCCTTTGTCTATAGCTTTGTCTAACACACATCTTTCAACGGAGAAAAGAAAGGGATAGAGAATCAATCTCTCGTTGCGCTACTGCGGCAGGGAAAACGCGGGCAAGAATTGAAAATGGAGGTAGATTCGGCAACGCTTCTGATTCGCTGGTTATTTGTAGCAGGGCCCAGCGAATTCGCTCTTATATGAAGAGATTTAACATGGACTTTAATACCCTTACTAGCTCAAAGTTAATAACCAAGAAAATACTATCGCTCTTCATTGTTCGAAAATTCAAATCATATTTTTCGAGGATATAATTTTAAAAGATGATGGGTCATACTTATCACTTTATCAAAAATTTAACGAAACCTTTGAATTTGAAAACAAAATTACGAGTTATTTTCGCCGTGTTTTCCTCGTTCTTGTCGTATAATATTCCTCGGATCGCTCTGGTCGGGTTTCGCTCCGTTTATTACTTTAGCAGCTCTGTTGCTCATTGTTCTATAGTTTAAGTTTTCTGTTGATGATTTTAAATGCATGTGACCCTCTGTGACAAATAGATCTAGCGAAGAAAATTTATCTGCTTGAAGATTACACAGAAATAACATGGTATAAGCAGAGAACAGAGACCATCGCATAGCCGATCGCGAGGTGGACGATTTTATTTTCGGGGACTTAAACAAAAAATAACGTGAAGCAAATTTTAGCGATCGAATACCATTCACCATCGTATGATATTCGATGGATTTGCGTTTTATTTTGATAATATTCGATTGTTTCGTTGGTCTCATCGGAGACCGTTGAATTCCAACAATTCGAAATTTCGAATTCACCTCCGGAGGCAGATTCGATTTCGTATTGTTGCAACCGGTGTCAGAAGTCTCATCTTCAACCCTTTTTGACTCCTTTTGCCACGATAATTTTGGAAATGACGAACTTTTCGAGTAAGTTATTGTACAGACCATGCGTAGAAGTCATTTATCTATGAGACAAACATAATTTTAGCTTCGAAAACGCTAGTTTTTTTTTGTTAAAAATGGCCAAGTCATTCAGAGCTGATTTAGAGGTTATGTTATGGAATATTATCATCGCAGTTTTCTTGTTCACGAGAATATCATTCAGAAGTTCATTCTCGACTCTCATTCGCTAGACTTTTCACCGATCAGCGGCATCAGTTAGCAATCATCAATTTTTGAAGTGAATGATATTCGATTGCTAAAATTTACTTATGGGGAACAACATCCAATGGCTCCTATGTGGATTGTTGACCAACGACTAAAGCGTTGATGCTTCGTTCTGATTGGCCATAATACCGTATCTACTCATACCTGGCTGTTTTTTTTTTTTTTTTTTTTTTTTTGGAGATACGGTTCGTTTTGGTAAAACGAGTTGTTAACCCTTTAACGTCCAGGTTAGTTCAAAGGAACACCGCAGTCTTCCGTTTATGAAAGGAAGGTAGTGAACTATTCGTACTAGGGGAAGTTGGAATTGCATATACGATAAACTGAAGGCGCCCGAGACGTGACCTTATTTCTCAAGTGTTCATCGATAATCGCGTTAAGCCGGAATGAAGACTGAAATACTGCGAAATAGACAAGAGGCGAAAAACGAGTACACTCGGGCTTGGTTCAAAAAAGGTTAACTAGCACGAATTTGCATTCGAAAAGTCGGATCTGATTTCTTATGGTAGAGAGCGTTTCTCCACGAGAGTGAGCAAGAAGGGGCATTTGTTTGGATCCAAGTTTGATCGTGAAGTCATCACTAAATAGGTCTATCAGACGTTGACTATACCCTCTTGTCCTAACTATCTACATACAAGGGACTCTAAGGTGAGCAAACCTGTAGATTTGGTAAGGGGTTGCGCGGAGGCGGAGTCAAATCCGCACTACCGCTCACTCCCGTCTTGTCAGCTGCACTGTCGACGCGAATTCAAATCGTATTAAAATATTTAACTGTCGCGCGCTGATGCGCCATCTTTGCGTGGCTGCAAACCCCGGAATACTTGAGTGTTAGAATGGGATGCAATTAAAACACTATTCCTACGGGAGAGCTAAGGTTAATTAATTTCCAGCCAGGCACTCGGAAGTTGCCAGCTCGTTGCATCCAAAATATAGAAAAGGCGTCTTCGGTCACACATGAAGGGTGCAGAGTGCAGTGTTGCCAGATCGAGGGTAAAAAGCCGTATCGTCCCCATTTAAATCAATGTAAAACATACGACTTTTTCACCCCAATCTGGCAACTTTGGCAGAGTGTTGTGCAAACGTGGTAAGTACTCGAGTCCAGTTAGTAGCGTACACAGGAATCTGTCTTTCTCTCTCTTTCTCCATTTGAACACGTGAGTTGGGAAAGGACAGGAACAGGGGGCTCGAACGTAACTTCAGCCCCTATCTCTTTTCTTTTCTAGTACATACACTCAAACAGGAAAAGAGCGAGAGAGACTATATAATTCCTGCCTATGCCATGCCATTGCTCGAGTCCCACGAGTTTGGGATTCGTAAATTTTTTGAATCGTATTTCAACAGTAAGAAGAGATAGGTTTTTAACGAAGCAAGTATGACCTCATGTCTGGAATAATTAAACGGGTCTGTTGCGTACTTTTGCTGTAACATTATAGAACCGTGATTCTTACATAAAGTTCGGCGAAAATAACGATGCGCTCATTAAACACGTTCAAAAATCACTCATTAACTCAGAGCATCACTTCCATCTCAAACAACCCTCGCTTCACTATATATGTCGCAGTAAAATCGCAATCTTAGGTAAATAGGCTTAGGTTTATAATATAATTGTATCGGGGTTTGATTTAATTCATTCTAAAGCTAATAATCTACCGATCGTACTGATATCCACAGATTAAGTTTTTCTCAACTGGTTCTCTTTTTATGAACACTTAAAGAGATTGAATACAGTGTTCAAAAACTCTTCATTCAAAACACCGTAGGTCAAGAACTACTTAAAATAAACCAAATATGATGAAATCACCATTTTCGTCAGCTTAATAGCTTTAGAATGAGTAAAATCCAATCTCGATACAATTATTTTGTAAGTCACCATTACTCTTGATCTGAATTTTTCGGGTAGTAAATAAGCGGATTGCGATTTGCCAAAGATTGCAATTTGCCTGCAACGCATGTACACTATTTGCACGGGAATACTGAACTACATTGACGGAACCACCATGGAATTTAAAGTTTTGGTACACTCATTAAATAAATTTTTATGGGAGCAATGGGGCACAAATCAATTCCTGAACCGAAAAAAAAAAATGTTTGATCATTTTTGAAGTTGGTTTTGTCATTTCAGGCCTCTTTGTTCCTGGTTTTTCAGGTTCAGAGCTAAGTTTTTTTGCGTCACTTCACAGAAGACTGACTCGATGCGCAATATGCAGAATGAGTTTTTCGTCCATTTTTCTCGTCCTAAGCTGTTTCTGTACTTGAATTTTGTCCCTTTAAAATGTTGTCTCGCTTTTTTTTTTGTCATTTTTTAAAAACTATCCCGTCAATTGAAGTCCCAAAACAAAAAATGAAAATGAATTTAAGCGGTGGCTTTTCATCGAGGAACGCTTTAAAATCAAAAAAATTAAGTCGGAGGCAAGTTTTGATTTGAAGGAATAAAAATTGTTGTCAATTCGCCAAAGATTATGGTGTTGGCGAGCCTATTTACTTTTCGATTGTTCGAGCCGAACTGAACCTAACCTAACTCTGTTAACCGTCTATTTAGCCAATCTACCAGTCTTAACTAATAATTCCAAAGATCGGCCTGCAGCGCAGGGCTGAAATCAATATTTCATTCCAACGACAAAGTTTCCTTATAAAATCATTAATTCTCTTAACATATTGGATCTACTAATTGGTATACTTTAAAATAATTCTTTTGATTTTTTAATCCCTCGGATTGTGAAGATTCTAATTTTGAATACTCATGGTGAGAAGCTTCTCATCTTGATTTTAAGTTGCATCGTCACTTAGGACGACAGACAGAGAAAAAGTGAGACGAATAGAGAAAGGGAGAGGGGGGCCGAGCGAACTTACATCTACAGAATTAAACTTTTTCGTTTAAATAGAATGCTAATGCAGATTTTAATGATTCGCACGTATCTCGACTGATTTTTTCTCAACTTGAAACTGAAAAATGACGCCGCTGTTGGGAATTATAATTCCTGCTGGATTACGATCTCGCTGAAAAGTTCGTTTTAGTTTTTAACTACTCCAATTTTAGAGCGTTCGAGTTTTATCTGATTTGTTTCTGCTCCGATGACTTTCACGCGCCGCACAAAAGAATGGAATTTTAAAAATCCCGAGTTGAAGAACAACTTCATCATAATTTTTAAAATTAAATGCTCCCCTCTCCAAGGGAGCAGAGAAATTGCTGAAAATAAATAACATGCAAGAAAAGACATACTTAGTTTAAAGAAAGAGGTAACCGAAGCACGTTATTTTTTTTTTTTTAAATAAACGTTAATCCCCTTTTTTCGCATATACTGAAGCTCTTGCAAACTTTTGCTGGGAACAAATGAATAGTTCAATCAGATGTAAAAAGCAGCGATAATAATGAAAATCACACCAAGAAAGTCTCAAATTCCGTTATAAACTCACATAACTGCTATAACGGCTAGATCGTAATGGCGGTTCAACGCAGGTATAATGGGAGATTCTTGTCTAATTTGTCACTTTCTCTACAGAAACACAGAGATATATCTAAATTTAGTTAGGAATCTCCCATGATACCTGCGTCTCTCCGCCATTAAGCCTGATTTAGCCTGATTTTTTTAGAGTGAACTTCGTGATTTTTTAATGCACTCATCGTCATTTTTACAGGTTTCTATACAAGAATCTACTCCTCAATCCCCTGTATCAAAAGTTTGCAAAAACCCCGTTGATAGAAGGGAGGGGGACAGCGTCAATAATACGGAAGAAAAATTCGCATCGACGATAATGGCGGCTTGTGCAATATATGTAAACAATGTTTTCCTTCCATCTAATTCTATGTAAAGTAATCGAATGTTAGTAAAAAGCGCTCTTCCACTGTCGAATTGATTGTTTTCCATAGAATCTAATGTAAAACATTGTTGCCAAATGGGTTTGTTCCGCACTTTAGCTACAGCGATATGACACATTGATTCCAACGTAAAATTTGGCGAAACTAACTTTCAGAACTTTCAGAATCCACTTATTACCTCAGGAAATCACTTCCATTTCAAGCAGACCGTGCTATACTAGACTCTTTTATCACCGACTTACAACGACAGAGACAGAACCACCGCGTTTATCTGTAAACATTAAAAACAATTGCATATTTCGTTTAGATGTATACTATTCCAGTATTATTTTGTTGTATCTTTGATAAGCCAGAGAAGACCAGCAAATGCAACCAATATGTTTCCTGTATTTAGGAGGAAATTTCATCATTTTGTGGTTCCGGTTTTGTAGTAGTATCAAAGATACAGATACGCAAATGTGGCATATACCAAGGGCGAGAAAAATGGACCTGGGTTGGGGTACATAATGCGCCTGCAAAAATGAGAGAATACCACCTTTTAGCCCAACGACACAATGTAAATGTATATCTATGTATATACACAGACAATTTTAAAAAGCCCGATACTAGAAATAAATAGGAAGAAAAATGGGACACAAAGCTAAGGAAACTTAAAAATTTAAGAGGAGACGTTTCGGACTGTGTCAGTCAGTTTTGTTTTTTATTGATTGAAAATTAATGGACTCGTTCCAGTCCGAATTAAACGTCTCCTCTTAAATTTTTAAGTTTCCTTGGCTTTGTGTCTCATTTTTCTTCCTGTTTATTTCTAGTATCGGGCTATTTAAAATTTTCTGTGTATTTGTCTTTGGGCATTGTTGTTTACAGCGTTTTTCTTCATTTTTATCTTTTCAGTATAATATCTTTGAATAGTATGCCCGTACAAATAGTGTCTAGTGTAGCGCGGGCTGTTTGATATTGAAGTGATTCCCTGAGTTAGTGAGTAGTTTTTGAACGTTTTAATTGTGCACATCGTTATTTTCGCCAAATTTGGTATAATAATCTAAGGTCCTAAATTGTTGAAGCAAAATTACGCAACAGAGCCATGCACGAACCGCCACTCCAGTCGAATTTAAACCAACTGAGCGGCGGGGCTCATTTAAAACGAATTAAGAGTTGTTTTTTGCATCATTGTGCTTTGTTCATTCTAGGATTTGTGTTTGTTTACTTTTATTTTTAAATTACACTCCAAACATTTTTAATTTGGGAATCCAATTCGAGGATGCGTTGGCCATGCATTAGGTTCCTCAGAAGTACATTGAATTAAATGTCAAAATCTGTTTTTATTTAGTTTTCAAGAGAAACCTTGAGTTAGGATTGCCACTTTGCATTTTGAGCGATGACTCGTTTCAAACAAAACTAGTCAGAAAAAAAAAAAAAAAAAAACCAACGAGGAGATTCTGAAAACATTCTGGCAACCTCGGTGGATCAGTCTAGCTCTGGATCATGTAATTGGTTTATTGATAAAACGAAAGCGTGCGTTGCATCATCATTAAAAAGAACTAAATGTAAGTACTTTCGAAGTGTACTTACATATACACGAGGCTGACTGAGCCATCAAGTAATTTCATTCAGTGAATTTGTTTGTTTTCAATTTGAAATTCATGGAATAAAAAAAAAAAAAAAAAAAAAAAAAAAAAAAAAGAAGACGAGGAAAAAGAACGCTGAAGATCCCGAGATGCAATGTTGACTAATTGTAAGCGATGAAATGAGCACGGACAGTTTATTTACGGATGAGTGTGGATCCAGCGTAAACAAACTGACGTGTAGACGCGGTGCTTATTTCAACAAGGAACGATGATTCACGCTGTGCTGCGCTGTCATAAGGAACCGGGGCGGCAAGAGTTCGAGTCTTTCTTTCGCGGCAATGATTTCGATCCACCCGAATTTAGACCCGAGAAACTTACATCGTTCGATGGTCTACGGAGTGAAACAAATAATTCATAAATGGGGCTCTTGCAAGCTTTTGCTTCTGGTGATTGAGAATATGATTCCTGCATAAACATCTGTACAAATGACAATGAGCAGTACACTAAATAAACTGTATGAATTACCCCAAGAACACTTTCTCACATCAATATTATTCGGGAGGATCCCCCCAGACCCCCCTTTATTATTTTAAGGGAGACCCCAGACCCCCCTATATACTATTCTGGAGGAGACCCCTAGACCAATACCGTAATGTATCTATAAATACCCGCGGCTGCTTATTCTTTTGAAAAAATGGGGTTACGGTTCGTACATTGGCGGATACAGGGGGGGCGAAGGGGGCAATCGCCCCCCCCCGTTCGGCCAAAATAGGGAGAAAAGCAGGGGATGAAAGGGGAAAGGAAGAGAGAAAAAAGGAAAAAGGGGTCTCCAGGGGGCAAAATTCCCAAGTTCGCCCCCCCGTTCGCGAGGGCTGGATCCGCCAATGGGTTCGTATTGGTACATGTAAGCTTATGGAATGCTTATGGCGCTATCGAGGATTTGGGTGATTTTTCGAAGTTCGACCAAAATTGGAAAAGTACGTCAGTAATGAAAGTTTAGTACTTAGTTCCTTCCCCAAAGCAGATCAAGACGACCCTAACCTCAAAGAAGCAGCTTGGTATGTTTAGAGACGGTACTGCCCAGACCCCCCATATTATTCTGGGGGAGACCCCCAGACCCCCTTAAAAGGTTAATTTTACAGTTGGTTACAGAATGTTTTTGAAAATTCTCATCAAAATTCAAACAGCTATATTTGAAACATTCCAATTTTCCCCTACGTTCATTTACCCATTTCCCCGTTGATTATAATGGAAACCTTTTATCATTCATTACTTCCGTATAATTTAGTGCGCTTAAATCGACAAAAACGAACTGTTCGGTGTATAATAAGTGTCCGCGGACGCCACCTTCTTGCTCGGAGGTTTTGGACTTGGCCTGGTGGCTACCGCCACTTATGATTTCGATTAAACAAAAAAAAAGCCTCTGGGAAATAGTAAAAGCAATTCCTCCGCAAAATTTTGATGGATTTGGAGGACTGGTTCAAAAGTTATGCTGGGATAAATACACTAGACATCTGCGCCATCGCAATACTTTCTCAATTTCCAACTTTGTTAGCTGAGGAAGATTAAAAATCACAAAATTTACTCTCAGAATTGGGCTTAGTGGCGGCGGCGCTACGCAGGTCGCAGGTATCATAGAAGATTTCTATGTAATTCGAGACACATCTCTGTGTTTCGGTAGAGAAAGTGACAAATTAGAGATTATTTAGAGAGAAATCTGCCATGATAGCCTTCGTAGCTTTGCCATTGCAATCTTGCCGTTACAACTGTATTTCATGTGTTAATTACGGAAATATACTTTTTAGTGTGATTTTCGTGATTTTCACTAGTTTTTACGCCAGATTGCTTTATTTATTTGCTCGCAGCAAAAGTTTGCCCCTTTGTTGCGCTTGTGAGATAACTATTCGTACACGTCGGATCTGTTTTTGCATATACCGTGACATGAAGGCGCAGAATACTCAGTCAATAACAGACGAAATTATTAAGAGCTTAGTAGAGGCCTCCCTCTTTATTTTCCATAAAAACTATTCATTTACTTATAGCGAAAGTTTATAAGAGCTGCATTCTAGTGATATTACCAGAGAACAACGATATGTGAACCGCGGTATTTCGAGTATTTTTATCTGAAAATTCTGGTGTTATTATCAGAATATTGTCATGATACCAGAATTGTCTCAGAATTCTCAAGAGCTATGGTATACAAACAATAGAATTTTGGTAACTTCTATGACAATAATTATCGGTGTCATCGTAAATTCCTGTTACCGTGGAATTATCTTTAATATAGCTGGACAGCTTGGGAAAGCATGCTCTCCGTCCGACGGGCATGAAGTGAAGACATTTTCGGAAGATGAGTCTGTGGCGGCTCGTGATATTTGGCAACCCCGCAAGTTTTCCATTTAAACGTAGGTAAAATAATCGATTCTTGCGGAGGCTGACAGCCTCCGGGAGAATCGATTGTTTTACATTGGTTAAATAAGAGGAGGACACGGTTGCCAAATTTCACGAGCCGCCACTGAGATGAGTCCATGAAGCAGCAGGCGTGCTCTTTAGCCGGAAATCACTTTCTGCTCACATTACTTACTTCTCAGGAAGAAGGGCCCTTCCTCCGAAAATGTCCTCAATTCGGATGTTTATTGCCGCATGACTGCGGCTTTTTTTCTTTTTTTTTCATACAAAGTCTCCTTAATTTTGTCACCAATTAATTTGTTTTCTTTTTTATCTGTTACAGGTACTGTTCAAACGCTGGCAGTTATTGATTTTAAAAGAAACTATATAAAAGTAAGGAAAACAATGATAATTTATTCACAGATATTTTATCTGGAGACTCAGAACAATTTTCCATCTAAACTCTCTTCCTACTGCTTGAAAACTGACATGTACACAGTCTGGCCAAAAGTTCTGCCAGTCGAGGCACCGTCGGTTTTTTGCGTGTACATGCAATGTCGTTCCAGATAAGTACTAACCCCTACATATTCTAAAAGTAGACAAAGAAACCTACAAAATGATGCTAATTAAATGTGAAAATACCGCTTTTAAATCCTTTTTATCGAGCGTCTAACTTGCAACCTTTTTTTTTCAAGATATCTTTCTGGTCGCGATGGTCACTTGTCAGATAAAGATGTTTACCGAATTAATTAGACAGGCAGCCGTTTGGCGTCGCTTCGATGAAGTGTTTAATACATTATGTAATAAGTTTAGTGCTAATTGCAAGCGTGTAAAGTGCATTTACTGCATATTTTTTGTGGAAGTGTTCTGGTTCAAAAATGGAGTGGGGCACGTACGAAAATCGAGTCGCAGTGATTTCATTGCAGCTTCTGATTGGCTATCGGGAAGCCCCGATCTCAACCCTTTGGACTATAAACTGTGGGCTCTTTTGGAATCAAAGGCATGTCAAAAGCGTCATCCAAATCTGGAATCTTTAAAACAAGCAATCGTAGCAGCAGCCAGAGAAATTTCTATCGATACGATCAGAGGAGCAATTGATGAATGGCCACAACGTTTAAAGCGCTGCGTCCAAGCCAAAGGTGGACATTTCGAGTAATATCCATGTAATTTAGGTCTTTTTTGTACTAATGTAAAATACTTATTACATTTTCTTATTTGACACCAGTAGTTTTCATTTTCTTGCCTTTGAAAGAAAAATAAACATGTAATTTTTGGCTGCGACCAAAGAGAAATAAAAAAAAAAAAAAGAAGGGCACAAGTTTGAGGCCTGATTTGGGGAAACAAAAAAAGGAATTTTTTAATTTAATTGGTATCATTTTGCAGGTTTTTTGTCTACTTTAGAATATGTAGGGGTTTATGTACTTATCTGGAAAGGTATTGCATGTACACGCAAAAAACCAATAGTGCCTCGACTGGCAGAACTTTTGGCCAGACTGTGTAGACAAACTGCGATGGCGTGTTTTGCTGTCGGAGCACTAAAACAAAAATATTGATAAATCAATAAAAAACTATGAAAGTTTGAAGAAATTTGATCGAGCTCAATATCCTGAAAATTGATTTTTGAAGGTGACCCAAAAGCGGATCCATTAATCTGGCAACTGTTTATTATTCCCATTTGAATACACGAAGAACAATCGATTCTTAAAATAAGGGTCACTGCCTTCTTCTCAAGAATTGATTGTTTCTCATAAGTTCAAAAGGGAGGAATTTATGTTTTTCAAATTGCTGGATCCGCTCATGGTTTGACCTCTTTTTATAGAAAATTCCCATGTAAATTCAATATCGACGAACGTCTAGCTGTTGGGTCACCAGTTTGTCAGTTCTTCTGCTTTTAATGACAATCCGAAAAATGAACAGCGTCTCCTAACGAAGCGTGTCATTGAAACCATTATAATCAAGTAAACAAGATCGCCCTTTACCATGATATAAGGTTGCTTCCAGACGTATTCTCAGTTTCTTTTTCAA